>JBAMYA010000008.1:15219416-15259209 GCA_037176975.1 Arrhamphus sclerolepis
TTTATGACTCAGCGCATTCTATTTGTCAGTGCACCTTCTACATTCAGCAACATGTTAATTCCCTGAATTACAAGAGCAGTGAGTAGAATAAGGTCCTTCCTTTTATAAAGGTCGCTTGTTTTCAGGTGGAATCACAGCTTTATCAATCCAGTAATATTTCTGTACGGGTGAATTTAACCAGAAGAGCAACTTAAAACAACAAACAAAAGCTGAAATGGTTAACTCAGGAAAATATAGGTTTATCAGCCGATTAAAAAAAAAAAAAATCTGCTATTTTCATTCTTTCCATCCTGGTTTACCACTTTGCCTTTGGTAGTGTGAGCAAAGACTGCAGTTATGAAAGCTAAGAGGTGTTTATATCTCTGTAATACCAAACTAACCCCAATATTTAGGTCACTCAGGCAGGTAAAGAAGCAAGAAGCTGGTTGATTATTATAGATTTGTGCTCACACAGCTACTTTCCCCATCTTTTGGCAAGAACTGAGACAAATCTCCTCAACAACAGTGGATAAGAACTGTCTCATCTGTCATAATCGTCCCAGGTTGACCATTAATAAGGTATGGTCAGAGCTGATAACAGTGCACTGAAGAACACCCACTTATGTCAGCATAAAAGCCAGCGCTCAGCCGGCAAAGCGTCTGTGTCGCTAGTTATTTATGTGTCAGTGTCTTTATTAGTTTATGGCTGTGAGGTGTTTTATGTTTCACAGCACTCTGTTCACATTTTGGTTTGAAACAGTTGTATGCTGTTTCAAACCATGTCAGTCTGCCCATAATATGAGTTGTTGGAGTACATGGAGCTTTAACTGTGGCACACGTTTTCCCTCTGCATCTTTTTAATCAGCTCATGCAACAAAGCATTCATTTTTCACTAAGATCATGTATTGATGATGGGAGAGTCTCACTGCTGCGTAACATCTTCTCCAGCGCGTCCAAAAGATTCTTAATGTTAAGGTTTGACCATTTCACATTTGACTAATCCATGTGTGAAAATGATGCCGAAACCATTCTGTGCGCTTGGTGGAATTTGGCATTGTTGTTTTGGAAGGTGCCTGTGGAATTAAGGAAGAAAAAAAGGTGAAAAAACCTGATTATGTTTTATATTCAGGTTGTCAGTTGACCTAATTGTTTTGGGTGCATGTCATACTGCCCCCACAAGCTTGCACAACAGACACTAAGCATGATGGGTACACCACTTCATCTGCCGCTCTTCTTACCGTACTCCAAAGTCCAGTCTTCATGCATGGTTGCCAGTTTAAGCACTTTTCTTTCTGATGAGTCTTGCTGATAAGTGGTTTTCTTAAAGATACACATCTGTCAGTCAGGATTTTCTTTTTTTTCCCTGACCTAGCTTGAAGATTGCAGTTCACCCTCACCCTTCCATGATGGACGTTTTCAAGCCAGTTTCAGTAGTTTCATCACTTCCTGATGCAGATCAATAATGTAACCCCTTAGAAAAAGAGAAACCTCTGTCACAACTTCGAGATGAGAAGCTAGTCACCGTGTCAGTTGGGCTGAATGGCTTGTTGCCAGCTGATACGCATCAATAACGGCAGTTCCTCATGAAGACCAAAGGGTCCGTTCAGTTTATGGTTGTTCAGTCTTGATTGTTGATGTACATGTTTGAAAATGTCGTACGCACAGTGCTAATTTCTCATTTTTAGCCTCAAGCAGGGGGCTTTGTTTGATTTAGGCTTTCAGTTTTAACAATGACTTTCATATATCTTTACAGTATACATTACAGCATGCTTCAGTACTTGCATGTCTTCAGATTTCTGGGAAATAGGCTTCATTATTTCTAAATATTTGTAGATGACAGTGTTGGCAGACTGAAATCATTGATTTTGCAGCAAAAAAGTAGACTAATGATTGGTTTGCTGGGGAGCCTCTTTAGACTGACATCGTGTAGGATACAATAGCTAGATGTTATCATTGCACTCAGAGCCCTTGGCCTCCAAAAAACTGTTGGGTGGGGGACATCCTAGTAGTTCTTCCTGATCCAGCCAGAAAGGTTTGGCAAAGAAATGCACTTTTTGTTTTCTCCTAATCAGACAAGAAGGCTTTCACACATATTTGGACAGAAATGTCCACGTTCCTCAGAAACATCATCTGATGGTGTAAAACTGTCGCTTTTATGAGCCAGTGTTACTTACAAAGAAATATTCAAATGGAATATTTGAATGGTGGTGTGGATTACAGCAAACCTGCCTGTATTAAAGCTCGACTGGTTTATCAGTGGCACTTTCAGTTGTCGTCAATAATAAGACACTTTGCAACAGAGCAAAACTATTTGCTCCGATGTCCTCCATGTGTTTCCGACTGTATGTTTACTGTGTTCCAAGATTTATTTGTTCGCGCTCTTTGTTGGAACACGTAAATCTCAAAAACACGGTAAGTGCTCAGTTGTGGTAAAGCTGGGACGGCTTCGCCGCTCAAACCGAAAATGATTCCAAACAGCATCAGATCCTCTGAGAAAATAATAGGACGCATGGTGCTGCGGGTTGCGGAGGTGAGCCAAATTACCCAGCAGGACTGAAGTAAAAACATGACCAGCCTATCAAATTATGCAGAAACTACTTAGACTACATTCTTCAAGGCCACATGAACTGAAAACCCTACGGGTTCAGCACTGTTAAGGGCCTCTAAAGCCAAAAATGTAGATTTGATCAAAGGTAAATTGCACTATGCAAAAAAAAAAACAAAAAAAAAAAACATAGCCTGAAGAGAGGGGAACCGTATATAGAAAGCTTTTTTTTACCCAAGATCAAGCAAAAACTATTTTATTGAACCTTAGTGACCAAGCCTGCAGTTCAAATGTATTTTTCTGTTTTATTCTTGAAGCTAAAGAAAACATTCTCAGTTACAGAACTTAATTTTTCGCTTCCAAAACTGTGCAATTACACTATTTCAGATGTTGAATTTCTCCCTGCCCTACGTAACCCAAACATGGTTTATATGTATGCTTTGAAGTTTTGCTTTCTGCATTTATCTGCATGTAATTAGTATGTTTGCTGTCTCCCACAAAACCACTCAGTGCAGAGCCAAACAAAACAACAAACGGCTGGATGCAGGTTTTACAATATTCACTGGAATTCAAAACAAGCAAATTAAAGCAAATTAAAAGCTTTGTTACTACTTTGTGTTTTGTTCTATTTGGGGGGAACAACGACTCCAACATCAAAAACATGTTGAAGAAACAAATTCACTGTTTTGGGGTTGAGTATGGTTCAGGAAGAGCTTATCTGCCTCCAAGAAACTAGCTTTTCCAGTACAAGTGACCCTTTGGCAAGACATCTGACCCCCATATTTCACCAGTGGCTGGATGTGTGGTAAAAGCTTTTTGAGTGTTCATGTCTAAAAGTACTATAAAATGCAGTTCCTTCTTGCTGTAAGCGACATAAATCAGCAAGAACCTTCTCTTGTGCTTTACATATACAGTATATGTCCTGCTTTCCAAATAAATGGATGGTCGTGACACCAAATTTAGAAAACAGTTTATTATTATAATTATTTTCCTCGGTCCTCCGCTGAGAAACCGTCTACATCATTTACAGAGTCCTGCCTCACCACTAAATGGCTTTCCATTACAGGCTAGCTGCAGGATCCGCTGCTGTCACCTCTTGGATTTGTGACAGTGAGCCAGCAGGGATCTGGGGTGAGACCTGAAAAAAACAAACGGTGACGTGACGCAAGCCTAGCATAATCTCCGCAAATGATAACACGCTCTGACAGCATGTCTGTCAGCAGAGACTCAGGCAAAATATTTTGACGGCTTTAATTGCACTCCATGGGCAGAAGCGGTTATTTGAGGATTCTCTGGGCCAACAAGTCACCTCTGACGCTAAACTGGAGTACATCTGGATAATGTCCAGCTCCTCCTCTGTTTGCTTTCTTTCTCTCAGGAGGGTCTTTGTCTGTTTACTCCATTTGCAACCAGCCACTGCTAATGTCACTGCTCTAACTGATGCCAGATCACATTATTCTTCATAAGTGAAAAGTAGCTCTTGCAGATTGGCGGCTTCCTCGGGGGATCCTTTCCATCATCTTGCATTACGGCGAAGACATATTGTTATAATCATGGCCATGTGGTCATGACACGCTGGGGGTCAGATGGTGATCCACACACTGTAATGTCTCTGATATAATTTGGTGGCTGTTCAGGATTCACATGACCAGAGCAACTTAAATGATGTCAGCAGCAGTAAGCTGCTGACAAGCTCTGTTAGAACCAATAATTTTGTTAAATGGCCAAAAAATTATATCATGGAGCCTGTAGCATTGAGAAAAGTCAAACATAGAAATAGTTATTTTTATCAAATATGCGTGTGCATGGTGTTGCAGCTCTGTAGTAATAATGGTAAGTAAAAGCAGGGTTTTTGTTAAAGAGGAGAATATGCTTCTTCTTCTTTTTTTTTTTTTTTGGTCTTGCTTTCAAATCAAACCTTGTTATGTGCTGTAGTTACTCCTATAAGGACACGTGATATATTGTGGTTCCCTTTGTTTTGGACCTCTCATTGTGTAGTTTCAGGAGTTTGTTACAAAAATAAGGAACACAACAATAACACAGTAAAGTTTTGTTTGTACTCCAAATGGGTACATTTGGTTTTGAAACTCAACAGGTTATTCTTTCAGGTTCTACATCATGCCTATAACAACATAATTTAATTTTTTTGTTTCTTTTTTTCTCATTCAAGTATTTCATCTTGCTGGTACTCATCGCTCTGATGGAGACATGTATTAGGACATTTCCAGATTAAGAATACAGGTAATAGGAAATAAGGACATTTAGTAAACAAATAAGGAAGTTGCAATGTCAAAGAAAAGAATGTGGGTGATGTGATAACATCATGTTTTGATTTTAACTTGTTAATGCCTGCTGCATTTTCTCTGAAGCATGAGATAAGCAAAATAGTGACTTCTCCTCGCCTGCTGTCTGCTCATGATTTGTCCTCTTCTTTGTCTCCCTCCAGTGACTCATGCTTAATATGCGGAACATAATGTGTCTTTTTTTTTTTCTGAAACGTACAAAAATATTCTTATGTGATGCAGCACCTCCTCCCTGTGTCAGACAGATGTCATTATTTTTCCATGAAATGTGCTTTTACGAGCTTCTACCAGAAGGTGGTGCCATTTTTCCAAAAATGCTGAAAGACAAAACAGGTCAAACTTTGTGTCTCTGAGGAAACATAGCAGACAGCTAATGAAATAGAATTTGCCATCATTATGTTTCCATTATTCTGCTGGTTCAGAGTGGGTATCTAATGAGTTTCTGCAGGTGTGAGGCTGCAGGGGCCACACAGTGTTGGGAGAAAGAAGTAAAACACTGAAGACATCTTGCTGGTTGCTGAACTTGCTGGTAGAAAAAGGCAATCCCTTAAACTATCTGCGTAAGAACAGGCTAAAGCAAACTTGCGCAGCATAAATCAAAACATTTTTCATGTGAGAAGCAAAGCGGCCTCACCCAAAATAAAACATCACATGGTTTTCTTCCCCGACACACGGTTTTAATAAAAGCATTTCTGGGCCAGGCTTTGCTATGTGCTGTTAGGTCCAGATCCCCTCAGCATTTCTCTCTTTGTGTTCCAGGCAGACCTTTTGGCTCAGTGGGTGAACCGTCACTCTTACCTCATTACCATGAAAGGTGTGCTTGCCAGCCATTCTGTTCAGGTCACATCTGGCAAATCCCAACGAAGACGAGGGGGAAACAGCACCACTTTGAACTTCAAAGCAGGCGGTAAAATTTGCTTGGAGGTAGGTACACCTGAGGCCTTACACACAGTTGAAGCTGGGCTCTTGATGAGCGTCTCTCGTGTTACCAAACAATGAATAATTAAACTTCCTGTAAAATGCAGAAAACAGACACTAATTATTTCATGCATTTATTCAAGGGAGTTGAAGTGAGTTGAAAATGGTGTTTTTAGTTTACCTGTAGAGGGCTTTTATTATATCCAGCAATGCTGAACATCTGCCTGATTTATAAAATCATTCCAAAGGCCAAGGATGAGGGAGACACAATAAACGGCTCTTCTCAGGGAAGCCAAGGCAGGCTGTGATACGAGCCGTATATCAGAGCCTCGAGAGGCAATTCTAAACATGCTGTCATGCAAAAAAAAGAAAACAAGCAGCCTTACACACTCTAGACTCTTTCAGCTGCCACCATGACACTTTACAAGTCTTCTCTCCTCTCACAAAAACACAAGCATTACATCACTCACAAACATGTTGGCGTTCAACAATGTCCTGACTCAACCTCTGCTCACAGAGTCGCTGAGCCAGAACGCAAATCCTCCTCTCGACCAGGTGCACTCAGCCACGAGGAGCTGTTTCACCTTGTATCTTGACATGGTCACTCTGTAATTCACCACCACCGATTTCATGTATAATTTACCACCGTAAGAAATGCCACTTTCATGTATTATTCAGTAGAATAACCAGTGATCTGGACTAAGTAATTTTTAACAGGGCAGTTATGTCCTCACCGTGCAGACTGCTGAGAGTTTGAGTTCATACGACTAAAAGATCGTATCACAGATGCATTATGAATAGCGTTGTTACTAATGAAAAATAACAACATATCTAAGGCTTTGATGAAAGCCTGGTTTCCTTGTTTCCCCTCTCTGGGACAGTTGCAAGTACAACTGGTAATTTATCATGTTTAGCTGATATGAATCTTCTAGTCTTCTCCTTTAGGGTAATGCAAGAACCGGCAAATACACAAATGAGCCCACAACTTGATGAGAAGATTGTTTCTCATTTTCCAGTCAGTCATTTTTTCCTTTGGAGCTGAAAAATCATGAGCTTAGCTTTGGCATAAATGACTGATGAAAAGGGAGGACTGCAGCCACTGATGAAATGTGCAAGTTGTGGGACGTGTAGAGTTTCTCAGATGCTGACCAGCAGTTCAGACTGACAGGTGTCATCCTGGCTCTGGCTCTGGATGAAGATATGCTTTTGCCAAAACTTCCTACCATTTTTAATTTAACTTTCAAAAGTGACAGATACCACTTCACACTTTTGGCCCAATGTAATATTTAATGGCCAAGATTCTGACCTCAGTGACCTCGTAGACAATCACGGATGTGGTGTCAGCTCACTCCATACTGTTCAACCTGAAATTCTTTCTGAGTGGGAGGAAGGGCTGCAATTTCCACTTGTTGTTTTTTTCTGACTCAAGCTTGGATCTTCAACCATTGCACACTGTTTTTTAAAACACTGTCACCCTTTGGTAAACTGTCATTTACTCTTGTTTTTCAAAACGTGTCACCATACACTAACACCCTGTTTAGTCAGCCTGATAGTTCTCCGTTTTCATCGTCTTCTTCTTCTTCTTTTTGCCACATATCAACTGTCACCATGCCAGCTCTGGGTGACGAGTGAGTCCAGGAGTTCACTGCCGCTGTGCCTCATCGTGAAACCACATGAGACAAACACACATTGCTTGTTGAGTCTATAAAAGGAGCAGCCTGTTGCAGAGAGAGAACCACAACTCCCTCCTCAATCCATTTCCAGTACGGGGATGACAAAAATATCGCTGCTCTCAATTATGCAGGGAATGATTTTAGTGGAACCTTCTAAAAGGAGCTATGGGACCTATTGGAGTACGCTTAAATGGGTTTATAGACTCAGTTCTACAACCTGAGGACTTGTTTTAGGAAGGAGAGAGAATGTGAAATTGTGTAACCCTGCCTGTGAACATATATAGCACATGAACAGAAGCAGGAAGAGCAAGCTGGCGCAGCACAACACTGGCCACATCCTTCCTGGTCCTCTGTATATCTCTGCTTAACATACTCAACATCTGAATTGTGCTTCCTGCATAGCTTTAGTTTGGGAGTCCCTGTAGAGCATTAATTATTATTTTTCACTCATTTCAAATTAGGCTCTTGCAGAAAGAGAAATGCACTTGAAACGGAGGGCAGGCAAAGTGAATGCAGTGAACTTGATTTGACTTTACAGAAAATCCATTTCACACACATGCTTTTCATGCGTGTTTAAACACCAGTTGTTTAATTATCCAGAGGAAATTAATAATTTGTTACTGGTATGAAAATGAGGAAAAACTTTAAGCGAAGTCACATGGAGGAAATACTCTTATATTTTGATGCTGTTAAAGTAGAAAACCTGTTCAGAATTGTTGTCTTCTCATTAAAAATGTGGTTTGTCTATCATGCACGTTTTTACATGTCAATAAAAGTGATTGCATAAAAAACAAAAATGTTCAAGCTCCTTCAGGTTTTGGATGCATCCTGACTTGCTGTGGCGTCACCATGTGATAAATATGTGCAGGATGACGTTTGTATTTGGGAAGACATTACACCTACTGTTAATAAATTCCCAACAAAATATGTGTCCTGAAAGACATTTCATTCACACGTGCACACAGAGGCAGAAAGTTTGTGCAAACCTGAATGTTTGTCCTCGAGTGTGAGTGCACACTCCAGTATTTGCCAATGTTCCAGCTTGTGCGTTCACCCCTGCTGCCCTCAAGAAGCGTGTGCGTGGGGAGCATGACTCAGCATGGATGGTGATGAGAAAAGACAGCTTTGCAGTAGCTGGGCATGCTGCAGAATCAGGCGCAGGCGGGATTTAAATATTGCATTAGAGGAGTGGAGCTCCAGCCCAGCTCAACCTCCCATTCTCTGGAAAGTCAGCCACAGTTTGTCGATGAGCGTGTGTATGTACGAATGTGATGACATATTAGGTGGCTGCTACTGTGAGGAGTGGGAAACTGAGCTCGTTTTTCTCAGTGTGTCTTAGTAGTGGTTGACCACAGAGCTGCATTATGGACTAAACCCAAAACCACAAAGACCAGTGTGTAAAGAGCAGAGGAGGGTGGGTGCGTACAGCCACGAGCTGGGATGAACCGTGCAAGATTATAATGGGATAAGGTTCTGTATATCAATATGATAGGTTATGAAACTCTGGACAAATCCTTATTTAGTGATACTGAGTTCCAGAAACCAGTAAACTGAAAAAAAAAAAAAAAAATTCTGCTCTACAACAGTAGTATGGAGCCTCACAGGAAAATATGCTGCAGGGTTGACCATCTTTTTAATGATAATGGAAACATGCCTGAGGCACATCTGTCAGCCCAGCTAAATGGCATCTAACTAGACATAAATGACCACAAAACATGAGCACAAAGCCCAAACTATAGCATTACCCACAGCTGGCCCCATCCAAAGAGCTACATTCTCACATGATGAACCGTAAAAAGAAAAACCATTTTGTTGAGTGTTCATTTGAGTCACAGCTTCGAACAATGCCCACTGGAAAGCCAGACGTGTTGGCTACCGGGGGAACAACACAATAGACAAACAGCGCTCTGTGATCAGCCCCGCCCACTGATGGATTCCAAATGAAGATGTCATGCACTGCACAAATCTGCACAGAAAACAAAATGCTGATAGGAATTTAGTCTCTTGTACTAAAAAAAAACCCCACAGGAAATGTTGCTTGAAGGTGGATGAAACAACGTTTTTACTGGAGCGCTGCCAGCTGACTCAGTTTGGAAAGAGAGAGTACAGGATTAACCTGTGTTATCTCATCAACAGTGAAGATGCTGGCGTGTGTGTAACGCTTAAGTCCCAAGCTGTGTGAAAAGTTATTGGAAAATGAAGCTGAAAACAGAAGTTTCAACCAGATGTGTTCTGCTTCTGCTGCTTTTTTTTTTTTTTTAGCGTGACCACATTTTCACGGCAAAAGAAGATACATTCACAAGGTCCCTTTTTGAATGAACCATTGTTTTGTGTCTGTGAACCACAGCAGCAACAAGGCAAGAGAAGATGATAGAAAGAAAGAGCAGTTGCAGCAGTTGCTGTTTCTTTGTACGAAACAAAGAAACATGCCATGGTGTTCTCGTTTGGGAGAACTTTAACCGCAGACCCTAATATTGGAAAAGAAAAAACAAGGAGACTTTTTGATGTGGTGTTTGTGGATGTGTTTGTTCTTTGGTGTGTATGTGTTTAGGGGGTGTTCTGTATATGTGGAAACACGTTTACATATAATATGAGGCAAGTTACAACAACAACAAAAAAAAAAACTATACTTTATGGGCCCAATTTTGTATTTAAAAAAAAAAAAAAAAAAGGAAGACCAACCAAGATCACGTCTACTCTTCATGTCTATGATGTGAAGTTCAGGTGGTCTCCAATCTGAGATCACTGAATTTAGCATGTTATGATTTTGAGGTCGCACCAAGATATGATTCATTTACAAAGACTAACTTCATATTAGGCCCTTTGACAAAGCAGTGCAAGACACACATGTTCACTAAAACTGCCGAAACATTACATGTATAAGAATTTCACTGGTTCTGTTTTGCCATCATTTCTATCTTGCAGTTCAAGAAGTTCTGCAGTCCAATTTCATGGCAGCTTACACTCCTAACGTTGGATTAAAAAAAAACAAAAAAACAAAACAGTGGTAATTTGCATGTTGAGGCTCCACCAGTTTTGACCGAGAACATTTTTCTACAATGAAGACACAGCTCTTCCAGGCTCATTTTGGTCAGCGTCGTCACCTGAGGGGTCCCCAATTTTAGGCTGTTTCATGACCAGACATGGCCCTTTACAATACAAAGATAAGTCCAGATAAAATGCATGAGCATGACAGTTTTGTTTTGCATTTTGTTATGTCTAAAATCTATTTAAAACCAAAGTTTTCAATAAAAAGGTCAAGATGAAAATATTGCCCTGGGTCGTCTTATTAAAGACGGCGGGGGAAAAAAGTAGTAGAGGGAGCACACATAAAAGTGTTAGAGGGAGCGCGTTTTTTTCCCTTCACAATGTCAGGCTCAATCAGAAGAGTTATGAGTCATCAAACCACAGTTTACTGATTCCTGACAGCCCCACTCACCGCAGCCAACAGGGGCCCGTCAGTTAGAAGCACTTCACTATTCAGTTGTATCAGTCCCCTTTACACCAACCTGCAAACACTCAGTCTCGCATTACCTGCTGAAGAGGGCACAGAGAGGGCGCAGACTGAGCCAGAGTTACACCAACATGTTTTAACAATATCAATAAAGAAACATTCAGCATGCAAACACATATTTGCTCCCACATATGAGGAAGACTGCAGGGGCTGAAGGAAGAGGTGAACCAACACAAACAGTCTTCCCCTTATCTCCTTTCATTCCTCTGCCTCCTTTGCTCTCGTGTTTTTCTTCTCCTGGATGTTTTCAGCTCTTGCTGACACAGCTGCGAGCCAGTCAGGTTGGACTCCCACTCAGACGATCCTCATCTGTACGTGGGTGTGTGTTCGGCCAAGTGATAGAGGCTAAGACACAGTGTTTTCCACAGATGAAACGTAAATTCCTCTTGATAACAAAATGAGTCTGATCTGATGTTTTCTATCTGCTTTTACTGGATGAATAATTCTTAAGTGTATTACCAGTAACACTGAAACAACTTTTTCAATTTTGGATTTCCCGATATGAACCAATGGGGATCTTTCAAGGAACAGTCTGGCGCTGTTTCACTGGTATTGTCCGAGCTCATGTTATTGTCTTGATAAGAAAATACCAGCCAGACAGAATCAAAAGAAATCATAAACAGGACAGCCTAAAGCTGCCAAGGAAGTGAAGTAATATCCGAACTGCCTTATTTTCTCCATACTTGTGAAAGCCCACACTTGCACAAAAAAAAAATCCCTTTTTTTACACTTACAGTAAGTACGTGTCATATCAATGTTCATCCCGATTATGAACTCTCATTTTCAGGCAAGATTGGAAGTGCTGGAAGAGGTGATCATGAAACCTGTGGTAAATTTCCACTCACCATGCCAACAAATGAGGGATTAAAGTGTTAGGTTGGTAAATAAAGCCTGATACGTGATAGACTGTGTTCGGGGTTGTGTCACTCAGTCCCTGAAATGGAGCTGTCTCTTCTCAGGAGCAATGGTACAAAACCAGCGTCTCTCTACTTTCTGTTTATAGCTTGACTGTCGATGCTTTGTCTTTTGAGAAACCACACCAACTTCAAAAGCTGATAAAAACAGAGAAGTGGATGAGTTAAGAATAACAGGAGGACAAATAGATTTGAAAATAAAGCCTTTTTCTCACACAACTTATCTCTAATTGGTGATATCAGAGCAGTAATCTTGTTGTGTTATCTGTAAACATGGTGCTACATGTATGCCAGAAACTATTTTAGGGTTGCTTGTCAGATTTGAAGGGTTCTTTTCTGTTTCTCCTGAGACCCCAAGAAACCAGCTAAAGATATATAACATGAGTGGCAAACAAAAAAAACTAAGAGGGTTGTTCCAAAAATGGTTATGTTGACTGCAAATAACGTCTCTCAGTTTCCCCAGCAGAACATTGCTTTGTTAAATTGTGTAACTCACTTCACCTGCGAGTGGGTTTAATATTGTGACTGAACGGTGAACACCACTAAAAGGAAGATCAGGTATAATGGCGTTCCCCTCTACGAGTCACGATACAACTCAGGTCACTCAGGGCATTGCTCTCACACAAAATGACGAAAGAAACTGAGCAAAGACTTGTGACCTTTTGAGATCAACCTGTGAGTGGGAGGTCTGAGGTCTGAACCAAAAGGCAGGAAGGATGGTCAGGCCCCATTTGACATTGTTTTGAGGGCATAAAGGTCCCCAGCCAAGGCCCAACTTATTGGTAAACAACAAAATGAGAGTTACCAGATAGATAAGTACTTATTTTTGTTATTTTTCCTTCAGTGGTAATCTGACCCATGATCAACTTAATGACAAAGCAGAAAGTCTGGAAACACAGGGGAAAAAGGAAAAAAAAACCCAGATGTCTGTTATCTGATGTTCTTCTGCAGCCCAGATGAGTTTAAAACCTGCTGCATCAGCATTTTTCATGTTCTAGATATGTATTTATTAGTTCCAATGCCTCTACCCCTGCATTTATTAAGCACTGTTCGCTGTACAATTTTTATGCTTGCTATAAAGTTTCGTATCCTTCCTCTAAGGCTGGACTATATATGAACATTTAGTTGGGTTTTTTCTTCAGTTTTAGTTGTTCCTTTGTGTTAATTTTTTTTCAGCACTCTGGGAAGTGAGATCATTTTCAATGTGCAGGATGTCTGTCAGGATGGTCTGGTAGACATCAATAAGGCCTTCAGTGTCAAAAATAGAAAACACGAGACGCCAAGTAACGTTGGACTCCCTGCAGTGTGTGTGCCATCAAACATAAGGGTGCCTCCATAAGGTAGATGGTATTTCTGACTTGACTGCCAAGTGTTTCTGTCAAAAGTTTATTTTCAACTAATTGATGTTTCCCTAAATCTTACAAAGTTTCCTTATCCTCACCAAACAGGGCTTAAGAGGATATAACAATAAAGGTCCTACATGAGAATCAAACTTCAGTCACTGGTTTCTCTCTTTAAAATATGTTTTGTTTCTAAATTCTAAGAAGGTGGACTTTGTTGGTTGCTTATACAGCTATCCCAATGTGATGCTAATGTTTATCACATACCACTATGTGGCAAAATGGTAGTGTTATAAAAATATGATACCATGGGCTCTGGACCAAGTATGGGTTGAGTTCGGGGGATAGAATTTTTTTTTTTCTTTGGACACTGAAAGCAGCAGTTTGTCCAGAAGCTGGAATTCTGCAGAGGTCTGCAGAGCAGGGCGCTAAGGGTAACTGCTGGTCAGGCACGGGCTTGCAGACGAGATCACCTCCCACACCTTAAAGTTTAAGGTGAGGCCCATTGAATTGAAAAATAAAGAATTAAATAGGCTCAAACACAATACAATTTCCACATGTAGATGTTGAATAAAGAGCTGGGTGAATGTTGTAGAATGACGGCACGTTTGTGCAGCTCAGAGAGAGCTCTGATTCAACTTTGACTCAGTTTCGACTGGAGATTTGATGGCCAGTTGATTTACATTTCAGGCGCAGTTTGTTTATTTACTGATTTTTTTTAATTAGGATTTCGGATTTTCTCTCTACAACTTGCACTGGGCACTCTGCAAAACATGCAGTAAAATTAAGTCTCCAGTCAAGCAGCAGAGTGTTTTGTAGATTTATCACTGCCTGCAAGCATTGTCAAACTTCCCCTTCTGTCAACAACAGGACACTGGGAAATGGTCCTTGTAATGGACACATAAAGAGTGTGAGTGTGTTAGATCCTGGCGTCAAAAGCTGTTGTGTCCAGTTTAATGTGGACTCCTTGATGTAATGGCCATGTGACATTAGGCATGGGAGCACCCTGAGGTTATCTGTCTTTGGAGCCAGACTGTGAGTCTGCCAGTCAGCCCCCCCACCACGGTCACACTCTTTAATGGTTGAACTGTGGTCCAGTCTTCCCTCTGCACCCCTAAGGGAAACTTGGACTGGTCTTCAAGCTGCAGATCAGGGGTAGTAAAACTTCCCATTCAACGAGCAGAAGATGGGGAGCAACTCAATCTAAAGAACCAGCCTAATCAAAGTTAAATTCACTATAAGCCTCGAGTTTTGTTTCAGACCAATAGCTATAGACAATGTGATTTTGATTAAGGCTAATGGAACTGGGAAAAATCCATTTGAGTTGAGAGTTAAGACCACCTCTGTGACAGACAGCCATGACACATGGGAGCTCACTGACTGCCAGTGTCAATGTGACATTTACATAAGAACAGAATCAAAGATCAATGAGCATGGTGAGCGCTAGCAAGATCGCACATGGCATCACCAACTTCCCCAATGGGACACATGATGAAAAGCTCTTTTCGCTGTCCCCACATGTTAAAACTGGACCAGCTAACATGAAACGTTTGGGGCGGGGAACATCTTTCAAGCGACAGTAAATTTGCTCGCCTGGGGCCACAAACTCATTAGTGGCAGACGTTCTCTCAGTGGAATTGTAAATTCAGAATCAAGAAATCAATCGGGAAAGGCTTTACTGCTAGCTACTAAACAGCACTTTACAGTACTTGGAATCTGTCACGGTGTCAGGTGCAAACACAATGCGAGGAAGCAAAAAGTCAGAAAAACACTGCTCTGAATAAATTTGAAATACTGTATATGCACAGTAAGGTAAAAATAGTCTGAACAGTGCCCCAACAGCCCCCTCCCCTCTTCTGAGTCTTATAAATGGCTGTCATTTAAAATCAAGCCTTACCCGGTGAAAGAGCATAACATTAAAAGAGTCACATTTCTAAGCCTTTGGCTTTCATCACTAACTCATGGTTTTGTGGTCATTTGGACACTGGTTGAAATACGGCCATCATGAGGCACAGATGTGGTTGCCCTGTTTCTGTCCTTGTCAAATAGATTGAGTGCCACTTTGGCACCTGGGTGTGAAGCCTTTCGCCTGACAACAAGCCGCTGCACTCCAGCCCTCATTAAAGGGAGAAACGTGTGGTTAACACATGGCTGATGCAAAAAGTTGCAAGCCCC
Organism: Arrhamphus sclerolepis; assembly: GCA_037176975.1. Classification (NCBI taxonomy): domain Eukaryota; kingdom Metazoa; phylum Chordata; class Actinopteri; order Beloniformes; family Hemiramphidae; genus Arrhamphus; species Arrhamphus sclerolepis. The sequence continues at coordinate 15,234,778 of JBAMYA010000008.1, forward strand.
CATATTCAATAAAATTGGAACCTTCTTTAACAATGCCACATGTTTCAAATTGGATCATAATGCTTACTTGTTATGTTCCACTCCAAAAACCATTTGAGTATGCATACTCTGCTCTAAATTATCTGTTCAAGTTAAAATCAGCTGCATGAAATGTCTACGTGTGTGATCCGTTACGAAGCAGACAGCAGTGAACCATGCCACGTCACCACAACTCATGTCCCTACAAGGTGCAGCCACTTAGCCTCATGTTTTGGGACAAGATAGGTGTTGACGAGCACCAGTTTACCCCCATCAGACCACCTCGCTGTTCAAAAAGCAGCGTTCCTGCTTAAATAATGTAAGATTGAACGGATGCATGTCCCTACAGGTTGAAACCCCCACCTGCAGAAAGACCCGTGTCTCCAGTTGAAGGACAAACACAAAGGAAGGGAAGACAACCATCCCTGAGGGGACAACTTATGTTCCTCAACACTTCTGTCATGGGACAGAGGATCGGACCTCTGTCTTCCTGCTGGGTGAGGATAAATCAAAGAACTATTGAACCGTGGAGAGACAGACAACATCCTACTTCAGTTTGACGTCATGTAAGGCTGAATTACAGCAGGAACTACTTGATGGAGCATGACTCCTCTTAAATGCAGCTTTGAGTAGCTTGTTCTCTGACTGTGGGAATTTGGCTCAATCCGCTAAACATTTCTGCCAGATGACCACAGTGCATGGGGTACCTCGAACAGGAGCCATATATCACTGGGCAACAGACAGACATATGGAAACTGTTTTAATTTCTCCTGATCTCTCTGCTGTACAAGTACAGTTAAAGGTGGAAGTGGCCTGTTCAGGATGTTGAGACTTCCATAATGTTACTAATTGGCGGTGATAAAAGTCTGCATCTTTTCTGTTCCAGACTTTGTAGTGGCTGAGTAGGCTTTCTGGCGACTTCATGCTTTTGAAACCAAAACCTTTTGAAGTTTGGTGTTCAATAAACTCCCACAGTTCAGATTTATTCTCCAGTTTAAGTTTAAACACCTGGGGGTGTTTAAACCTCCATTATTTCACTTCTTTCCAAAGGTCTACGGCCAAAAAAAAGAAAAAAAAACCATGTCAGATGCATACATTGCACTATAGAAGGACCAAAAATTTACATCATTTTTAAAATCCAGAATGCAAGCGTATAACTGGGTGACAATTTTCGAAATAATAAATTCAGAGTTGCAAAATACATCCCGAATTCAGAACTTACAGCAGAAACGTTATGTGTGACCACATAAAGTTAAAGCTTTAAATTGTGGATCACTTGTTGGGTCAACGAGTCATTTCAGTAGTATTTTGTTATATATTATATACCTTTTACATTACATAGGGGCAGTATATTTATACAAAGTAAGTAAAATGAAACTTTGTGCAGCGTTACAGTCTTTGCTTCTAATTTATAAGCTCTATCTGTAAGGATTCACATGCACCGTCATGCATGTGCTGCAGGAGTGGCTGCTACAACACAAGCTCAAACCACAACGTACACAGAGATACTTATTACTCTGGCGAGGTTTCTCCTCTGTATATTCACACAGAAAATAGTTTGTTGCTGCCGTATGAACAGTAAAGTGACTACCAACTCTAAAAATTAAAACAACTTGCCAATTAGTTTGGAGGCCTTCTACATTTGTATTATTCAGCTTTGAGTAAAATCATCAAGCCGCAGCATCTATATCTCCATTCAGTTTCACATCATGCTGCGTTAGTTGCACTTAGAAAGTGGTTACAGCAAAACTGGGACACCAATGTCAATGACTGACTGACTGTATTCCTTAAAACTGAGTGCTGTGAACAGAGGTATAAAGACATTGCTAAAAAGGGAGCTTTTGTGAAGCATATGGACATTTCAGTAATACTGCTGGAAAATGAAAATTAAAAAAATGTTGACACAAAGGGCTTCGCGTCTCTCCTTCAAGAATGAAGTTCAGGTTGAGCACATCTATCTGACATCTAAATACCAATGTAGCACAGTTCAATATCTGACATTTTTTAAGGCTCACACCAAAAACATTGTGCCCTAGTTTCCCGCTTTGTTCCAACAAACACCTCAGTTTCTACAGTATTCAGTATTATTGCAGGTGGCAGAATTGCTACTCAGAGACAACACCCTCCCCTACCACGGAGCTGAAAGACCCACTTATAAAAGCTAATCCCCTATTTTCCAGTGTTTGTTTTCATATAAAGCATGAATATGTTAGTTTGGGTTTTCTTATGAGGGGACATTTTGAGCTGATTGACCTCTAAGTCTCGCTGCAGCATTCTTTTCATGATGCCAGCTCCTTCCCTGGTAAACCCCATCAGAGTCTTGGTATTGTTTCAGTCCAGGAAAAATGTCCAGCCAAAGGCTATGCTTCCATAAGCTGATGTGGAAATACCGAAAGAATTTCTCCCTATGAGATATGATCGCTGCTATTCGCCATTCTCATACAAATATTGATCTTTAATACTGGGCAATGGTGCATTCCTGACATTCTGACATTAGGACTGTCCTCTTTAGCAAGCAGGAGAGCTATGGGCTGCTGAGAGACACGGCAACAGATGGCTGAGAGCTACAACACACAGGTCTTCACACCTCTCAAGGATTTGGGTTGGTGCTTACCCAAAAGAAGCCTTTATTTACGTCCAAAGAGCCGGTATGGTGCCTGCTCAACAATTCAAAAATGCTCAAGACCTTTTGAACGTCTTCCTCTCCGTCTTCTGCTCTGACAAACACACTGAGCCTTAAAGCAAATAATGGCAGAGTATGGGGATCCTCCACTTGATGTAAATTCCAAACAAAAGGGGTTGTAACTGCCCAGACAAAGGTGGGGAGAGGGGTGGAGGTCAGCACAAAGGGCCAAATAAACAGAGGTGGACACTGCAGTGTGAGGATGTTCAGGTCAACCACCAGGTCAAAGATTTAAGCTGTGACGCTGGAGAAGAGATAAGAGAACAGGAGTACGGACAGTGTAGAATGAATAAAAGCTTGATGATTCACCTGTAACACTGAAGAGTTTAATGTTGCCTAAGTTACTTGATAAAAAAAACAGTACTGGACAGTAATAAATGTGCCTCCATAAGCTCACAACATAACATATTATTATTGATGAAAATCTTGTATTATTTAAGGTTGTCTGTATTATTTGCATTAGAAATGTTTTACCCAAAGTAAAGCACTATTTTAAAGGTCTGATGAAAGCACTGGCCACGACTCTATAACAGGTCTGTTGGTATGTAAAAGCTGAAAAAAAAAATCAGTTTCATCAGATCCAAAGTTATTATTGGCTCCCAAGTGCAGGATAACTACATAACTTATTTTTAAAAATTTAAAGGAGAAAGAGAATCAAAATCCATTTTTATTCCTATTTGTTGAATAATGATAGTCTACCCGCATTCGGAAACATACGAAAAGTCTCAGACATTCTGAATGTCTCTGTTTCATTGAAATTCCTCCTTTAGAAATGTTCGTCAGAAACAGGGCCAATCTGAACAACGGATACAAATGACGTAAAATGCATCTCACTCCCCCCTCTAGTCTTGTCCAAACCTGACCCGATCCGGCCGAGTTCGGGTGGGTATACTGGCATGTGACTTTCTTTTTTTTTTTTTATAGTATTTTTATTTTATATAAAACTATGGTGTAATGATCACAGCATAGCAAATAGAGTTTGAATTCTCTGCCTGAGTCCGGACAGATACCTGACCAGAACTTGAGTCGGGGCGGGACGGATTTTTTGGGTCTGATCTAACTGTAGCTAAATTCTGTGCGTTGGCCACAGCTGTAGAAGGTTGCTCTGTCCTATTCAAAGCTGGCAAAGGCAGCCAATCAGCGTTAAGTGCGTGCATTTCATAATCAGGTTGCCATTAAGCCCAAAAGGAAGCCAAATAGGTGCAAAACTACACGTTTAAAATCCCCCACCTAGCATAGCTTTTTCGGAAAAAAGACAAAACCAAAGTTTTGTTGTCTATATATCACATCACAGAACAAGAATAAATACTCTGTTCAACCATTCTGTGTCACCTTTAAATTGAAAATGTCAAACCAAAATACCACTAAGAATACCTATAAAATACTTGTTTTTTTTTTCGTTTTTTTTTCATTATTGGGGCAGATACTGTTGTTTAAATGATGATGAACTCTATGAGACTGATCATATAAAAACACAAAGACCTCTTATGGGACTCAAGTAACTTCAGTGTTCACTGTTCTTATATTTTTTATTTTCTATCTAACATTTGCACTGTAGCCCTGAAATCTCCCAGAGCTGGTCCAGAAATGTAGAATAAATCAATGCAACTGTCCGTATTCACTCCACATTTTTTGTGGTGATTTTCAGTAAAATCTTCTGATGCTGTGGAGACACTGAAAATGCAGCATTTCATCTTTTGGAGCATTCACTGCGCATGTGCAAATGACAGGGTGTGCATGTTGGAAAGAGCTATTGATTTATCCAGTTTTTAGCTTTCGTGTTACTTTCCATTCGCTCATTGATATTGTGGATGTGTTCAAATGCATGTGCTATTGATGTCAAGTCCACAGAAGAGAAATACACATTTAAACAAAAATAAATAAATAGAAATATGTGTTTATTAGAAAAACAAGATAGAGGCAAATACATGCTGAACAATGAAAAGTGAAATAATTGTAAAACAGCTCCTTGTGTGGCGTAGAGACTTCATTTTGACAGATGAAAGCCTGAGAGGTTGTACCCGAAACAATGACGCATATCAAGAAAAAAGAGAGAAATTGGACTCCCTTCACAATCAAGGATCTTTTTTTTTTTTTTAACTCCACAAGTGGTCTTTATTAAGTTTGGGTGATACCACAACAAGCTAAGGTGCCCCAGGTCCCCACTCTGTTCAACTTACCTCCAAGACAAAGTGCAGATACATCAGCGGGTACCTCAGACCATTACCTCTGTGCCTCCAAATAGTCACCACATGGCTCGCAAAGCCTTCATCAGGCACAGCAACGCCAGCAAATGGTCCACGATGGGCCTTGGCAGGAAGCTGACTACGATGTGATTTCCTCCCTTTGAAGTGTCATTAATCCTTAAGTCTGCGTGCATGAGTGTGCACGCTTGTGGTGCTATCTTTGTGAGGACCAAACCGAGTTTGAGAGTGAGGACAAGAAATGATGAGAACATTTCTTCCCTCTCATTTACCTATTACCATGTGTCCTGGGATTTAAGCCTATTAGCCTTTGAAAGAAAACTAATATTTAACGTTCCCTTGGATTAGAATGTATTTCATGATTAGAGCATCTGAAAGCGGGGCCAGCTCTGTCTGAAAGGGTATCCGTGTGCTTAATGTGTACTATTTCAGGAAAGTCATAAAGTACACGACAAGTCATCCAAGCCTCACTTTTAATACTTCTACCACTGTTTATGGTTATTCCTCATGTACGATAACACATATAATCATAAGCTGCAAAGAAGGTTCTCAGAGCTGGAATATGAAAGATGCTGAAGTATAATTTCAAGCTACTATAGAAAGTGAGAATAGAAATAAAGACTCTGGCTTTCTCCAGTGGTCCAAAAAGATGCATAATTTTACAGAAGTGAGTGTGAGCTGCATGGTTGCATTTCTCTCTCATTTCTTACTGCATGGTCGCGTGATGGACTGGCAGTCTTCCTTAGGTGTACCCGATGACAGTCGATTTAGTGATACGGTCCAATAAAAATCAACCTTTTAACCATAACATGTTCTGGGGCAGGTGGATGGGACCACATGATCTTATATATAATCCAATTCATTAAATGACAAGAAAGATGTAGACAAGTGCACTACTGTAGCCATTTATAGGCTAATTTTTTTCTTTGTGGTAGAAAAGTTTAGAAATGTACAATTTTGAGGAATTCGGATGAAACTTTAGGGGATTAATAACTGCTAAATTTGTTTGGCCTAAAGTCTCAAATTTGCCTTTGACTGACATCATTGACTCAGGATCACGGCAGCTGCAAAAACTCAGCCGCATACCCTCCACACGTGGCCCAGTTCTTCATTTTCTCTCGGCCTTTTAAGCGAAACTTGATTGTCACAATGCTTTCCATAACCTGTATCAAAACCAGCTTCTGAAATATGAGTCATATCTGGCCACAGCGCATGCCAAAACCAAAGTTCATGAGCTTTGGGACACATCTGTCCCACACAGCACTTGCAAATGTCAGAAATACTTAAGAACAGGCCCAAATGCATCTGTTATCTAGGTCCTGGAATGGGACATCTGTTTTATACAAGCATCCTGGCATCTATGACACGCAAAATGATGGCGTGAGACTTGAAGCAGCTCCCGTGTTTATTTACAAGCTGGAGTTGGGATTCCTTTCCTCTCAACAGATAGGGTTAGGGTTAGGTTATTTGTAAATGGACCGAGACAACCTTGTTGTATTAGTGGATGTTTTGCTTTTTGTTTTTTCCCTGGTGCCTATTCTGAAATTCATCTGGATTTAAGTTGTTTTCATTTCTGGAAGCAGCTGTTTGTTTTTCACAGCAACTGAGATTAAAGCAACAATTTAATTAGAATCTTTCCAATGTTCCACTGCAAAACTACAAGTTTTGTAAAGGGAGTTTTTGGCTGCAGTGCTGAAATGAAAAGTCATGTTTGGTGAAAAAAAGAGTACAGAATCTCATGATAAGAACAGTCCTCCAGCTGATAAGCATGGGGGTGGATTGTTAATGCTAAGGGCTTGCTTATGGAGTCAATTGAACAATGTAAAGTGACAGAAGGGAATAATGGAGGGATTTCAAAACCATGGCACATAGAAAGGCTAAAAATAAAAATGTGATGACTCCTGCAACAGGATAAAGGTCCTAAACTTAGATAATTTCAAACTAGATATTTTTGCCACCGTTCCCTCACCTACGAGTAATTGTATGATTTTGGTTAGAACTTAAAAGAGCTGTGAATGCAAAAATCTGCACAAAAATCAGAGTGGTCTTTTGCAAGAAGAGTGTGTGTATGTGACCTACTCATCCCCCCCAGCCAACTGCAAAAGAAAAGAAAGACTCTTAGCTGGCTTTAAGACCGCTCGTAAACTTTCATACACTGACTATGAAGAGTAACCCACACTTGAGCCCCTTTACCTCTCTCCTTTTTAACTGTAAAACATGGAAATAAAATAGTAATCTCCAATAAATGGTACATGTGTTGTCACCTTTCTGCCTTTTGGGATTCAGGTCATTCCTTTAATTGCTTTAGTGCCACAGTAAAAGACACTTTTGTGTCCCACTGTGCCATACCAACAGATGGTTTCTTCATTCTGACACTCATTCCTGTATCACATTCAAACTTCTTTTCAGCTACTTTAACAGAGTAAGACTTTGTGTTAGTCAAGGGGACAAAAAGTGTGCCAATAAGCTGAATATTTCTGGTCTTCCTGTAAACATTTGTGAGAGGATGAAGGTGGGAATGTGCTCCCTCCTCTGCTTGGTGCCACCAACAACAATCAGTGTTATCTTTCACAGTTTTACCATCGCAGATCCTTTTGGACCCCGGACGTAACCCTGTCGTCTCCATCGTCCTCTCTGTACGTGATGCTTCACAGTTTTTACAGGATTATCACCCTGCGTTAACAGGGTCTTAAATAACTGACTGGCACCAGGAATCATGCTAGGAATTACCCACCTGCTACACCGACCAACCACAACCAACCACAACCTCATTGCAGAAGCGAGAGAGAGATGGAGGGTGTGTGCTGGAGGGGGGGCAGGGATGGCGTCAAACAAGGTAGTGGTCGCTTGCCACCTCGCACCCAGCAGGAAGTGCTGCTTCCTTGTGTCAGGGCTGTCAGGGCTGTCAGGACCGAGAGGGCAGAGGTCGGGGAGTGGTCTCGGCAGATCGTGTTTCTTCTGCCAGATGTGGCAGAAGACGGCCACGGCTCCAGCCTCGAGGTGCCCCAAATACAGCGTGACTGTCTAAAAACTAGAATTACTATTCTCAGAGAGTCCTTTCTTCTATACGCTTCTTTCTTATAAGGCTTTGTTTTCTATTTTTAAGCAACACAATTCCATATTTTACCACCTTGAAATGTCAGTTTAACATTTTTTTCTTTCTTTCACTGTAAGCTTTTTAGCTGCTGCAGTGGAGCTGTTTTTATCTATTCAATGTTTCTCCAGGGCAGCACAGTAGAAAATACAGCAGGAGAGGAGCATTTGTAAATGATTTATACTCCATGCATGGCTCATGTGGGCCTTAGCAAGGCTCTCTTTTGGAGTTTGTTTATATTCTCTGTAACATATTTCCAGTGGCTCTCGTGCGCTGCGCTTCCTCACTGCCCTGTCTGTCCTGTCAAGACTGATGAGCTGGGGAATGAGAAACAGGTGTTTGTGAAACATGGGGACGACTACTTTATCTTACCCTATTTCCCTCACTGCTGACCTCGTTGGGCCATGAGTCATTTTATATTTAGCTGTTTTACGTCAAAAATTGTCGAGGCGGAGTAAGCAGAGAAAACATGGGACGATCATGAGTGAAAGAGCAATCCATAGATCAGCTTACATTTACCTACCAAAGAAAACAGCAATTAAAAGTTGCTAGAGGTCAAGCACTACAAAGATTGCACTGCAGGTCATGTGGATGCACTCAAAAGCTCACAGGGGTCTGCCTGGGGAGGTCTTCTAAGCTCTGCGGATCATGTTCAAGTCATCTTTTATTGTGATGTATTAATCACTGACCACATTAAAGGCTTTTAAATTACTCACGTCATGTGTGATGGGTAATTGTGGGACTAAGGGACTAGAAGTCTGAGATGATGATGTGCTAAATGGTCTGTTTGAACAACAAAAAGGGGATCATTAATGATTAGGGCACAATCAATCAGTTGGTTAACAGGCAGCATGGACCACTCAGCAATAAATTAATTAATGGTTAGTCCAAAAATAAAAGATGATCGGTGAGTTAGGTAACCCGGTTTGATGAGCAGAAGTCACTTTGCAGCACCTCGTACCTGCCCACCCCCTCCCCTGCTGGGAGGTCGGGACGCCTTCTTTAGTGCTGCGCTCCGTCAGCGCGCCAGCAGTCCGCGCAGAGCGCAGCGCCACGCTGACCGTCTGTCACCGCGAGGATCTCCGCACCTTCACTGGATTTCTAACGCGGCAAGAGTGGATAAACTGAGCGAATAAGGTAAGCACTGAGAGGAAGGCGGTTTTATTTGTCAAACTGGACGTGGATATGAAGACATTTGATCTGAGTTGTGAGATGAGGACTGGAAAGTTTTTGTTGTTGCTCCTTTTTTTTTTATTTCACCGCTCGCGGTGAGATGAATTTATCAGCCCGCTGTGATCCTGTGTTCCTCTACTAATTTGTGTCACCACTATTTTTCTTGTGTGTAAACTGCAGTTTTTTGTTTGTTTGTTTGTTTTTTGTTTGTTTTGACAAATGGAAGAGTGGTACAAAATGACTGACGTTGTTTACGTGTCATATTTTGTTCTGATTGTCTGGTAGCTATATAAATGCCGCTGATGAGGGGACATCTGCGATATTAATATAGATAGAGAAACCTGCTTGCTCTCATTCCACTATACTATACGTAAAGTCCCAGTGTCCAAAATCGTCAGGAAATGATATTTTTTTTTCCATTTGACGAGATCGCTACTCTTCGCTCTGGTAAGAGTCTTATCTGAGATCTTTATAGCGCATTTACAGCTTGTTCATACACCCTTGAAGGCAATTTCCCCTTGACATCGATGTATGCAGGCTGTGCTTTCAGTTCAAAAAGACCCAAAACACATTTTTGAGAAGTTAACAAGTGCAGCAATTTATCACGGGCAGTGTAAACCTATCTGTAGACCCCTGGTTTAAATCAAGACCAGTATGGCTGCATGCTATGAGGCAAGTGAGGCAGTATGATCATGAAGGGGCAGATTTATAGCCCTTTAACTTTTATTTACAGCAAATACAGAATTTGAGCCAAACCTCTAAAGACAAAACAAAACAAAAACGACTTTGATCAACTTATAATAGTCCTACTAATGATCTCTTTATAGACACTCATGCTAAACTAATACAAACTAATTACAAAGAGTCAGAAGGTGTTACTTGAGAACTTTCAAAAGAACAAATGTTACTTGGGGAGGGGTTCCTCTGCACCCACCCACTCTAATGTAAAGACTGTGCTTCTATGGAGACTGTCATGCACCCTCAGGGTCAGTTCCACCTTGACCCACCTCTACCCCTCCAGAACCACCTCTTTGTGTAAGCATCAAGAGTAGGTTTGATCAGCAGTGGGGTCAGAAGCATAAACAACTTTAGCCAGACTAAACAGACCACACATGTCTTCTAAACACATTCATAGGTGAGCACGTGTCGTTTGGTCGGTGAACGGCAGCAGCAGGAGGTTTGATTCATGCTATTTGGTGCAGATCATGAGTTGGCAGTGCTTTACTTTTTACCTTTCAGTGGGAGAGATGAGCTTTTCATTCCCTGTGTGACACACTTCATTGGTAAAAATGACGACAGACAAAACAAACTCTCCACAAGCTCCTGCTGAGGAGATTTTAAATAAATACTATTTCCTGCAGTATAGATGAGTTAACCCACTTTTCTGACAACTTGAAGACTTCGGTAACAGCTTAAAAGGACTAAAAGCTGTCGTTTTACTCCCTAATGTCTTCTCTTTCAGCCAGTTGTTAGAATTAACTCCTGCTGGAGTTCTGCCATTTCTCACCTTAATTTTTGCTTGAGTCTCACGTTGGACCTGTCTCAATTCCATGCCTAAAAGCTACGATGAGTCATAGGCCATAAACACCTACACTCAACACCAATCCATCATATTGCACATGTTTAAGCGCATGTTACGACCGTCTCTGACTGTAAACCCACCTGCAAAATTACAATGTGGAGCAGCTGTAAACAGCCCCCTTCTCTCCGCAGATTCATACTGCATTGCGTTAATTTTCCATCAGTAATATGTTTGTGTTGACGCTGATCTCAGCAGAGGAAGTGAAACACTTGCTCCAGTTACACAGAGGAGACCTGGGGGTGCATATCTGTTCACTGCTGTCTCCTTCTGGGGTGTTGACAGGAGTCCTGCATCATTAACGTGACTAAATCAAACGCAATCCAGTTCTCTGCCTTGTTGCTCAGCCTGCAACACCTGCAGGGATGTTAATGATGGTGTTAGCAAAAAAAAAAAAAGATCGTAGCATGCTGATTTCATAAATTTGTTGTTACATGTCACACTTACTCATGCACTTCATTCGCTCACCACATGAAAGCCACCTAAAGAGAAGTCAAGAAACCAACATGTTAGTAACTTCTGTGTGATCTATTGCAGCTCTAGAAACACAAGATTCCTCTTTGTTTATTCTCTTCATCTGTCAATTTCCCCACATTTTTTTGTTTTCCCTACACTATTTTCTGAGATTACACAAGCATATAATCCGATTGGTTTGAGCCACATCAGTGCCATCTGCAGAGAACAAACGGAAGCCACAGGCTTTAGTTCACAATGGGCTGCTCACGTGTTTTTTTTTATCACTTAAAAGTTCAGTCCTACCACAAAAACATTTCAAGGCTTGGCTTTACGTTCCTGAAGAGTGCGGACTTGTGCAGACCTTGCTTTAAAGAAGAAACATCAAACCTTTGTTTTGTTAAAGCTATCCTTTTGTTGCATTGCTGCATGTAAAGACCCCCAACTTATGGCGGGAATCTCGAGTTTCTAATTAGAGAGGTGGGGGGAAATGTGCCCTGCTAATGACATCATCTTCCCTCTGGCACTGGCTTAAAGGAGTCTATGTCTGTGTGTGTTTCTGTTGTTGCACAGCAGCTGGTTTCAGAAATTTTAATGTTCACAGTCGAGTGAGACTTCAAACACTCTCACCCAAGCTGTCGGGCTTATAATTTGAATTTACTGCCTCTTTGTCACCTTGTTTGGACCATTGTGTCTGTGGGAACATCCTTACTGAGCATTTTCAAGAAGGCCTCTTTAGAAAAAGAGGAAGACGTTTTTTTGTTTTGTTTTGTTTTTTTAAAACTCAGTTTCTTATCTACATCGTGCACCAAAACAGCCAGGCATCCTATGATAAAGTAATACCCACTCTCACAAAGGATAAGTAAAACCTACCATCTATGTAGCAAGCTGGTATTTTTTTTCTGTTTTGTAAACACCAGAGTGTGCAATCATATTCACTGAAGTAACAATTTGAAGAGTAGAGACGTATTTCTAAAAGAAAAGTCACTTTTTGAGGAGCTTTTGGGGCTTTCATGCCGTTTCAATTCAAGCTGCTTTTACGTTGATTGTCTTCTGTGGCAAGATTTACAATGTTTGCTTGTTTCGTTTGTTTCCAAAAATCTAAATTGCTCCAAATGCTTGAATCCAACTTCAACTGATAGAATGATTATCGTAACTTAATCTTGCCGCTCTCTGAGACCTGAGCCCAGCCTCTGATGTTACCTCACTCCCATCTCCCTGGGCGTATGACTCAGTCTATAATTCATCTGGGCAACAACATCATAGAACGTGATCTGACAGATCTCCATCTCCTGACAGTCCCTTGTGAGTGGGTGACAGCTGTGAGAGCAGCCCTTCTCACCGCTGCGCTCACATCACGGTAATTGTTCACAGCCCGACCGGGCGCCTCTGTAGCTCTGCCACATCCCATCACACTCAGATGTGCCACGCTGAGTCTGCTCATCCATGATGGAAGATGATACAGGCATGTCTGTTCCCAACCACACAAGGGGAAATCGTGGATGCAGCTCCTCGGAGTCTTCCAGATGTTTTCAGATTCTGACAGAAGCAAAGGGAGGAGAGGAGGGACCAACAGAGGGGTCTTTTTCCGCAGCACTCGGGGGGCTGTGAGCAGGAAAGCAGGTCGGTTGACTGGTAATGAGGAAAGACAAGCCGGCTGGTTCAGTGGAGGTTAACGGCTAAGCGTAAATGGCAGTGAGGAAAAGCAGCAGAGCTTAGTTTTGGGTCTTTATTTAAGAAATTGTCGGTGCTTCCTTTGTTGTAACTTAAAATTTCTGGGAGGACTTGTTGGAGCGAAGCATGGTTTGGGAAGTAAGTGCCTGGGATTTGTTTGGAATTCTGATTGGAAGGATTTAACAAAGAATATTTGCACCTCATCAAATTTTTACATTTCTCCAATATGCTGAACATGCAGCAAGTATCTCACTAAAGCTTATGATAGTCCTGTAAGTCCACTGAAGGGTACAATCAGTCATCGTTTAGCGGCACAGTTTAATCAAGCTACAGCGATAGCTTGACAAGACCCGGATTCTTCTCTTTGTACTGATAGAAATGCATGTGAAGGAAATCGATTAACCAAGCAGTTTCCGACATCGTAGATTACTTTCGAACAGGGCTTTTGCAGTCGACCTATTACATCACACCAAAACATCAGATAAATCTTTAGTTTAGTCGTGTTTGGCAAATGGAACAATAATAAATGGTGACTTGGACTTACAGCTTTGTTTGTACTACATTCAGTACTTCTTTTCTCCACCTCTTTTCTGCATCTCACCGTATCTTCTTTTTCTAGTACTTCCGGGTCAAAGTGTGGGTGCAGCACTGTTTCAGTCCAGTTGAATGTTTTAATGCAGGTATCATCCTGATTTCAACTGCATTATCTGGGCATATTTGTCAGAGGATATGAAGCTCGGTTTAGCTTGATTTAGTCGGACTAAGATGTTTAGATGTGTTTTAAAACTAGAATTTCAGCTGGATCAGTGTATTAAATCAAAATTTAATGATATCGCTATTCATTAATGCAAAGGGCTGATTTATACTTCTGTGTCACTCTGTAATTCCACCACCAACTGCTAATTGGCAGTGTCAGTTACTTTTTAGAAGCGCTGTAGCTAGTAGTGCTGAGTTTCATTTTGTTTACTTAAGTAGCTCAGATGTAGCAATGGAGCAAATAAACTATGTAGGATAGATGTTGAGCATCAGTCGTTTTTACATTCAAGTTGGAACTTGAAAACGGCAAAGAAATAGCAGCAGCAGATTTGAAAACAAAGACGAACAAATCTACCACTCACGTTTTTTGTGGTTTATGTTGCCGCAGCATGGAGAACGGTGCACATCCGGCGACGCGGTAGAGTTTCCAACTACGCCTTAGCTATGGCGCAGCTTTGACGTAGAAGTATAAAGTAGCCTTAAGATGGCAACTGAAGGCTTCTATGATGTATAGTGTCTAATCTAGCTGAAGCACTGTGTGCTATATAAATAAAGTTGACTTGACTTGACTTCTAAAAGAGTCTTTATTGACACAAATCACAATCTCCCAAAAATGTTTTGTCTGAATTAGCAGCAACGAATAACAGCCACTGAGGGTGCAAAGTATGACGTAAATGTCAAAAAATAATGAATCCACTAGCATCCCAATGTTCTGAATTAGAATAAATCAAAAAAACCTGTTCTCACACCAGCACTTGCATCTCTGCAGGAGGATTTTCAAGGTATTTCAGCAATCCCTTATTTATGAGTACTCTTGATATCATTGCCACACAAAACACTCTGTTTGTTTTTTTTCCCACAGCCCTTGACTTGAAATCGGGAAGCAATATCTGTTTGTGTCCTTATTTGCCACTGGGTTTCATGAAACAGGACAAAGCATTAAAATCTGACGGGACATTTGCAGCCATGTCAGCTGCAGCCGTCCATTCATGATGCACCAGAAGAGCTGCAATAGCCTTTTTGTCGGTGAAACTTTTAATAATTAATCATCTATGCTTAAACACACACTCTTCACTTAGTTGTTATTATGTATGAAGAAACATGAAAGATTTAACACCAGGGACTAGCCTTCATGACTCATGCTAACAACCCCCCACCAAAGAAATGAATGGGCTGTATTTCACAAAATAGCAGTGATCGACAAAAAGGGATCAAAAAATGGAGCATTTTATTCACTGTGAAGTTATACTCTTTGCATATTGCACTTTAGTTCGATCAGAAATCAATGCTGACACATTTAAAGTGGTGGAAAGGAGGGGCTGGACGGGGTTTGGTGCTGCAGTCACAGATGACCCAGTGTTTGGGGACGCATCACAGCTGGATGGGCTTTAAGCCTTAACCTACTGCAAGCAACTTTGTCACAAATGCTCACAAGTTTGTGCTAACCTTTTACTGCTAACATCAGCAACATATGTTGAGAATAATTCTGCAAAATGTGGCGAGCGCCCTTTTGGCAGCTTGCTGTTAAGTCATAAAGGGTGTTGATGTTACACAGAGTTTCTCTCCTTTTCAGCCTTTGTGAGAGGAGAAACAGGTGTATGCTTTAACAGCACTGATTGTGTTATGGCATTTAGTTGCTCTTTGCAAACATCCATCGAAGCATCTTTTATCATGCTGCTGAGGCAGACCTGAGTCTGGCTGTGTGAAAAATGTGCCGACTTGGTGAAATAAAACATCTGGCAGTGTGCCAGACAGAGCTGCCTCGCTGAGGATTCACGCCAGCTGAGAGCTTAATGAGAGTTCACAGTGTGAGAATAGAGCTTCATAATTTAAGACTGTGAGAGATTGAGGGATGTGCCCAGATTTATGCCTCTGTACTGCACTGTATAAACAGCTTCAGGACAGGTTTTTTTTTTTTTTTTGGGAGGGGTCTATGTTACCCTGAGCTGCACAGAGCATTCTTGGTTCAGGACTGTGCACTCTCACACACGGCAGGTCACAGTGGTTTGTATTGCTGGTCACATAAGCCAGCCTGGCATGTGGAGGGAGCAGCAGCAGTGGTCATAATTTACAAAACAATGCTGTCCAGAGTCGCGGCCTCTGCTTGATGTAAGTCAGATCTGGATACTTAGTGGACTAACTTAACTCTCCTTCACACTTAGTTCATCAATCACGACATAATGATACATGCACAAAACGTCCACATCCAGTGACACCAATCATGTTAAAATATTTGTCCCTTCTGATTCTTATGACAGTCTCAACAGTCACTGTAATGCGACAGTCGTCACACTTTCTGCTGGCGTTTACCACAATCCCATCACTCCTGAATCCGACTCCACATCCGCACACTTCTCTGAAGCAGCCGTTGCTCCTCAAAAGGCCTCTCCTTATCCCTGTCTTCATTATCATTTGCTAAAGGAATTGTCAGATTTCTCCAAAGACTTCAAAATGAAACCGTAAAAGCTTACTTCTGTAACCTACTTCCGTGTACATAGTGTGATGTGAGTGAAACGTTGTTTTGTCCTTCTGAACATGCTGCTCAGTTCAGGTTCATTTAAACAATAATATGAACAGGCGCGCAAAAATAGACCTCCTGTCTGCACATGGTGCAAGTTTAAACGACATGCTTAGCTGTATCAGATACAGCTGCAACAACTATACTTTATTAATGCAGATACCAGATATGTAACAGTTGGATGATAAAATGTCTGTCACATTTCCTAATTTCCTCTGTTTTTTTTATTACTAGTTTACCCAATGAAAAACTCCAAACTCAATTACATTTGATATATTTTCTTGTCAGCTAAAGTGGACCCAAAAGAAAACTCATAAGAGGCACGTGAAAAAGAACAATATAATTCTTTCATTTCTAAGCAACAATGTAATTTCCCTTCAGGGATTGATAAATGAGCCTTTAATTCAACGTTACAGTCGCAGGGAAGCCTAAGAGTGAAAACTAAAGAAACATAAAACAAGGACAGGCAGAGAGCAGAACTCAAGTACAGAAAGCTACAGAACCACGAATAAAACTAGCAGGAAAGTTAATGATCACGCAGTGAACAAAGGAGGGGAGGTATGTGCAAATGGGCAGCAGGCGAAGACGAGCTCAGGCTGTCCTCAGGAGGGAAGCAAAACCAGACAGGATGCACCAAGTTACACATAGTACAGCAAGAACTAATCAAACCACAGAGGAAAAAGTGACTTAAGAAAACTGACTAAAATACAGTGAGGGAAATAAGGGGAAATGCTAAAGCAGAACAGGTATGTTGCAAAAGAAAAAAAAGTATATTGAAAAAAAATTTGAGCTCAAAGACTTTCAGTCCATATTGTGGAGGACTAAACAACGAATATGCACATTTGAATGTCGGACTCTGGGATCTTATCAGCATTGCGCGCAATTCATACAAGTTCGTTTTAATTTTTTTAGGTCACATTTTTATAATTAAGTGTCAGTTTCATGATCTTCAGGATTGTGCTGTTAAAGCAGCACAAAGGACTTTTGTTCGCATTAAAATATTTGTTTAAATTTAATTTGGAGAAATATTTTCTTGCTTTTCAGAGAATGTCGTATAGCTGTAGTAGCCTTACGTCTCTGCCACAAGTATGTTTGGACGACAACTACGTATGGTTTTATGTCACTAGGTCACACATCAGCTTCACTGAAGAGCTCACAGAGCTATCGTGGACATCTGTGCAGAGGTGGACCGACTCAAGAAAATAACTGAAGAATTCATTTGTAAAAACAACTCCAGTGATGAAAAAATTTGCTTATTTGTACTTTTTGGTCTTTGATGAATGCTCTTGCGTTCAATGCGGTTTCTGAACACTCAATTTATAGACAGAAAAATTACACATTTTTTTGTAGCCATGAAAAACATTATATGCAAAGGATAGAGCAGATTTGTCGGAAGTGGCATTTATCTCTCATTTATCTTATAAAAGATGCTCCTATCTTTCTGTTCACTCATGGACTCATCCATCAGGAGTTCGCTCGTCTGCAGCGAGGTCAGCTTAACATTCCTGTACATGGAGGCCGGTTCTGTTACTACATACATTGTTTGATTTTCATTAATTGAGCACAAGGAGGAGAGATACGGTGTTTAAGATGACAGAGGGGCTCTACGAGATCATCACTGCATCTTTGTTCTACTTCTATTCAAATCAAGATGACATTTAATGCCAAATATGTGGTCGATCTTTGAAAGGTCAGTTCAGACTTGCAAAGCTTATGTGCCGCTCCTTCTTCTTTCTATTAAAGAAGAAGGAGCTGTAGCTAAAGGAGCAAATCGTGACTCAGAGCAGCAACAGCACCCTTCCTGAGCCTTACAGAAAAAGGAACTTAACCAGTGTGCTGATAAGGGCAAGAATAAATGTGAGCACTTTATCTGCTTACTTATCAGTTCAGGCTCTGCCCTTGTGTGACAACTTTGATAAAGGCCTGACTTACAGTACGATGGTTGTTTTACTGCAGCTTCTCTCACAAATGAAACAGCCACTGAAAATTGTTTTAATCATTTCCTCATCTTAGCGGAGTACAGTTGTTGGGTAAGATTATTTAATTATTTTCTCGTGCTATTCAAATCATCTTTTATGACATCACATTATGTCTTTTATGTTCTTTAACTCACTTTTAATGGCTGAAACGTGATATTTAAATTCCTACATTTTTACTTTCTAGTTAACTGTTAAAGGTTGTAGATGGTTTTGATCAGAACACATTTGCTGCATTTACTGTCTTTTGTCACTCGTGAACTTCCTCTTCTTCTAATGTACGGTTTTGCACAAATACCCAGCATGCCACAGTACACGTCGCCAGTGCTCAGCTGTCCCTGCAATGATTGGCTTTGAATGACAAAAGAGGTGCAGCAGTGAGTTAAGGAGCCGTCTTGTTTCTTTTCCAGTTTTGGGAGGAGGTCTGTTCAGATCCAGGTCCCTTAAGTCGCCCCAGGTGTCTCTGCTACTGCTTCCTTGCAAATCCCAGAGGTAGACCCAGTTGCTAATGGAGCTGAAGGCCTCACTGTTGTGATAGGACTTTGTTTCTGGGGAGACGAGTGACTCAAGCACCCTCATGGCTCCATTCTTACATTTTATTGTCATCGTGCTGTCCTTTTCTTTCCCCGACTGAGCAGTCAGGTCAACACTTATCTCCAGACCTGGAGGGGGACCATTGTTGGGGGTCATTAATAATGCAAAGACAGGCCAGCATGTCCCTTTGTTTAGAGGATAGACGAAGACACCTCCCTTTCTTCACCCTATTCCATCGGAGGCTTCTTGAGGTCTGTGTCTGCAATGTCGGTTTATGTCCAAAGCGCTCAAAGTCGTGAATCATGGCTCGTTAGAGGCAGACACTTTAATTCACACCACAGAGAATCAATGCCTGCAGATGCTTCATCAGAGCATAAACACATCTGAGACAGAGCTGTGGTTTGTGTTTGAACATTCAGACATTGCAGCCAATTAGTGATAACTGTTACACCGCATCAACCTCAATAGTTCTTATAGGTGGCCAGTTGGTTCCTTGTCGTCAGCAGATGCCCCTCATCTGCCCAAAGATTAATTAGACTGCCAAGCGTGCTGAATACACTCCCAGAAGATTCAAAGGAGGGAATTTATTAACCTCTTATCTTGTGTTTACCTCTCTGAATACATAATTCTCCGTGGCGCTTCCTCTAACCTTCTGATCAGAGGCCAACTGGTTCGTCTTCGGAAAGGCCCCCTAAGCTTCCATGAGTTTATTCTTCTGTGGGCTTTCATGAAGCAAAAACACTCTTTTTCTGGGGTGGGGGTTTCCTGTGTTTACTTTCTTTCTGGGGCAACCACTTTCTCATTTCAAAGAGCAGAAGAGCTGTATGCTTTCGCATGACAGTATAACCGATAACATCGTAACATGGCCTCCGCAGCGCGCTCACAGTCAAATCTGCGCGGTGCAAACAATGCAGCCGATGAAAAAGACACACCGGGTCCATGACAGGTCTCTGTCAGGGGTGTCTTGATGTAGGATGACACAAAACATCTGGTTCCTTTTTAACTGCATGGGGGCCGCTAAGCCTCCCCTGCAGGCTGGGCCAACACAGAGTACAAACGGGAAGGGAGAAAAAGAAAGAGACGCGACAGACAGACTGAGGAGTTTTATTAAAGAACAGAGGGGTTGAGGGCTTGAGAAAAGGGGCCACACACTTCTAAGAGGTTGTTGTTTGTATCTTTTTTTTTTCCCTGCATGCTGCAGAGATAACTTCAGAACCAGATGTTTGACGCATCGTTGTGTATCTATGCCTTATCCAGACCACATAAAAACACTCATGTATTATTATATAGTTGTGTGATGGAGCAACAACGCAGTAACGGCAGTCTCCAAAAGTTTGTATATTTATAAACATCTGTGCTATTATCTCACCTTTCTGTATGATGCTTTTTTATCCTCTGAATTGATCTTAAGTCTACTGATGACCTCCCCTCGATTTGAGAGCTGCCATCCCTTGAAAACAGGAGGCCAACTTGATAATGCAATAGCAAAATTGGTGCACAAACAGATGTAGTTCAGTCAAGTAAAACACTTTACTGAAAGAATGCATGTTGGCTCGAGGTGGGCAAAAGGTTTTAAAGCCTGCACAGGCGTACTGGCAAACATGGTATATGGACGTGGATGGGGGGGGGGGGGAGATGCACAGAGTTCAGACGTGTACACAAGAGGGGAGGTAAATAAAAGGGTCCGGAGGTACGAGAGCGCAGGGGAAAGAGGTTCATCAGGAAGGAGAAGGTGGGGCATTGTTCACTGTAGAGATGAGAGAAGAAGGGAAGAGTTCAGAGGTTAATGATAACCTACACAGAGAGACAAAGGAGCATATGAAACGAGAAATTTGAAAGAAATCTCACGCTTTTCCACCAGCTTTAGGATCACAGGAGAAGGTGCTGGGTACTAATTTGCCTTGTTAAGATCAGAGAGGCTTCTGGTTGCTAATGCTCTCCAGTAATGGCTGTACCAGCTTTCTTTTTATTTATTTATTTATTTTTACATTTCATTTATTTAACAGCTAATCAACTGATGTGTATATGTTCTCTTTTCTTTAGTACTGAGTTCCAGACAGCTAACAGCTAGCATGGGGCTCAGTTTTCCCCAAGTGATCTTTAAGATAAACTGAAGACTGAAAGCAAAAGATAAGCTCTGAAAGCAGCCGGTTACGCTCAAGCTCTTAATGTCAGTTTCAATGACTGCGCTCCGACATTACATGAGCAAAATAAACAGATATTGTCCTTATTTCTGTGGGTTTTGCGGTTGTGATCAGTGGCTCTGAAACGTATTACTTGTTATATTCTTCAGTGCAAAGCCAACATCTGCATTAATAACTTTCAGGCCCATATGCTCATAAGCTCCTTTTTTGCCTCAATAGTAATAAATTGTCCCTTCTTTTTTAAATGTACAACTCATATGGGGAACACATTGTTCCAGAAGAAAGACTTCTCATAAAAACCTCACAACCAAAAGCCACCCTCTGAAACCCTTCCCCCTGGTCCCACTTCCTCCTCATTTTCCACCCATTTTTCTCGTCTAATGCCCAGTCTGATCACACCTGTTGTGAGACATTTTTCCCGGAACCTAAACAATGACTGACTTTCCCGAGATTCCAACATCTGGAAAAACTAACCACTGCCAAGTGCCCCGTTCCTCAGGTAATTTATAGTGGCATAGCATTTGACAGGCTCTGTGAGGGGTGTGGAGGCTGAATGAGGTAGATTATGGTGAAACATTAGCTCACCCTCTAAAGTGTCAGTATTTTTTTTTATTTTCTTTCTTTGTATCTGCAGGGAAGATTGGAACAGAACAGCCATGTCAAACTCAGTGTGAAAGAATAATTTCTAGGAAGTTAAAGTTATTTACTTAGCAGATATTCTTATTTAAGAAAGAAACTTTTAAAAGACAAATGAGAGAATAAACTCAATTTATCCTCCTGATTTAAGCATCTGGTTGTTAAGCTTCCAGGGGATTTTAGACCTAAATTTAGCTTTTTTTTCTTCACATTTTCTGCAATAATTGGGGGTCGCTTGATAGGGGGAAAAGTCACAATATTATTAGAGTAAATTCAACATTTTAGAAGGAAAACAAGAGTCATGATTATATGTGAAACAAGTGATATGGTGCGATCCATTTATCTCAGAGGTTGGAGCTCATAACTCGTAATGACATCACACCAGAGTTGATGGAGTTCCAGATGCAAAGTTGGGTTCATCTATGTTGCTTTAAAAGTGAATAAAATGAGATAGAAGTATTAGACAGTCAAATTCCCACAGTCTCTACTTTGTTAGAAACAGCCATGTTGAATTCTGACATCGGGGTGGGTGAGGTTTGGAGAAAGGTTCAAGTACAAGTAGAACACACCAACGGTTGTCTGAGACTAACGCTGGAATTTTACAAGTAAAAAAGAGAAAAGAAATACGAGAATAAATATGTAATTCTAGAAGAGAGAAACATAAAGCTATGTTAAAAATTTGATGTCAAAAATGCCTCATCGGTTCATCATCACATTATCTTGATTATCAGGACCTTGAAAAGAATTTGTTCAAAAGAATAGCGCGAGTGATGTTTATGAATGACATTTATCTGGTAAAATTACAATTTTATTCTTCTAAATTCAGATTTATTTTCCCCTCAGGTGGCTCTGATACCCTGTTGTATAGTATCAACATATTTTTTGATACTAATGCTGTATATCGGCAGTACTGCTTAATATTTTGTAAATCATGTAAACGAGACAGGATTGGTTACATGTACAAGATGTATTCCTTCCTTTAACCCTAATGGCAGCTGGGATAGGCTCCAGCAGCCCTCCATGACCTGAATAGGATGAAGCGGGTGTAGATAATGGATGGATGGATGGATGGATGGATGGATGGATGGATGGATGGAATGGTGCTAAAGATGGAAGAGCTGGTTAGTATTTCTGTTAAAGAAAGGCCACACAGAAAGGCACCAGGGCTGTGAAGGAAGCCCCTCTAAGACAAAAGATGACATCAGCTCTAAGTACATAACTGGATTCATGTTGGATGGAAATGGGCTGAATTTACTTTGTGTACAAAGAAAGACTACTTTTGTCATTCTACACAAATAAAATGAACGGAGTCATAGAAACAAACTGGAGAAGCTAATGTTTAGATCCATGTAAAACTATTAGTCTTTAAGGATCTTTGATCAATTTTTCCATGTCTAAGATGATTCCAGAGCAATAATTTTCCAAACTCATTAATTAAAAAACATAGCAAATACAGCAGGGAGGTCTTTGGGGTAAGTGAGGTGATTCTGGACAATGTTAATAACAATATTACTTAACTTTTTCATGCTCCTTATATTCAAACAATAGAAAAGCATTCATACCAATCAAAAACAACCCTTCTTACAAGAAAGTTGACATTGTGTAAAAAAATAAAAACAGAATACAAGGATTTTCAATGTCATAAATCTATATTTTTTTCCAACAGAAAATCTGAACATACCAGGCATTAAATTGAGACATTTTACTATTTTGTGTAAAATATTAGGTCACTTTCAATTTAAATTCAATTCAAAATACTTGTTAATTAATCCCTGAAAAGAAATTCAGTAAGACTTTGATGGCAGCACATGTGGAACAGGGTGACATTTACTCTTGTGTAACATCACCTCTTCTTGTAACAACTGTCTGTAAACATCTGGGAGGTGAGAAGACCAGTTTCTGGAGTTTTATTTATTTATTGTCGTTAGGTGTCTGGACTTTTAAAGGAGGAATGTTCTGTTCTTGTCTGATGCAGGATTCTAGCTGCTCACAGTCTTGGTTCTTATGCCAGATTTTTTATTTTACGATGTGCCACTTGTTTGTCGGTGAAAGTTATGGAAAACAGATCATTTTCCATATTGCCTCAGACCATTTTAGATGGGCTTTGGTCCAGATGATGTAATGTTGGGATCTTCAAACTGTTCGCATTTTTAAACTGCAAAACAGTATTATTAATATTATTATTATTATCCACATTATTAAGATCACATTATGCTGGAGATTGGTGAACTGCTTTGTGTTCAAAAGGCTCAACCTCTCTGAAAATCTCTTTTTATACTCAGTCTCACTAACCTGTCGTAAGTTAACAAATGTTCCTCCATTTGTTTTTGATTTGTGCTAATCACCTTTCCAATCTTTTGCTGTTTCTGTTCAGACTTTGAAATGTATTTCTGCCATCTAATTCAGAATGATCTAATATTTTACATTAAATTGTGAAATGTCTCAGTTTCAATGCCTGATATGTTCCTTATGTTTTATTGGGAATGAAATATGGGCTTATGAGATTAGCAAATCATTGTAATCTTTTATTATTATTATTGTTATTTATTATTATTACACAGCAAAAAAGGAGACTTTTTGCTTTGCTTTTTATATACTTTGGATTTTTGCTTTCAAGTTTTACTGTAAGCTTCTTAAAGAGTAACATGCAGGTTAAATCTATAAATGAATGGATACTTGACCTTGTCTTTAAAAACATGTTTCTAGAAATTACTATTTAAAACAGAATGCAAAACAGAAATTTTAATGCAAATGCGCCCATATTAAGCTAGCCTCTTTCCTGTTAGCAACACGTCATATGACGTAGGCAGAGGCAAACAATACGATCTCATGCTCGTTAACCTTAATTGTGGGTGGATGGAGTTGGGAGAACAGTAGTGAGAAACAGAGAGATGGAGAAGTGATGATGGTGTTTTATTGTGTTTGTGCTGATTGCACGAATTCCTGCCTGTCAGGACATCATGTCCATCATTTTCCTTCAAGGAAAAACA
>JBAMYA010000008.1:15282039-15309733 GCA_037176975.1 Arrhamphus sclerolepis
CACCTGGCTGGCTGTAGTCTCCTGCCTTAACCAAGATCGAACACACACAAATGCTATTAGATTCACACACACACACACCTCCAAAAAAAAAAGAAAGAAAAGAAAAATTAACACAGTTGAAAAGACCATGATTGTGGACACACATTTCTACTTCTTAGTAATAATATAGAGGTATACAACACTTTCCATTAAGAACCGCCTGGTCTGGACAGTCTCAAAAATGATTCTTAGCAGAGTCAATTAAGCAATTACATGCCCCATTGGACAGCTGACCAAAATGTCCTCTACTGTTTTCTGCTTCAGTACCTGCTGTGTCTGCCTTATCTTTATAGTGTGTTTGATTTAATGTTATTGTACTGGGCTGTGACAGCCTGAAAGCTGTAAACTATCAAGTTGTGACAATGGCCTAATTTGAACTTCTTCAGTCATTTTTGTATGATCTGTTCAGTTTGAAGTTCAGAAAAATCATTAGAATGGGCAGAAGGCCATTCAAAAACAAATTGAATCACAAATTAATTTTGGCTCAAACTAATTTCTGGTCTGCTTTTCCCTCCATGTTGTATTAATTCATGAGCTCCTATATTAACAGATTAGGTTCTTCATCTATTAATACAAATGAAAGTATGGGTCTATTTTGTTCCATTTTTCTTTGAGTGTGATCACTTATTGTGCATTACCACCGTATTCTTTCTTGTCAGCTGCAAAGTCTGCTTTAAGTTCCATTACAATGCATTTCTCAAGAACTTTCTTGGAAATACAACATGCAACTAAATTTAAGGCAGAAATGTACAATACATTTGTTTTAGCTTCTATGTCAGCCTTTACATACACAACTGCTTTAAAAACAAACAAACAAACAAACAAACAAAAAACCCTGTTTGGTACACTTTTGGTACCAAATTGGAGACTGATGTGTGTCTGGTTGCATCCTTACAAAAATCTACTTAGACAAATTTCTATTTTGGTTCAACTGTAGTCAAGGAGTTGATTAACAGATTCAGCGAGATTTCATTTTCATGCTATTTTCAGCATGGAACAAAGAATGAATTTCAACTGGTTAATATTCATTTGCAGTAATGGCAATATTCACAAGGATTCTGATGCATTAAACATCATTAAATTGCATATTTCTTTGGAGACTTCTATCCATCCATCCATGGAGATGAAGCCTTTGAATATGGTTCTCATGGTTGTAGACGTATTCTTGACTTATTTGGGTTTGTCTGTTTAGGTGAACCACAACTCACCACAACTCATTAGCGGTTAAGGAGCCAACTCTTCTCAATCCACAGAACAACAGTTTAAGGAGTTATCTAAGTCTGACCTTGACAACACACATTTGTTGAAGTGTCCTCCAGCAGAGATGACTCCAAGATCAAAGTGAAATGGTAATAATGCCAATAATGGTAGTAATAACCTTCTAGGAACCCAAAATGGCTTCTAAGCAGTTGAAGCTTTCTCACATTGGGTAATGCTCATTAGTCTACCATCAGGATAAACTCAATAAATACTGTTCAGCAGGACAAAGGTGAGAGCCACTGCTCTCCAAAAACAAACAAACAACTTCTGCAGTTTGTTATCGATCATGTGAACCAGCCACAGCTCTTGGACCAAAATAAAATGTCTTGGTTTAACAGAGAAACATGATGTTTGAAGAAAGGAAAACACTTATTTTCCACATAAGAACACTATCCATCTGTGAAGCATGGTGGTGACAGAGCCTTTGAAGCCTTTTTTTTTTTAACTTGAACTGCATGGTACTCTGTGAGCGGCTCGGCTCTTTCAGCCGGCAGGCGGGACACCAGCCACCGCTAAGATAAGCAGCCTCGCAGCCAGCTTCACAGCGGACCTGCCGCCTCAGATGTTGTTTCGGTGGCCACATAAAATGATTGCTGCTGTTAGCACAACTAAACTAAGCTAAGCTCAGATAAGCTTCATCCTCAGACCCTTACACGGTGGTCTGTGAAAACAACGTAGGAACAATGTTTGAAATTTTAGGGGGTCAAAATAGACTTTAGACTTTTTCTTATCATTGATTAAAAAACTCTGTAGTTATCACTCAAGGATCTATAAACACATTTTAATTTGGATTTAATTCGGATTTGTTGCCAACAATTCTAATATTTTTTTTTGTTTTGACCATGTCAAGCACTTTGTGCTGAATCTTATTGCACAAAAAGTGCTATATAAATAAAGTTTGGTTTGATTTTCTCTCGGTTACTGTAGAAGACATTCCGACCAGGGTTTGGCATCAGTACTTTGAGAAGGTGCTTTGTTGCTCATCTTAGAAGTACCCATTTTACCTAAATTAGAATTTATAGAATATCCTAAATTTCCTCTCCCACTCACAGTTATATACTTGTAAGCTGTGGTGCCTTGTTGTGCTATTGAACAGGCTGCTTTAAGGCATTAAGCTACCACATTCCCTTTCCTTGAGGCATGAAAGAAGGGACTAGAGAGTAATTACATTTTGTTTAAATGGTTGTGACATTTCTTGATAGCCTTTTTCAAAAAAAGGCACCTATCTTCAGAAAATGTAACCCAAAGACAGTTCCTCCTGTGCATGATTGTGTATTGATCCAGTGTAACTCACAAAACATGTCCTCATAAATACTGAGAACACATTCCTCTAAGGCTTGCATACCTGTCAAAAAAGACGGCATTATGCCTCATGCTTTGTAAGTGATGAAATAAATAATAAAACAATAAATTAAGATAAGCATGTGACAACTGCAGAGGGATATAAATAAGCAAATGGAGACTGCTGGACTCCAAACATGTGAATGAACAGTGCAGCACTTCAGTTAAGCTGAAGATATACCTGGCCAGCTAAGCTGAAGGTTCCTGATTAAATCTTTTTCCTCTTAGCTGATGGAAGTGTTAACCTTGACACATCATCTATCACCTGTGATACTGGGGAAATAGCTGGGTCAGTAATGGTTTTAAAAAAAAAGTGAAGTCGAAGCAACACGTCTTTATCACGAAAATGACAAAAATGGAAGGGGAAGAAAGTCAGGGATGAAGGATTTAGTCTGCACTGCGATCCAATCTTCCCAAAGGGCGTTTACCCTCAACATGAGGATCAATGTTCCAATCCTTCAGGGGATTTTTTCCCCCCACTTTTTTAAAGATGAAATTATGATGTGTGGTGCAGTCGGGAGAAAGAAAGCAAGAAAGAAAGAAAAAAAAAATCAGCATCCAGTGCAGGTAGAAGGGACTTCTCAGGATTAACAGTAACTTGACACTTCTTGTGAATAGTGATTGGTAGCCGACAGAGTACCGTTTTTGGAATCAGTACCTGATTGCGTCAGTACTGGAGTACTGATAAACTCCATTTTACCACCTATGATAACGTAGAGGGACCAGTGTTTGACAAATATGTGCGTCTTTTATTCATGTAGGTTAAATGGATGGGACGTTCAGTGTGGGCTCACATGACTAAACTACTAGTGATCTTAAATGCAACGGATACCAAAGTGTAGTGGCACCAGGTAGTAACACCAGTTACATTATGAATTGCCTAGAAAAAAGACGCAGTACCGACCCCAAGCAGTGAGGTGGATTTAATTGTTTTAGTTAAGCTACTATTGTCTTGATTGCAGCCACCAAGCTTTTACTTGGCCAACTCAGACTTGTCAAATGAAGGTATAGCACTCAATACAAGAGTTAAAAAATAAAAAAAAATCAATAACCCCACAGGAACCTCCAGGCAGACTGCAACTACAGCCAACACATCGAAGAGCAGCTCATGCTCCATCGTCAAGAGAGGGAAGATGCAGGGAAAAAAAAAACTGGTAAAATGTCATTTTAATTTACTGCCCTTCACGCTGGTGGAATCTAGGTGGTTTAGGTGCAGTAGGTAATACCCTGCAATGCATTTTTTTTTTTATGTTGTAAAAAATGTTTGAGCAGTGACAGACTTACAGGATTCTTCATTTTCTCCTTTCTGAGGACAAGACAGTGATTTGTACATCAACAAATTTTGCCTCAATATAAAACCCATTAACATAGGCTATTTATTTACTTAAATAAAAATTGCTATTGTAATTTTGGGTTACTAAACAGAGATGTTAGAACTCTCAATTACATACTGGTCACATATGTGGCATCTGCTTCACATCTGTTAATTCATGGTAGTTTTTCTTTTCCTCTCTTTTTTTTTTTTTTTTTTTTTTCAAAAAAAGACTAAAATATGGAAGAGGTTGTTGTTGTTGTTGTTTTTAAAAAGAAAATATAAACATGTTTCTAACTTTTAATTTTTGTTCCAAATTAATAAGAAGAGTTTTAAATAAGTATCAGTATCAATAATCCTAAAAATACCCATCACTACTTGAATGGGGAGGACTGGGAAACAGTGAGGTATCCCACCCTCTGTGGTAACTGAGATTTTCATGCCCCCCAGTAGAGCTCCCTAAAACTAATTCTTAACATTTTTAGCATTCATGGAGACCGTTCTTCCCTCTTTCTTCATCAGAGCCTTTTTAACTTGAAGGACAAAATTATTCATTTCACTGAAAGCCTCGGTCTGCACCCTCCCATTTGTTATCGAACAATTTCAATAATGTCTTCATAAATAATTCTGTAGTCTTTTAATGCATGTAAATGTATCACACTGAATTAGTTTTGACCAAACACAATGGAATTTTTTCAGCTTCACATCACCCAATAGGAAAGGCAATTAAAATGTGTTTATTGCTAAATGATGAAACTGTGCTTCTCCTCAGAGATCTCTGCAACCTCATTTTAAACTGAAATAAAAAGCAAGAGCGTTCATGATAATGAACCTAAGTGATGCCAAGTTGTTTTTGTTTTTTGTTTTTTTCTCACTCTTTTGCTTTTATTTTTACAGGAAAAATAAAACAACAAAACCACAATTACAACACTGGATAATTTGTAATAAGGGGTGTCTTCCAAGTATAATACATGCAGCGTGGAAAAAAAAAATAACTGTCATGTATTTGAGTACATAATATTATAGTCCTCAGCAAAATAATGAGCAATACCCAGGTATTCTGCAACCAAGTATTTTTGACAAAGCTCTCTTTTATTCTGAATATAAGACTTTGTGAAAAACAAACCCTCATCTCCACATGTGATGAAGAGGTCAGTGAGATGCCACTTCTTTCCATTTTCTGCTTCTCTTTTTGATAAAGCTAAATTGGGAAGTCTTCGGTGCTTCTGCATTCATGCTTCCCCATTTCTGTCATATTATTCTGCATTGTTTTCTTCTCTTGTAATCAAAATGCTCTCACACAATAAAACAGGCGACACTAACAAATGCTTCAATTAAAAATTAATTCATTCCATATTACTTGTAAGACGATAATACAAACCTAAAATCATCACTTATTGATGTGTTATTTTATTAAAAGAAAGATGCTCCACACCAACACAACAGAGGGATGGCAACCTTCAGTGTTTCCCCCACCTCTGTATTAGAGGGGTGCCCCCTGTTAAAAGTTAATTTAACTTAATCCCTTTACACACACACACACACACAAAACATATACAACAATCCAAGACACAAAGATGTTTAATTAATATAGAATAGAGAAAAGTAACTGGCCTGAAGACAACGATTGTCCAACTACTTGTACCAGCACAGGGTTTGCTGTTTGCCACATTTAGTCTCTACAAATAAGGGATTTTAGAGACCATACAGCTATAGCTCAAAAGAATTTGAATATTGTGAAAAAGTTCAATGTGATTTCAGAAAGTAAAACTCATTATATTGATTCATTACACAGAGTGAAATGCTTCAACCTTTATTTCTTGTAATTTTGATGATTATGGCTTCCAGATAATGAAAACCCAAAATTCAGAGTCCCAGAAAATTAGAATATTGCATAAGAAGAAAGAAGAAAATTTTAAACATAAATGTCAGGCTTCTGTAAAGTAGATTCGTTTCTATGCATTCAGTACTTGGTTGGGCCTCCTTTTGCATGAAAGCATCATTATAGCATGGAGGTGATCAACTAGTGGCGCTGCTGAGCTTTCATGGAAACCCAGGTTGCTTTGATAGCAGCCTTCAGGTCATCTGCATTGTTGGGTCTGGTGTCTCATCTTCCTCTTGACAAAGAGGACACTGATTTTTTATGGGGTTCAGGTCAGGCAGTCAGTCAGCCAATCAAGCACAGCAACACCATGGTCACTGAACCAGCCTTTGGTACCTTTGGCAGTGTGGGCAGGTGCCAAGTCTCACTGGAAAATGAAATCAGCATCTCCATAAAGCTTGTCAGCAAGGAAGCATGAAGTGCTCTAAAATGTCCTGGTAGATGGCTGCATTGACTGTTGACTTCAGAAATCACAGTGCACCAGTAATGCAGGTCACATGGCACCCAAATCATCACTGACTGGAAACTTCACACTGGACTTGAAGTAACATGGATTCTATGCTTCTCCACTCTTCCTCTAGACTCTGGGACCTTGATTTCAAAATGACATGCAGAATTTACTTTCATCTGAAATGACATTGGACCACTGAGCAACAGTCCAGTTCTTTTTCTCTTTAGTCCAGGTAAGACACTTTGATGTTGTCTCTGGTTCAGGAGTTTCTTGACTTGAAGAATGCAGCATGTATAGCTCATGTGTAGGATTCATCTGTGCATCGTGGCTCTTGATGCTCAGTCCACTCCTTATGCAGCTCCCCCAAATTCTTGAATGGATTTTTCTCGACAATTCTCTCAAGCCTGCAGTTATCCCTGTTGATGGTGCATCTTTCCCTACAACCACTCAACTTTCTATGAAAAACCATCTACTTTAGCAACAGCATTTTGTGGTTTATCCTCCTTGTGGAGGACGTCAGTGACTGTCTTCTGGACATCTGTCAAGTCAGCAGTCTTCCCCATGATTGTGTGACCGACTGAACCACATTGAGAAACCAATTAAAGACTGGAAACATTTCCAGGTGTTTTGACTTAATTAACTGATTAGGATGTGACACCATGAGTTTCCAATATTGAACTTTTTCAGTGTTCAAATTTTTAGATTTTCATTATCTGTAAGCCATAATCATCAAAATTACAAAAAACAAAGGCTTGAAATATTTTTACTCTATATGTAATGAATCTGAGTTTCATTTTCTGAAATGATTCGACAAATATGAACTTTTTCATATTGATTTTTTTTTTTGCTGTACCTGTGTTTATGTATTCACCTTAGAAGACCTATTTATCTTTTTTGTCCTGATATGACTATATTCATGACATTCTAAAAGTTAATTTCCTGTCAATATGTCTGTGGTTTGTGATGACTCTATCCAAAGTAAACAGCTTTGGAATGTGTTACTTTGCTATCGCCATTAATATTGCTTAAATTTTGTTCATAACTTGAAACAAAGGAAAACAAGAAAAATTTTAAAATTTTTATTCAAGAACATTTAGATCAACCACTGAAGTCAGGAAAGATTTCTCTTCCCCAACAGAAACATAAGTTAACAGAATTTTTTTTTTGTTTTTTTTAACCAGATGACCAGATTTACATCATACATAATTTTGGTGATCTATCAAACTTTTGAGCTAATAACAGTTTTCTGTGGCATTTTAACTGACTATTCTTTTCGCTTTATTCTATTTGTTTACATACACATTTTCAAAACATTTGGTAAGCAATTGTTTTATTAGTTACACATTGAAATACAAGAAGATAAAAGACAAAGTTCCTATTCTTCTGCAAATTTTTACTATGCTTTAGCTGCCTTGTGTTTAAAATTAGATTCAAAATTGAACGTGTAAATAGCTGTTCCTCAGCAGTTTCAAATGAAATAAAATATAAAATAAAATAAAATCCAACAGATTAGACAAACTAAAAATGCCACGTCTACAAGATATGGACGGTAATCGTTTTAAAATTGATATAAAATGGATATGAATGTGAAAACAGAGTTTTTCTACAGTAAGTGCAAGCCCAAAACACACCTATAAATGACATTTGTAATATAAAACTTGGTAAAAAATACTTATTTAAAACTGTACAATCACCAAGTACACAGAGAGCACATCAACTGCTTATTTGGATTCAGTGGCTTCAGCCTTGGGCTCCTGAGGACAGAAAGACAATATGGTTCAAAAAAATGACTTTTTAAACTTTACATTCCTCAATCATGTTGAGTGTGGAAGTGATGATCATTTAAATCTGCTCAGCACAAATATTTAGTGGATTATCAGAACATCCCTCATTATAATCCTTTACCTCTTTTTTATGCCATTGAGGATTTTTAAGCTTTTAAAATTAAGATCTCAAATTATTAATAATAATAATATACAGCCTCAGACATGATCTGTTAATATATATATATAAGACTATTTTGTGCTGTTTAGGAATTACAGATATACCTCAGCTTTGCTGTTTCCATTCTCAGCTGGCTTGGCCTTCTTTGCTTTGGGTGCCTTCTACAAAACATGATATAACACATTCAATGAACATGAATATGTATTAATCTTCTTTTTGCCACCGAAGAGAAATATTCATTTCAATTCAAAGATATGAGTTCGTTTCATTAGTAGTTTATTAAGTTTAACACAAAGTCACACCTTGTCATACTCAGGACACATTATCAAGTTTTATACCTTTGCAGCTTTTTTCTTGGTCTCCACTGGGGCCGCTTTAGGTTTCTGCAGAACAAGAAGACATTATGTTGAAATTATTCAAAAAGACAGATAAAACAAAAAAAAAAGAAAAAAGAAAAGAAAATGAAAAGGCAGTGATACAAGGGCAGCATATGACTCAATAACCGTACACTGCACTGTAACCACAAACACCTGGGACTTAATATACTGAACTGTTTTAACTAAATACGCGTTGATGGTTTTGTGAAAAATATATGATCTATGTGAAGCTCAAAAGTGATTTGTTTATGTATGTTTTACAACTGAATAGAGAAAACTATTTCCTGTTATCGGGAAATTTTAAATAATGATCAAGATTCAAAATCATTTATAAAGCACAAGCAGCATCAACTGAACCCATAATTGAGTTTCATTAGGCTTACCAGGGCCAGTCGTGGGGAGGTTCTTCTTTGCTGTGGATAGAAAAGCAAATATGCTTGAATATGAATAAAAGTTGCCATATTCTTGATTTGAAAATACAAGAATCATGTATAGGTAACTGGATAACTAGCCCAGCTAAAATAACATCAAATATGCAACTAAAAACTGACTAAATAGTTCAACAACTGCTATCAAACATATATAATGAAAATTTCTGCACGTGTGCACAATTGTAGAAAACTGTAATTAAATTTTGGTTATTTGTGACAAACCTCAGGGGGGACGGTTTGCTGTAAGACAAAAAAACAAGAAAAAAATTATTATTATTTTTTTTAAAAAAGCATAACATGCAACAAATTAAATGTGACACTAAGCTTGAGAGAGAATAAATAAATAAAAAACTCCCAGGGTCAAATTAGGAAAACCTGCGCAACTGCTGATGTTGACGCTAACAAAGAGCTTCCCGCGCATATTTGAATTCAAATCTGGGCAGTCCCGTCACCATGGCAGCGCTTTGGCGCCCTGACAGTTTCCTTTGTTTTGTATCAGTGCGCGCCTACGAACAGCTGTAGGGAAACTGATAAGATTACTACTTTACTAATCTGTAGCTACACAAGAAATGCTGCACAACACAAAATGCTTCTAAGAAAACCGCAAATACGTTTAGATTGAGATAAAAAAAAAAAAAAAGATTTACTATTATACCATTTTGATAATTTTTCTATTTTTTTTAAATACCATACATAGAAATATATAATATATAGTTCATGAGAATAAAATTGGGATACTCGTAATAATAACTAAATTACTTAAAATATGTATATATTGCTGCATTTGGGGGCAAAAATAAATTAATACACACTGTCTGGTACATAGTCATATAAGGGCAAATTTGATAGACGTACTAAAAAAAACATTTGTTGGAAAGGGAGAAAATGGGTCTAAAAAGCCACTGATCAAAAATTCTTATTATTATTTTGTCATCGTGTGCAACCAAGCCTTTTTCCTTTAACACAACAATCAAAAATAAATCATCGCCAACTCCCCTCCCCCCACTTCTTCCCCAAAATATTGCAGGCTGTGCTCGAAGCTTTTAAATACTAGAAAGCCGTTCATCGTTAATATAAGGTCACTTCGGTAGCAGGTTTTGTGTTCGTGTTACGTGAATTATTTTTTTAAAGACCCTCTGTATATTAAAAGTTGATTACTGCGTTAAACCTGTCAAGATTTTCGCCCAGCCTACTACCAAACAAGGAAAAGACAAGCGATGCCAGAACATTTTACAAGGTGCGACGTTAACGACCTCTTCAACCGTCGCCTAATTGGATGCAAAGTCGATATTTTGTGCGTTAACACTCGTGTATAGTCCGTCTGCGCATATTTAAAAGCTGCTGTCAAATTTAGAAGCTTAAATTTTCGACGAATGGGAGGATGCTTGCACAGGTCTCCGCTGTCAGACCGCCATTGCTGTAACGTTTATTAGGGGATGATGACGTTCCACTGATGCAGAAAAATTCAACGCAGTCTAACGTTAACAGAGTTATCGACCCAGAAATCACACAAAGACTAAAAGAAATGTATAAATAAATTTAAAAAAAATCTTACCTTTGCTTTTCCCATGGTTTTTGGTGGAAATTAACAAAAGGCTAAAAAAAAATTACAACCGTTAAAACGTGTGTTTTTGATTAGTTTTGCAACACAACACAAGACGACCGAACAGTTGCTCAGTAAAATGGCGAATGTATAATGCAAACGAATGTTTTTGTAGTTTATACAGTGAAATATAAGAACGAAACCGGTTTAAACCGGTTTTGTATTTCGGCGTTTGCTATTGGACAATACAGTAACACGTAAACCGAGGCCCCACCCATTTGTTAAAGAGGCAGGAAGCGAGCTGAAAAATACTGACGTGTGGCGTGCGGAGGCGCTGTGTGACGGTTTGTGGGCGAATCTGCTTGTTTTAAAAAGAGGGAAAATGGGGCAATTGTCGTTAAAACAGCTAAACGAACCAATATTGACAAGAAACGGTTCTGAAATAGCTTCACATAGAAGAATGCAATCATGCAAGTGATAAAGATATCAGCATTTCAACTGTTCAGGGTCATTCTACTTACTGTTTGTTTATGCAATGCTAAACAGAAAAATACAATCAAGGGAGCATTTAAGCATCACAGTCAAACAACAAACAATACTTATTCATCCTGTTAAAAAGCACAAGTGATTGTGAGTCAATTTCACCTGCTTTGTTTAAAATGAGAATGCCAAATGGTAGACAACAGACACTCAAGTAAGACAACTCCCTAAAAGGAAATGAAGGTTTTGCAAATGAAGGCCAGCCTCTTCATCCTCCCCAACCAATGTCAACCTAGTTTTGCATTTAGTATCCTTTTCATAACTCGTAGCATTCAGTTTTCATAGATAGTCCACATCCATAAGTGTTGCTTCAACAGGATTTGATTTGTCTCTAGAAGCAGAATCTTGAGAAGATACAGGAAGATAGGACTTTTACACAACAAAAGCTAGAAAAAGGCTATAGACTCAAGAAAAATCATATGTTCCAGCATCAGGATCTGACTCTACTCCTACTCCTACAGATCAAAATGACTTCCAGCTCACTCGTGTGCACATTTCTGACCAAACTTTCATAAACTCATTTATTCCTGTTGACATGACCCAGTGTTCTACTGTGTCCTGAGCTCACGCCACAGCACCATCCAACTTGAGATAAATTTGACAAAGATCCCCAGAATTAGTTGATTTGCCTTTGGTGTCACCTTCTCTCCACAGATGTGACTGAAGCCAGCAACATTATTCAGCATCATTGGTGGGTTAGTGATTCACTGTGGTGGCAAGTTGATTAAATAGAGCTACACGTGCTAGCCGCCTGTGCCCTCAATGCTGTATGTTCATATCCATTATTAGGCCTTACACTGGTGCAGTGTGTCCTGAGTTCCTCTTGGATTAAGACAAAGTCTAACTGAATGTAGCCAGAGAGTAGGCACTTGCTGGATGAAGGAGGCATCAATGCCACTGACTGCAGCTCACATTCCCCAGACCTGAATCCACTTGAGGACCTCTGGGACATTATGTATGTGTGCATATGACACCAACAAGTAATGCCTGGGACTGCCCAGAAACATACTCATGTAGATCTGGAAAGGGAATCCCAGGACGTTATCCATTGTTTTGTCTATCTCCTCTTCAGGGAGTGAAGAAACATGGCAGCGATACACACTTCTGAGCCATTTTATGAGTTGTTGTGATGTGAGTTTCATGTGTTTATTCTCACTTTATTCTTTTTTTTTTTTTTAAATCATGATTTTGAATCTGCCCTGCGATGGACTGGCGATCCGTCCAGGGTGTACCCCTGCCTTTCGCCCAAAGTGAGCTGGGATAGGCTCCAGCAGACGCCCGTGACCCTGCATAGGACATAGCGGGTATAGATAATGAATGGATTGATTTTGAATCTGGCCCTCAGAGGGTTAATGCTTTTGCTGTCTGCAGACCATTTGCACATTATTTTCTTCAGTGCACTAACTGATGGACATTATTCAAGGGCTTGTCACTTGAATATATTTATATCTCTTTCCATCAAGATATGAAGAGCTTTTTAGTGTAACCAGTTTTTGTGCTTGGTTAATCAATTCCGAAAATTAAGACTTTAACATCAAATATAAGTTTTGTGGTGATGTTTCTGCTCAATCATTTTGAGATGATAAATGCATAAAATAAATAAATAAAAGAACTGATTCTTGACATTTTGAGTTGAGAACTTAGATTCTCTCCATTATTTTGCATTTGACTGGAGAAAAATGAGACCTGTTATTTCATGAGTCAGCAAGTGTGATTACGATCATGTAACAGCTTCTAACAGAATGTCATTTTTGACTGCACAGACGTAAAAACATATTTAGTCTGTTTTCCATTTCACCCCCTCTTAATTTTCTTATTCATACTGAAGGCTAATTTGGTGTGTTTGTGATTCATCTGTTTTTTCTTCTTTTTTTTTATTTTCCTGAGAAATAGGGATATATTCAATTCATGTCCTCTGTTTTTCTTAAAATAAGGAAGTGTTAAATGTGTTTCTTAGTCATAAGTTGAACAATACGAAACTTCTGCACTACCTATTTTATCATATGTAATGGATTTCCCAGCGCAGAGTCCCAATAAACATCCAACAGTTCAAAATAAAAGTTAGCTTATATATTTGTACGGGTTGAAAGTTGGGACACCTGTTACCATCAGCATGAAGGATGTAAGAACATATGCAAAGAAGAAGAAGAAAAAAAGAGCAAATTAAATATAATTTAACCATGTCTAATATACAGTTCTGATTTTATTCTGCTCGAGAAAGCTGGTCAAAATATAGTTATGTTTTGAAAAATCACATTTAACAAATAACACTTATGGCGTCAGAAATTCCAAACCGTTTTGAGTTCCTTGAATAACTTTTGTTGGAAGCATTTACAAAAACACTGGACGTGTAGTTTTCACTCACAAATTTGAACTCTTCCATTAAAAGGCATGCATTTGACAAACATTTTCGACAACTGTTTAACTGCATCTTGACCAGACTTTTCCACATATGAGACTTTGTAAATCTACAATCACATTTATTCCTACAGCCCCATAGGGGTAAAAATTTGCCCGCTCATTTTGTACACATCCCCAACAAAATGAAACCACTGTTAGTCGCTGTTTGCTCTTCCCTTTTTTCCACAGAAGCCCTTTTGGGAAGAGGACAGACATGGTTTCATCCCTACTTCAGGAGAAGATTAGTTCCTTTAAGCTTCCCTAGGTTAAGACGGCTTCACTGCGTAAGTCATCAAAGAAAGAGTTTCTTTTGTGCTTCAGTGCTTGTAGGAAATCTCTAACTCGTGCTTCCCGGGAGACGGTGTAAAGCTGCAGTGCCTCCTGTCGTCTCTGGGAATCGACAGGCTTTCCGTTCCCCTGATGCTGCACATGTTCTGCCACACATGCTCGATCCGCCTCTAGCTGCTGTAGCGCCTGTTGTTCTCGATGGAGGTCCCGGGCTTTCTGTAACGCAAAATACACAAACAAATCAAGCCTGGGACTACGTTACAGATATGGGAACAGCTTCAATAACCAACTGAAATCCTCATTTCTTTGTTAATGTGCAACAAACACAGCACACCAACTAGTTTACATCACGTGACAGGAAATAAACTGTTTAGAAAGTACAACCGTTCACACGCACTTACTTTGTCTTAGCCAGAAGTATCCATGCTAACCAAAGTTACTAATTAAAGTTGAAAAAAGTAAAATATATGCTTTTCTTCTGCTAAATATATTGATTTGTACTTGAACAATTAAAATTAAAGATTCAAAACTACAGTGCACACTTTAATAAACCAGAAACATTAAGCATTTGTTGATATGGTTAAAGTTAAGTATAGTCTAGTTCATTAACTCAGTTGTGTTTTCACTATCATCCTTTACAATTAAGACATTCCTTTTTTGATATTTCTTAGATACTGGTTTTGGCCTTCAATAACTTGAAAATTCAATACAGATTTCAATGACAACTTTTACATTTAAAATACATTTCTGAATTTGTAAATTCAGAAATTAATGTAGCTTTTCATTTGAATTATATATTTGTCTATTTAAATGACAGGGCCCATGTGTGGCTCAGACCAGAAAGGCTGTTACAGTTTTGCTTCTTTTCTTTCTTTTAATTCTTAATTTGTGTGGTGTAAACGTTCTTAGGCGCAAGCTTTAGACACCGCAATTTAAATCGGGATAAATGAAGTTATACCTTATCTTACTTTGAACTGTACTTAAGGACAGTTTTTGAGTGCCAAAACAGATTTAATGCAATACTTACATTTTTACCTTGATAGTGTGCATAAAAAAGACAACTAAATA
This sequence comes from Arrhamphus sclerolepis, assembly GCA_037176975.1. Taxonomy (NCBI): domain Eukaryota; kingdom Metazoa; phylum Chordata; class Actinopteri; order Beloniformes; family Hemiramphidae; genus Arrhamphus; species Arrhamphus sclerolepis. The sequence goes on from JBAMYA010000008.1 coordinate 15,296,916, forward strand.
ATAGACTGACAGCTAATACTTAAACAGTTAAAATCACAAGTGTAAGCCTAATGAACATGATTCAGCTGCATTATAGATCTTAATCTCTTATCTAGTTTTCAAGGAGGCCTACAATTTTAGTGCCTGAGACAAACTTTTGAAAGACATGCATATGATATGCACATTAAAGTACACTGACCAAACAGGAACATTTTAAACTTGGCAGTGGACGTGTTCGAAGAGAACTGCAGCCACTTGGGATTGTACTGAAAACATTCATGGACTTGTGCCCTTTCAGATGTGCAATTCTAACACCGACTGAAGACGTACCATGGGGAAATCGATTTACAGCAACAGTCAAAAGAATCAATATGTTAACCCCTTGCATTAAAATACATTCTGAAAAATTCAATCACAAGTGTTCATGCCTCACGTCAGAATGTGTACCAATATGTGTCAAGTGATCAGATCTGATCTTCCTGCTCTATATCTATATTAAATCACTAAAGGCAGTCTTCACCTAACCCAGTGACTGTGATTTATTAAGAGGCACCTGAATCTGTCCCAGGATACTTTCCTGGTCAGTCTATGAAGAGAATGTGAACAGAAGTGCTTCCCAGACCACTTTCAAATGTCCCGAGTGACTTTTTTTTGATCAAAGTTTGCATGTTCAGACCTTGCCTTAAACTACATTCAGAAAAATCCATGACTAGTGCTTAGCTCTGACACGTGCTTGTTTTTAATGAACATCTGCTTCACTGAAAAAAATACCACGTGAAAACAAAGCAAGTCTTACCTGGATGGATTTGTGATTTAACTGATACTGGAGAATGGCTTCACACAGGTTCCAGAATGAGTACTCGGGCCACAGAACCGACTGAAACACTAGACAGGAGTGGGACGTCTGTAGATGGACAACATGTGAGAACAAAGCTGTAAAATGTTTCACCAGATTTATTATGTTAATATTCTCTAACCTAAACTGGAAAAACTTCAACTAGAAGGAACTTTGTTTTTATGGGTATAAAGCAAAGTCAAATATTCCAACAAATGCTTCATAAATAGAGCATGAAATGTTTTGTTTGTTTTTTTTTATTCTGGAAAGTTTTTCTAAAGTAAAAGACAGTCAAGTCAGACATAGCCGATGTAATCAGCATGTTCAATATAATTTAACCGCAGAGAAGCGAGAGGGGAAAATGATGACATGCACAATGTTATGATGCATAGTTTGCAGATTTGTTTTTATAATTTGCCATCAAAAAAAGACAGTTTCAGGTTGAAAACTGTTTGGCTGTGGAAACACTGAGCAACACACAACCTGTAACACAAGTTTTACTGTCACAGTCACAAACACGTAATCTTTCAAAACACAGCATTGTGCATTCTTTGAGCTAATTTCACTTGTTACAAACATGCCTACAAAATCTCACAGGGAGGGGGAGGGGGGGCATATTGTACTGTAATTGTCAAATGATTTTCTGTAGTCTTTACTTTGATTCCATACCTGCCAAAGAAGGAAGTCGCTGAGCCGAATCTCTCCTGAGGTGCGGATGAGCAGATCAGGATTGGGAGAGTTATTGCTGTACAGGCACTCGCTTAGCAACGCCTCTGAAACATCGCTGAGCATGACAGAAATATGAGCAGCTTGTCAAAGCACCGGCTCCCAGATTATCTTTCTAAATGCTATTTAACGTGGGATACTGACAAGATTAACACACAAGTGTCTGGTGCGTTGCTCACCTTGCTTTGATTAGACCCTGCTCCACTCCCCAAGCCATTTCCCTAACTGCATTTGTGATTTCGTATCTTGAGGTGTAGGCAAAGCACACATTGAGAAAACATCTGCAAGACAAGAGTTTAAATCCTTCAGCTATCACTTAAATGATAATAACAAAACTTGACAGTTTAGTTAATTAAAGATGGGACGACAGAAGAAAAAGCCTAACTGAATAAACATACTTGTTGTTACTCCTAGTTGTCAGCACAGCTTTGGCAATAAGCTGTTGAAGATCTAGTGGCAGCATATTCAAGTCTCCCAACACTCGGATGCAAACTCCATGTTTTTCCAGATTGTCTCTGTGACATGCATCAGAAATTCCATTTAAATAAAAGAAAACAAAGAAAGAGAGAGCAAAGCATGAAGAAAAACATCAAATACAGAAAGGCTTGAGCACAACATCTGTGCTAGAGGGAGAAAAGTGTGACTAAAAACCAATGAAACTGAAAGTTACTCAAGCAAATAAGACATTCAGGTTTAATGTGACAGGAAAAATGCGCTGGGGGTAGGGGGGGGTAGGGGGGCAATACCAGCCTGGATCAAATATATTCATTCACTCACTCATTCATTCATTTGCTCGTTACAACACTGTTGCTGGGCAGTGAAACAAAGCTGCTGTGCTGGTATCAGGCATATGATCGAGATTATCATTCATAAGGCTGCTGTTGCTGGATCTGAGCATGTGGGCCAGCTGGCAGGACGTTTAAATAGTGTGCAAACTCCGCCTACTCAGTGTGCCACCAACATGTGTCGGTGTGGTAATGCGGCAGAGTGCTTTTTAAAATAATCTCTAACATAAACATTTGAACTGATATTAACATTCTCATGGACAACAATCCTTCCAATATTAAACCAATTAAGACTCTGAGTACGAGCACCACATTAATAGTCAACCCAATCCAAACAAAGTCTCATTCTATGTAAACAATAACCAAATCAAGACGCTGACTTTTGGGAAACCAAATGGCAGCTCTGAAATAACTGTAACACTGCTTATTATTTATCTAACAGTTTATAATTAGATTCTTGTTGCCCACGTTAACATGAAGTAATATTGAATTAAACTTAAATCGTATATTAATTAGAGATACACCAATCGATGTGCTTGTGATTGGAATTGGCCAGTTTTTGATTGATCGCCCCTGAACAGTATTGGCCAATATTGGACACTGAAATTGGCTGAAACAGGCTGATTTTAATCTTTGTTCAGGATATGCATCATATCCACAGCCTTGAAAATCTTTATTTAACTTGTGCATTTATTTGGACGGGTGGATTTTCCCATGAAATCCTGTTTTGTAAATCAGTAAAAACACTGTTATAACGCAGTCTCCGAGAAACATTTAGTTGAGGTTTATACAGCATGTAAAGAAAAGAAAAAGACTAACGGAGTAACAGAAATCATAACATCTTACACAAGAAATTTAACAAATAATTCAAAGAGCATCAATCTGCTGAGAACACTCAATGCTATTGGAAGTAATGGAAACTCCTGTTTTCTTACTCTTTTTTTTTTTTTTAAATCAACCTTTCTTCATCTTTGCTATCCTGCTGTCAATCCACTGTATTTCTAATTCCCTCGGTTATTGCGTCCAACCAAACCCAAACACAGATCCACATTTCCACCCAGATTTTCACCGTTTGGATTTTTTGCAGCTCAACCACAATATAATAACATAAAGGCATCAACAGAAAACAAGACATCCCTTTTCCCCACAGCCTGGTAGCATTTAGCAGCTGGTATGAACAACTTATGTCCAACTCTCTGAAACCCAAAGTCAAAGTTAAGTTTTCGTCTTGAAATAACATATCTACTTTAACTAAATAACTGTACTGGAGCCGATTGGTTGGTTCCTCTTAACTGCGCTGGAAGGAAGCTGTGAATCATATGATGTATAAAAAGTCACTCGAGCAATTTTAAATATGAATCTCACCGTTCTTCCAACAGTCGCTCAAATTTCTGCCTGGCGAGCTCCATCAGGCCATCCACCTCGTCTTTAGTGCGTTTGAAGTTTTCAATGCTGAAGGCATACACTGTCACTTCTGGGATGTTGAGATGTTTGCACCAACGTAGTGTCTGGTACCAAAGAGAAAAGGTTTTGATATGATTGATCTATTTATCACCCAATGGCATCCATCCTGGGCCAAATGAAAACTAACCTCTGCCAGCTTGTTGAAACCCTCCATATGTCCTTCCTGGCGTTCGATGTGTTTCTTACGTGCAAAGCGTCGATTACCATCCATGATGAAGGCCACATGTTTCGGCATGGGTCCTGCCTAGGAGACCAGGGAAGCCAAAATTAAAAGCTTGAATTGCCTCTCTGAAAAGATAGCACTGGCAGATACTAATGAGATGTGCGAGTCTGTTTGTGAAGAAAGAGAAAATATAAACAAAATATTTTAAAAGTGTTGTCGAAATTCTCTCGTCCTATTGAGGGCCAAAGGTGGGCTGCAGCAAAACCTGGGTCACGCAGACCCAGAAAAAAAAAAAAGGGATTTCATTTCAAGCTACTGATCTGGCACAACTTCATAAATTTGCTCACTGTTTCATAATACAGGAGGTTCAAAAGCTCAATGGGAAGAAGACGAGCAAAATATACTTTCAAAGAACTGACAATGTATTGTGCAGGTGCACGGTGTAACATCCAGTAACTACAATGTCTAGAACAAATCAAAATGTTTTCCCTTACTATGATTAATTTACAACAGAAGTTTGTTTATAACATAGAGCCAGGTTTTATTTCTAACTATGCAAGCAAATGATATTTTAAAGAAAAAAAAACACATTTAAGTTGTGTGCAAATATTTTTGTTGCAGAAAAGATGACATTAACCTAAAACAATTGTTTTTTTTAGTTAATTTTTATTACTGTCACTACATGAGACAACACAATCAATTTGTTTAATTCTCTAAATCAACACCACAATATCTGCATGGTTAATGCAATGCAAAAGGGGGAAAAGAAAAAAAGAAAAATCTAACACGACTTATGATCAACTTTAGCCTAGATTTACATAAGACTTGGATGAGAAAAGAATGGTGTCATTGTGAGGCAACGCGTGAAAAATCACTTCAGAGGAGTAACAGTCATGTGATTTCGAGTCTATATATGTATGTGTGTGTCTGTGTGTGTATTAAACACGACTGCTAAAATATTCATTTGTTTTGAAATCTGAATGTGAACAGTTTGAGTAACATGGAACACAATATAGGAGTGGATAACGTGTGAAAAGGCAGAAATAGGCTTACCTTTAGGACATTGGCGGCAATCTTTTCAATTAGATTTAATTCGCCTTCTTTTATCCAGGACATTTTCAGCCGATCTGAAAATATGTGTTTGAAAATTGTTTCTTAATGATTAAGCCATTTATAACTCGCTTTATACCTTTAGATCAGCTAAGTATTTCTATAATAACGTTATGTAAGTGATATTTTACATTTTATCTGCACACAGAGGTGATTTCATCGTCAACTGCCAGCCGGTCTCACGAGACATGCAATGAATTAAATCGCTGTGAGACTGTAAATAAATGAAAAACCTCAGTCATCAAATCTGGAGAAAGCACTCACTTTTAGGGGAGACGGCTTTTTCATGGAGCTACTAAAGCTCGGGTAGTTGTTCTCTCTGAGGAAAGACGGTTTTCTCACATTTCACAAACCTTCCAACTCACAGCTTTTACGATGACGACCACTTCCGCATTGGCGCTGCGTGACATCGTTTACGCACGATGACGACTTCCTGTCAAACGTTACTTTGAAAGCACGCCTGTGTGGTGAAAACGGTTAGAAAGTAGACTTGAAGTCTTTTTAACCTCGTAAAAGCACAAAAATAACGTTAGGAAATTGTATTCAAAATAGCAGAAAAAATGTAAATGTGATCGTACTCACCATTCAATCACCATTCACACAACGTTTCAAAAATAATAATGTTAATAGTAATAAGAAGAAGAAGAATGTGTGTGTTGATATTTCATCATGCAGATGGGAACTAGATATTTTATATTATTGACATATATGTTTTATGATATATCTTCTTTTCCTTTTAGCTGTTCCCTTTGGGGTCGCCACAGTGAATCATCTGCCCTCCATCTAACCATATCCTCTTCTCTCACACCTAACTTCACATCCTCTTTCACTATGTCCATAAATCTCCCCCTTGGTCTTTCTCTAGGCCTCCTGTCTGGCAGTTCCAACCTCATCATCCTTCTACCAATATATTCACTATCTGTCCTCTGTACATATCCACACCATCTCAGTCTCAATGTACTGTCCCTCTGATGTACTCATTCCTTATCCTATCCATCCTCGTCACCACCAAAGAGAACCTCAGCATTTTAGTGTCTGCTACCTCCAGCTCTGTCTTCTGTCTTTTCTTCATTTTTTTCCCTGAAGTATTATTAAAATTAGTGCGATGGACTGGCGACCTGTCCAGGGTGTACCCCTGCCTTTTGCCCAAACTAAGCTTCGATAGGCTCCAGCAGACCCTCGCGACCCTGAACAGGAAATAGATGATGGATGGATGGATGGATTATTAAAATTAATTGAACTGCAACTATTTAAAATTAGCATCTTAGCAATAGCTGATCAAAGTTGAGTAAATTTCAGTTACTTTTTTCCACATTATAGTCTCATTTGACAATTCATATTTTACCTGGCAAATTGCTTTTAAATGTCAGATTTATTTTAGGCATTAATTTGTGTGTATAAAGAATGGATGTTGAATCTTGAAAATGAGATGAGATAAACTTGCCCTTATTACCTTGTACACAAAAACATAAAACAACATTTAATAAAATTCAGCAGTGCTAGTCTTGTGGGATGCTTAAAGCAGAAATCCATACCTACACAAAACCACACAAACAATACACACACATATATACACACACATATAAATAATGAATAAGTACTAGATTAAAAGTCAGAATATGATTAAAAAAATCAATTGCACATCTCATTTACAGATGATCTATTAAGTCAATTCAGGGTATGTACTGCTGTGGGGGAAAAACTGCTGAAATTGGTTTGTTCGGATTTTAAGTGACCTGGAGCACTTTCTGGATGGCAGGAGGTTGAATATGGTGGTGGTGATCAGGATGAATGGTGGAGTCAGTGATGACGGCTGAGGCCCTGCTGAGGTAGCGGGTGTTGGCAATGTCTTCTAGAGGTGGTTGGGAACTGCCAATGATTTTTTTGAGCTGTGCTTATCACCCACATGCAGAGCCGTCTTATCTTTTTCATGCTTAGCCTCCACAAATGCAAATTCTGATTTTTATCCCAGCAGCACATTTCAAAGAAAGTTGTAGGATAGGACATGCTTAACAATGTGCTACATTTCCCCCTCTTTCATCAACTTAATAATCATTGAAGAACTGATGAGATGAACTGCTGGAGTTTTTATGACAAATTATTTCATGATTCCTGCTTGTAATTGGATTACAGCAGCTCAACACAGGCCTCCTTTGTTGAAATTTAAGTTTTAGGATGCACTGAAAGTTTTACGTAACATAGGTCCATGACGTTGTAAAGTAAGACGAGTTTTTTTTCCTTGCATTGTCATTTTATGAAAGAAAATGTTGTACCTGGCAGTAGCTATAGTTTTGTCCTCAACTTGTATATATTATTAAGCATGTTCACATGTAAATGTTCATAACATGTACCATTACTGATGGTAACATTTGTGCACTAATGATCTCTCTCTCTCTCTCTCTCTCTCTCTCTCTCTCACTCACTCTCTCTCTCTTTCTCTCCCTCTCTCTCATTTCTCTCTCTTTTGAAATTGATGATTTGGCATTCATGATTTTTTTAATTTAAAATTTTAAAACAGACAAAGGTCAAGCTCATTCCATCTAAAATTCAGCTCAGAATAATTCAAGGCTTATCTTAGTGATTTTAGGTTAAGATTTCTTAATAATGCTAAATACTGTAAATAAGTAGTATTTCACAGAGGGATAACTCCTTTGATCTTTACATGCCATCTGAACAGCTTACAACTTAGCCCCTTTATGCTCAAATGTAACCAAATATGCTACTGTTCTGCCAGGTAAAATAAAGGTAAGATGCAAGACCAGCTTTTTGTGTGTGTGTGTGTGTGTGTGTGTGTGTAGAAAGATGTATCTTTTTTTTTAATTTGTACGTTTTCTACAGAATCTGAATTCCTTTCAAAATCAAATTATATAATAACATGGAATAAAGTAATATAAAAAATATGGAATTCACATATCACTCGTGCAGCTATCAAGAAGATACTGATTAATCAGCATGAACTAAAAGTTATTATTGACTAAACTATTATGCATCAACTCTTCAAGATCGTCATTCATTTAGTTTTCCCTGAAAAAAAAATGCATATCTGCAGTGTAGTTCCCCCTTCAACCGCTAGAGTGTGACAGCAACTTCATCAACAGTTCCTTTGCACTTTTTTTAATGACAAAGAAGAGGTTTTGGATTTTTTTGGGGGGGTTGAGGGGCTGGCCCTTTTTGTTCCGCTGGTGGATCCGCTTCAACGGTGAGCAGCAGCGCAGCACGCCGACCACAAATCACTGCCCCGTGGGCAATCGGCTAAGCAGCAGCCACGGAGGGGGATCCCGTTTCGCTGCAGAGGAGCGGCGGTCAGAAATAAGACGCTATCTTCCTCGAGGTCCACCGTTAGCAGCTCCAGGGTCAACGGGCAGACCAGCCACTGCCAGCTACTGCCGTTAGCCTCAGCTCCTCTGAGGGTCCGGGGGGTTCTGTTTGGGGCAGGGGGCGGGGGTACACCGAGAAGGGAAAGGACTTCACGCCGAGAGGAGGGGGCTGAAAGTCTGAGGCGCTTCCAGCCTGAAGGGGCCGGCGGTTTGGCCACAGCGCCCCGGACTAGCTAGCTTGTACTCTCACGGCTAAGTGAATGGGATGGAGCCGGGACCGTCTGGCGCTGGTACGTTTATTTTTGGTTTAATTATTTAAAAAAAAGGTGCTTATGAATGCGGATAGCAGAATCATGACAGATGCAGTTTACAGTTGAAAAAGCGAGGAACCGTAGCCTGGCCCAGCGTGAGGATGTACAAGAAACCCTCTCTGTTGCATCGCAACATGTAGACAAGTGTGAGGTGAAAATGTTTTTCAAACAGTCTGTATGCACGGCACAATTACCCAGATTTATAGCCAAAGACAAGTTAGAGCGCTGACAATATCTGCAGCCATGCGCGGGGGCAGGGAGGTCGTGGGAATCCCTGTGAGGAGGGACGAGCCGAAGCCCGCCTTCCAGCAGCAGCAGCAGCAGCAGCTGGCTGCACCAAGCATGTCCCACACAGCAGCTTCTTCTCAGTGATGGGTGCCCACACGGTTCAGCTTGTCTAAACAGTATTCAGCACGAGAACCATACATGCGACATTAAAGACCAACTCAGGCCTAACATCAGCAGATGAGAGTTAACTATTTATTTACATGGAAAAAACATCAACTGTGATATCTGCACATTTGCTGCTGCTCTTGACATGTTTTAGATTGGGAGTGGCAGAAGCATTTGCTGTATATTGAATATAAATGTTAGTCTTTGCTCTGCATAACTTACTTTCATTTACAACCAGTGCTTATCCTAACAGAGATTATCTTTATTTGGAGGCAAGCGTGTTTAACTTTAGTCCAATCATTCCGCAAAATACTGAACCCAGTCATTTATAATCTAACTATGAATTTTTTAAACTTTGTGTAAGTCAGAGTTTTTAAAGTCTTGGATCCTTCTTCTCAAGAATAGTCATTCTTTTTGTGACATTTGATATTCACATAAGCCATCTGTGAATTCTCTCGTGAGATATCTTTATAATGTCTTTACTCGTACAAGTAGACCAGAAAATGAAAAAAATCACATTGTCTGACCAGACCCCTTAACCTTGAATTGAACTGAATTGAAAAGGCTTGTTTTTATTTTTGGGGACTGGGGGAAGGGCCCCTTTGGCCCCTCATTTCAAAGTCCCCTCTTTTGTGTTTGAAGTGTGACAATTCAATGTGCACCCCCCCCCCTTTTTTTTTTTTTGAATATATTTTTTAATCTGACATCTTTACCTCGTGGTCAACAGTTGTGATCATTGATGCATGATTGAGTTTTACCTCTTTACTTGTGATCAGTGACAGGGTGACATTTTATTTGCAATATATGTATGTAGTACATTAAAATGTTTTGTGTTGCTCTTAAAGTTTACTATTGTATGCTTGAATATGTGCTAAAAAATCACTCAAATCTCACAAAAGGATTGAAACAGAGGTTCAGGTACATTAATCGCACATACATGTAATACAAGATCTAATTTTAAAATGGCCAGTCCATTGTGTCTTGGTCTTATTGCTTGTCACGTCAATATCAGGATGATAAAGTGGAAAGTTTCTTCATATCAAGATGCTCTGCTTTAAGTTTTGCCGCCTGGGGAGCCTGCTATTGTGTTGTGATATGTGAGAGCGCTGGCTCTGCTTCTCACCATCTGCCTTCACTGGCACGAGGGTGAAGTGTGCGTCATTATTTGCGAGTGAGCAAGAATCCCAGCACGCGCATACGTGCTTTCTTGCAGATGGAGATGTGTGGTCACTGCATCCCTGGTGTCTGTGTTTACTGTGTGATTCTGCACATGCAGAGGGTACACAGTCACTACAAACACAGCATCTTTATATGTTTCATGGCTTTTCTTCCTCCCATCTGAAGGCTTAGTGAACATATGATTGAGGTGTGTGATTTGAATTGCAGTTATTTAAGTGAGGGCCTTTCCTGTTGAATTTACATGGGCAACTCCGTCCGATATGGGAACAATCTTAGACCTGGATCGAAAAGGCCAAGGTCTTCAGCGTGATCACAGTGGCACTCTGCCACTTCCCATATCCTCCAGCAGCCCTGAACATGCACACAGACACACAGGTCCCCTGATATCCATGACAATCCTGTGTTGCTGTGGTGTCTCCATGGTGAGGCTGGGAATGCAGAGTGGGGCCCCCTCTGTTAGTGAGCATGAGCGTGTTCATCGTAGCAGAGGCGCTCCCTCTGCCTTACACCCGTGTATTTCTGTGTGTGAGGCGGAGGAGTAGGGCAGCTGGGGTCTTTGTTGTGATGGAGGGCGGCTGCTCTCTGGGGACCGAGAGGTTAGGGCAGTGGGCCCCTCTCAGGCGGGAGTCACAACCAGTCTCACATTTAGCACCTGATTTTGGCCTCCTGTTTCGTTCTATATCATACCCTCCGATTTGATTGAACTTTTCCTTTTCAACAAGTGAAAGTAGCGTGGGCACGACTAGTCACCTGTCAGGCAGATTGAGTTTGTGTGATGTGAGCAGTCGAGGAGTTGTCACTTCTGAAGATTTAGATTATACGATGCCAAAGATTGGCTGATACACAAAGTGTCTGTTGAAAGCAGAAGTTAAGCTTCTTTTGAAAGTGCCAGACCCATGGCCGTCTACCCGTTGCTCTTATTTGAGCTAAAATCTAGAAACATACTGTTCATCAGAGTCGTTTGTATTCCCCTGATCAGTCCGTTATAAATGTATTTAGAGTTGTGGGAAATGGCATTATATTCTGTTGTTAAGACCCATGATGATGCCTGTGATTTTGTATGTGTGTGTATGTATGTGTTGCAATTATCAATGACGATATATATATATATATATATCGTCATTGATAATTGCAAGCAAAAAAAAAATTAGTGCATTTATGAGAACAGGAAATGTATATGTGCCACTTTTACAGTATCAGTATCACAATTGTTAATTTCGTTCACAACTGAAGTGCAGTTGCTAACTTGAGTTATCTTTTTTGCTTCCTCCTTGCCCTCGTGTTTCTATTCTTCTCTTTCTGTACCTTGTCCGTTGTCTCTAATCTGGTTGTTCCTGCCGTTATGTGTCTACTTGTTGATATCTTCCTTAACTACTCCTAATCTACCACTGTGTCTTGGCCCCAAATATGCACTTTGCTATCTTTCTTCTTCATGCTTTCCTGCACATTCTACTGATTCTTATGGCCTCTTATGTCTTTTTTCTTTTTAATAACCTTGCCTACACTTCGCTTTCTTCCTGGCTTATGGTCACATTCATGGTCCTTTTGCCCCTTTCCTCTGTTGGTCTCAATCACTTCCTTTTTTGCCTATTTTTTTTTTTTAAACTGTTCTTCTTATGTGTGTCTGCTTTCCCTGTGCTTTCATTCATTTCATCTATACTTTCTGTTTTTCTTTTACTGTCCTTATGTCAACTATATTTTCTGTTGAATTTCCTCCCCTCTTGTTACCTGTCCTTGTGGACACGTCCTTGTAACCTGTGGGTCCAGTGCCCTTGGGGGTCTTTCCCCCTCCCCTGCAGCAGGTGTTCCATGCCCCCCGCCGGCCAGGGATGGGCACTGTGGGCAAGCCTATCAAACTGCTGGCCAACTACTTTGAAGTTGAAATCCCAAAGATGGACGTCTATCACTACGAGGTGGACATTAAGCCCGACAAGTGTCCACGACGAGTCAACAGGTAATGGAATATGCAACAACACTGATAACCATAAATTTCTTTAGATTTCTTTTTCATTATGTCCCACTTTGTCCATTTGAATGATCAGCGATTGTCCTCTGTATTTGCCTTCTGCACCTTGTGACGATGGCACATTTACTTCTGTATTTGAAGAAGTTGTCTAGCAGTTGAAAGGTCTGCTGCAAGTTTGTTTAAAACTGATCAATGAAAATGATGTCTTCACACTGTCGAGGGGCAGTAAAAATGACCAGTTTCAACATTGTTGCAAATGTTTGTATGGTTACAAATGAATTGCCATGCTTTTGCACAAGAAATAATGTAAAACAATTATGGCATAAAAAGCTTTTCAGCTTTAAGTCTACTAGCATTCATGTAGTTTGCCTGAATTTCTAATGATGATTTCTGAATTTAATGTCTTATATTTCCTCATCTGTTTCTGACGTTTTTAATCTAATTATGCATATCTTATTAGCTGCACATTTTTACATCCTCTGTAACATAAGGGAAGGCTTTTCTGCCTTCCAACAAAAGGTCACCATTTAAAGTTTTTTTTTTTTTTTTTTTTTTTCACCTTTCTTGCTGGGAAAAAAAACTTCAGGAAA
>JBAMYA010000008.1:15312102-15329041 GCA_037176975.1 Arrhamphus sclerolepis
GGGTGTTTTTTTGTTTTACAAAAAGGTTGCACTGTGTAGCTTTTTTTTTTTTTTTTTTTTTTAACTTTATTTATTGGAAAACAAACTTTATGGAATGATTCATAAATGAGCCATTTTTTAAATCAACAAAGATGGCTGCAGAATTACTAATGACTGCTTGGATCAACGAGATTTTACTGTGAAACCACCTTCAGTCTTTCACCGTCGTTCCTTCTCAAGCATGACGTTTTAGAACTTTACTTTCTTCTGAGTGTCACTCTACCTCGATCATATGGTTTGCTTCTCTGTTCGTACGTCTATCCAATGATGTCTAGAGGTTTCTTCTGTGTCGATCTGACCCCTAAAAGTCAAAGTAGAATCCAGAGGAAAATGAGTAATTTTGTGTATTGAAGAAAAAAAGAATTTGGATGGCTAGCAAGGCAAAAAAAAAAGAACAATTTCTCTCTTTCTCTTCCCAGAGAGGAGTGCAGATATTTAAATGAACATTTGATATTGGAGAAGCCAAAATCTTTCCCTTTAAACTCACTGAAGTAGCTTGATTGCTAAATACTTGGTTCTTAGAATAAACAGACGACAGCGTGCTTTCCAATCATTGTTTTATTTTGTGATGTGGTGCCTTTGCAAAATGACCAACTTAAACTGGCATACTTGCATGCAGCAGTAATAGTCTTTCGTAATGTCCATTTTACTGCCCTCAGTGGTAACACATCACAAACAAAAAGGATGACAACGACATGATTTGTTTTATTACTTTAATCCCGACAAAAAGAAGACAAGTCGTGTAAATATAAAAGGTCAAAGGGAATAGTATAGTATATGCCATACAGACATGTGTTATGTCTTCCAATAGAACGAGTTGCCTTTTTTCATTCTTTCTTGGTCTGCTTTCAACATAAACTGACACTTTGGCACACTATTTGTCTGTTTCATCATGTTTGACCCACTAGATTTCATCCTTTCATGGGGACAAGAAAACTTTTTTCCTAGCTCAGCTTTCTCTACCTTTGTTACTGTGCTGAAATCGTGTCATGCTGGCAACTTTGTGGAGGCTTTCAACAAGATGTGATTGGCTATCATGTTCCACGCTTCCTGCCTCAAGTGTGGATTCATGTGTCTCGTCTAGCTAGAAGCAGAAATGTATAATTACATTATTTGTCAGTCATTTCCTGCCAGAGTTCTTGGGTAGTTCTAGTGCTTCTAGGTTCATGGTTTCACTGTGCTTTGCTAAAGACCTCAGGATGTTGATCTTTACGCTTTTGTGCATATTTCTTAAAATCTTGACTATCGGGTGAGAGTTTTATAGATTTCATTATTATTAATTGATGATACTGTCAATGGAGTATTTCTTAACTTTTGTATTGACATTTTAGGTCTTAGAAATCCTTAAATAAAAACAGAAGAAATGCTTTAAAAGTGTTCTGATACCATCTCCACTAACATTCAGGATATTCAGAGCTTTAGTTCCTGGTGGTTTTTGGCACACAAAGGGTCCAAGAAAGCATGCAAAGGTTGAGCCCTTTGACCTTTGCTGTTTTGAAAAAGTCCTCATCCCCCACACTTAAACGAAGGCCAAGGCGTCGAACAATGCCCCCCCCCATCGCCACCTGCACCCTCACTCTTCTTGTCCTTGCCTCTCACCCCGTGACGAGATGTTGCACCCACCATCTGCATCTCGTTGGATCAATACTCGTATTTAGAGCGATCTTCACTTCTGACAGTAGAGCATCCCGCTATGCCTATAGGATTCATTGGCAAAAATGGCGTTTCCTCCAATTCTGCTGTAATTTAATCCTGTTTTATATTTGTGTGTACTGCTTCCTACAGAGAGGTGGTGGAGTACATGGTCCAGCACTTCAAGCCCCAGCTCTTTGGTGACAGGAAACCAGTGTATGATGGCAAGAAGAACATTTATACAGTGCTTGCACTTCCTATTGGGAGTGAAAAGGTAAATGTTTGTAGTAGTTTCATCATGATTTTGTTGAGCCCTGTTTTTTGGGGATTACTGAACTATTCTTGGAATACAGAAATGTGGACGAAAATTTTGACTCCTCTCTCCCTCTCTCATGCTCTTTGGTAGTAGTGGTTGTTATTTCAGACTTTATATGATTATTTACTTTAACTGACTTAGAACACCAAATGGCACTCTTGACTGTTTAGAAGATTATAGTCACTGTCTGCAGCCAGATAACCTGGTTTCTCTTGGCTCTGTCTGTAGAAGTCTCTGCTGGTTTTCTGGCAATCTCAAGCTGACAACAAGAGCCCAATAAACAGTCCAGCTCAAAAACCCCTCTCTGATTGCAAGGAAATATAATGCATTTTGAACAGAGCCATGCTTTTATCCATGTGTAATATTTTTACTGTGAAGCAAATTTGACACTTTGTGTTTCATATTGGAAAATGAAAACATGCAAGTGTCTCCTGTTTCTCAACCCCTCTTGGCAATAAAAGGAAGTCATTGTACATATTATTTCAGATCATACGTATTTTGTTCAGTTATCCCTGCCCTGTTCTTTACCTCTGTTTTCTGTTTTTGCTGTTCTTTCACACCAGGTGGATTTTGAGGTAACTATTCCTGGAGAGGGTAAGGATCGAATCTTCAAGGTGTCCATCCGTTGGTTGGCCAAGGTGTCATGGCGCCTGCTGCAGGAGACTCTAGTCAGCGGGCGGCTGCAGGTCCCCCTCGACTCAGTTCAAGCCTTGGATGTGGCTATGCGCCACTTGGCCTCTATGAGGTAAACCATCATGAACTATCTTCTTAGTTAAACCTGTACGCGTTCATATGTTTAGTAATATTTAATAAGTACTCCAACATTCTGACTTGTATCAAATGATCTGTCAGTTATGTTTGATACTATTAGGAAATAGTGACTTTTGATGATTCAGATTATGCCTAAAGAGTAACTGTGCAGTTTAGCATTGTTCACAAAGTTAATCCCTGCACATACATTTCTACACCTCCAGGCATCAGTCACTAAATAAAAAGATGCTTATTGTCTTCATAGAATCTACGCTAACTGAGACGTGTGTGAAAGTTTCTGCTGAATAAACCTTTGCAACAGCATATTGATAACAGGCTTCAGGACTTGACCTGATGATAATTAAAATAAAGGTTCTCGGGTAACTCTCAGGTTTCAGTTCAGTGATATTATATCTCAGCTCTCCAGTCTTGGGAAAGGCGTATTCAGGAAAAAAAAAATTCAACACTTTTTCTTCACTTTCTTTCATTGTCTGGTTAGAGTTGGTCTGTTCTGAAGTAACCACTTTACTGGACATGAACTCATGCTGAGATCATCCTCTGAATTTGCACATTCATCATTTCTCTCCTCTACCGCCCCCAATTAGGTACACTCCAGTGGGTCGTTCATTCTTCTCCCCACCTGAAGGATACTACCACCCACTGGGTGGGGGAAGGGAAGTTTGGTTTGGCTTCCACCAGTCTGTGCGCCCCGCCATGTGGAAGATGATGCTGAACATTGATGGTGAGTCACTGAAAAACGACTCACCGCAGTGTGTGCAGTCACTCAGTGATCTAAGGAGGTTTCGATGACACCACAGGTCTAAATAGAAAACACAAGGATGGGAATGTAAAATGTACTCTGAAGAAAGTTGATCTGAGCCATTGGTGACTTTTGTTAAGCCTAATAAGTCTATGCTGCTTTTCCCCCCTTTAATAACTATTTATAATACTAATCTGGCAAGAGATAAATTCCATAAATGGTGGCAAAGGCTTCTGAAAGTTGCTGAAAGCTTGGACAATTTCTTCTGTCTCGTATGAATTTAGTTTTACTCTCTGTCTCCCTCTAGTGTCTGCCACGGCCTTCTACAAAGCCCAGCCTGTAATTGAGTTCATGTGTGAAGTTTTGGACATTCGCAACATCGATGAACAGCCCAAGACTCTCACAGACTCACAACGCGTTCGCTTCACCAAGGAGATTAAAGGCAGGCAACAAAGCAATTTTGAAAGTAACTCCTTAATATGACGATGAGTCCAAAACCAAAAATCCTTCTAGCTGTTTTCCTTGTTGCTGCTGTTTGGTATATGTGGCTTTCTTTTTTTTCATAAAATTGCTTTGATTTTATTTTCAGTCTTTTGGTTTATGTTTGTGTAAATGCTTCTGTGTCTTCTCACCTGTTTTTGCAGGTCTGAAGGTAGAGGTGACACACTGTGGCCAAATGAAGAGGAAGTATCGCGTTTGCAATGTCACCAGACGTCCTGCAAGCCACCAAACGTAATACAGACCTATTATTCTATTATTACACCTATTCTATTATTCTATTATTACACCTATTATTCACTTTTTTTTTGTGCACTGAAATGAATAAAGGAAAAAAGGATTTAGTCACGAAAAGGCAGCTTCACTTGTATGGAAATCATATAGCTGGTAATGATCCAATCAGATACTTTAGTTGACGTCTAATGTCAACCACTAGTGTCAAGAGACTGCAAATAATTTATTTAAAAAGATTTGACAGTGTGCAGGGGACACAGGTACAGAGGGCTCTGAACCAGTACACGTTTTGCTGCTGTTGGGACAAATGGTCAAGTCGAAAGAACATTTTATTTTGAAAGGAGGGGAAAAAAGGTTCCATCACTATTTAAGACTATATTTTAAGCTCACATTGTTGGAAATTACTTTACGCCACTGTGTCTTTATACTTATTATGTATTGTACAGCTAAGGAAAGTGGTCCGTTATTAAAACCTGCATCCACTTCATTGCCTTTGTGCCCTGTTAGATTATCTCTAATTGGATTTGTTGAGATGTTATAACAGCACACTGCACCCAACTTCTGCTTTTTTTTCTCTTTTTTCCTTTTTTTCTTTAAACTTTGTGCACTTGTGTCCTTTAGTTGCACTCGGCCTTGTGCAGTGCTGAGCTGTTCTTGTGTTGCTCAGCACAGACATGAATGAGTTCCAGAGCGGAGCACAATGCCCACCACATCCTATCTTATCTGAAAGGACCTCAGTAGCACATTATTGAAGAGACTGATGAGATATGATTTATTTTAATTACTTAAGACATTTGTGAACCGGAAGAATAATCGGTTAATCAAAACGACGTGTAGAATTCTTTACCTGTGTTGTAACAGTTGAGCCGTGACCCTCATTCATGCCTGGCAGAACCTGCAAATATGTCACTTGACACCGATGCATCGAAATGATGGTAATGATTCGCTACTCACGCTTCTTCATGATCTTTTTATCATCAGGTTTCCCCTCCAGCTTGAAAGTGGGCAGACCGTAGAATGTACAGTTGCCCAGTACTTCAAGCAGAAGTACAACCTGCAGCTTAAATACCCCCACCTACCCTGTCTCCAGGTGGGACAGGAGCAAAAGCACACCTATCTACCGCTGGAGGTGAGGAAGTGTCCTGGGATGATTCAGCTCCGTAACTTTGCCTGAAAACCAGTGCTCATTCCAACAATGCCATGTACACAGAGTTTAGATCTATTTTAAAATTTAACTCCCAGTGACACTCTGGATTTACTCCTTCCAGGTGTGTAACATTGTAGCTGGTCAACGATGCATCAAGAAACTGACAGATAATCAGACCTCCACTATGATCAAAGCCACGGCTCGTTCTGCCCCCGACAGACAAGAGGAGATCAGCAGGCTGGTAAGCTGGTGTGAAAGCTGCTTTGTGGTGGACACACATCTGACATCATGTATAATAATTAGTAGTAGTGATTAATAATGTAATGGGCTGTCATGCATGTCCTCCACTCTCCACAGATGAAGAACGCTAACTTTAACCTGGACCCATATATCCAGGAATTTGGTATCAAGGTAAAAGATGACATGGCTGAGGTGACTGGCAGGGTGCTGCCGGCTCCTATTCTGCAGTATGGAGGACGGGTGAGCCATAGTTCCTTTATTGGTTCACAGAAAACATTTTTATTTTGGAAATGTGCAATCGTTCAGTAGGAGGTTTTCACACACAACAACCAGATTATGATTAATTAGTTTTTACTTTTTTTTTTTTTTAAGCATTTTCAGGTAATGCTTTTATCATGTAAAGGCTGACTTAGGTCGACCCGGTTTTGCTTACGCCGTTTTTCCTGTTGTCCTGTCTTTTCCAGAACCGTGCCATAGCGACCCCCAACCAGGGAGTGTGGGACATGAGGGGGAAGCAATTTTACAATGGCATTGAGATCAAAGTGTGGGCTATCGCCTGCTTTGCCCCCCAGAAACAGTGCAGAGAAGAGGTGCTGAAGTAAGTGTTCACTCTTAGGCCGTGTATTGCATTTGATAGAGGTAATTAATTAGATCCACTTTTAATTAAAATATTTAATGGGAGAAAGAAATGTACTTCTTTAAACATCATGAACTGATGTTAGTTTTGTGTTCTTGGAGCGACTCAAGCAATATCTGAATAAAAGATACATTAATATACGTGAAGGCAAAGTGAGGAATTCCAGTGAAAGCTGGAAATTTAACCATTCAACTGGTCTTTATTTAATGATTCAGTTTCTTCAGAGATTGGGAAAGTAAAGGTATTTGTGGACAGCTTTAAGTTTTCCAGAAAACCTTCAGGTTTTAGGAGGGATTTGTAATCAAAGCCTTATGTCTAAATGAGTTAATGCAGCGCGTTCAGTTTGTATTTAGAGTCCAGAAGAAAGTGATTATATTCTGAATTCTCTAAATGCAGCTTTTAAGTTTTCTAATGACTGTAGGGCAAAAGCAAAATTTCTCAATCCACTGTAAGAAAAATCATTAAAGCATGGCCATGACCTGGTTTGGGATTATTTGCTGCAGGCTGTTTTAACCCTTGCTGTGGTTTCATCTCAGGAACTTCACAGACCAGCTGCGTAAAATCTCCAAAGATGCTGGAATGCCAATTCAGGGCCAGCCTTGCTTCTGTAAATACGCCCAGGGAGCCGACAGTGTGGAGCCCATGTTCAGACACCTGAAGAACACTTACTCTGGACTTCAGCTCATCATTGTCATCCTGCCTGGAAAAACTCCTGTCTATGGTATTTGCAGTTGTTTTTTTGTTAACTAAGGCTCTTTAATAAGATAAATCAGGTAATGCCTGCATTTTTTAAAAAGAATTCCACTAAAGAGGCATAGAATGTAAATTTGAAATCTATCAGTGGAGAAAAGCCTTTTCACATTTTGTTTCCTTAATTTCTAAAAATGTATGAAGAACTGATAGAAGACTGGTAAACGTGCACTTTTCTTTTTAAATGATGTGATGCAGGCATCAAATTCAAAATAACTATAGTTGGAGGGGAAAAAAACCCACCAAGCCTTCAGCGCTTTGTGTGTAATGCCATCAGTAGAGTTTTATTACTTTCACATTACTGTTTATTTTTATTTAAAATGAACAGAGGACCAGTGTGTTTTGGTATTTGTATTGTAGTGGAAGAGGGAAGTCACCCTTGACTTTAGTTTCTAAAAATATATTACCATTCAGAAGCATAGAATCAAATAGCTGAAAATATACTTTGAAAGACTTTTTAAAATCTATTTGTCAAAGTCATTAAGCATGTGATATTTTTATACCCACTTTCCTTTCAGCGGAAGTAAAGCGTGTGGGAGACACTCTCCTCGGCATGGCCACGCAGTGTGTCCAGGTAAAGAACGTGGTGAAGACGTCACCTCAGACTCTGTCCAACCTCTGCCTTAAGATCAATGTGAAGCTGGGAGGCATCAACAACATCCTGGTGCCTCACCAACGGTGAGCTTTTGTCTGCTCAGTGAAATGTGCTGATTTTGTTCAGTGATCCAAGATTTCAAAGTTGACCATTTTCTTCATTTTTAAATTTAGCCTAATTTAATTCTGCGTGTACCAACAGCGTTATAATATTGGATGATGATGTAGCATCTTAAAAGCAGTCCTGACTTGGTACAAGTATAATTTGACTCTTTTTTTCTTTTTTTCTCTCCTCCCATGTGCACTCAGGTCAGCAGTATTTCAGCAGCCAGTCATCTTTCTGGGAGCAGACGTCACACACCCCCCAGCTGGAGATGGCAAGAAGCCCTCCATTACTGCTGTAAGTCTCAAATATCATGCATTCAATAATCTGGTGTCAGATCTTGAGCACAAAATCAGAAAAAGCATTGGGAAACCAGGCCGCTGGTCAAATCTAGGCTTGGAGTGCTTTTGACTCTGGTAACTTGTGAATTCGCTTTCACATCATTGCTTGTTTCAAAACTAAATGTTTCCTGCTTAATAAAATTAAACTTGTTGGGGAAGCAGATGGGAGGTGGTTACTTAACAAATAATATTCACTGACTGAAATAAAGTTACACAGTGTGTTTTTGTTTTTTGTTTCTTTTTTTCCCTTATCTTTGGTTTTCATGACATCACCTGTACTGTTATCACTTCACAATGAAGGGAGATCAAGGCAGAGTCAGACTGCTGTATTCTTTATCACATCCAAGGATTCTCAGTGGGTTTAAGGTCTGGACTATGTAGAAATAATTAGAAGCAATAAGTATAGGACAAAATTATTCAACTGAAATCTGGGAGAAAAAAGCAGTAGTTAAATTACTTAAAAATTCAGACCTCCATCTGTCATAAGAAAGATGTAATCAAGGAAAAATGAAAGGAAACAATTGGTTCATCACTGACTCTTGCTGGAACAGGAAATGACGTCAACTCACGTCTGCTCTTTACCTCAGCTCAGCTGTGGTTGGCTGTTTTGTTGCCTAGCAATTATGACAAATGAGTCACTCAGAGACAATAGGAGAGGAAGGTGGGGATGTTAGGCTCATCCTTACAGAGAGAAAAGTGGATCAAAATTATGATTCTGGTCCAGGGATTTGATGTAAGCAAAACAAAAGTATTTTCTTTAAGCATAGCATTTTTCTCAGGTACAACCTCTAGGGGGTGCTATTTACAAATATACACCGGGGTGAAAGTTTATAAACAAAAGCTCTCATTTATTTCAAAATGATCTACTTTGGAAACCAAGAATTTCTCATAGGTTTGTGGACAAGCAAAAAGTCTTCATTTCTTTTCTGTGGTAATGGCACTCCACTGACATGATTTTCTCTGTACATCCATCATGTTTGATCATTTTTTCAGAGTGCCTGATAATACCCAAAGGCACGCTGCATGCAAGGTGTTCATGCTTCTTTCCTCTGGCCTCTTCCAGGTGGTAGGCAGTATGGATGCCCATCCCAGCAGATACTGTGCCACAGTGCGTGTCCAAAGACCCAGGCAAGAAATAATTGAAGATTTATCTTACATGGTGCGTGAACTTCTAATACAGTTCTACAAGTCGACCCGCTTCAAGCCCACCAGGATCATTTTCTACAGAGATGGTGTTCCTGAGGGACAGTTGCCACAGGTATGCTCAGAGAAATGAGAGATCTTTCGTATGTGATTTCCAAAGATTGAGATTATTTTGTTTTACTTTTATAAATGGCTTCAGTGCTAATCAAACATCTTATTTTTAGATTCTCCACTATGAACTCCTGGCGATCAGAGATGCATGCATAAAGTTGGAGAAAGACTATCAGCCTGGTATCACCTACATTGTGGTACAGAAACGTCACCACACACGCCTCTTCTGTGCTGACAAATCTGAAAGGGTGAGCTGTCTGTTTTTAATACAAAATTATTTTCTAACACGCACAATATACAGTTGTCTAATTAAAAAAACAAAAAACAAGGAATCAAGAAGTTGGTATACAGCTGAACGGGCTGCTTCAACTGATTTGACAGAAGTGAAAAGAGATGAGGTGCTTGCATTCACTGTTCTGTTCTAAAATTTTCTTCAACTGGCTTTAGCCACAGTTTAGCATCTGCTCTGCCTTGTGAGTAATAGTAACAGTGGCAAAACAAAGGCACACCAGCTGAAAGTGTAAGGGTGGAACACATACTCTCACCAACAATGCTCTAATGACTCAGATGATTCCACAAAAATAGCATTCTTGATGTAATCACACAGCATTGACTCTCCTCAGTGTATTTGAATTACCAAAAGGAACAGCAGTTGCTTTTTTTTTTTTTAAATGGTCTTACAGTTTAAGGACTTAAGTTTGAATAAAAGACTGAATGTTGGATTGGTCATACTAGATACACATGAGCTATGGTGTCTAAAATGCAGTTTTCTGGCAAAGATTTGGCTACAAAATAGCCTAATATGGTGAGAATATGGCATGCATGTTTATAGTTGGCCTTGAGAACCAATTAAGAAGCATTTAATCTAAGTAAATGGATGTCCAAAAGGGTGTCTGAATATGAGTAATTTGAGTCTGGGAAATGTATGCATTTTAATTAACACTATTGTTATGTTGTCTTTGACAGATTGGAAAAAGTGGGAACATACCTGCAGGGACAACAGTGGACACCAGCATCACTCATCCCTTTGAGTTTGATTTCTACCTGTGTAGCCATGCAGGCATACAGGTATTAAATGACAAAAAAAACCAAAACATTTTACTGTTGTAAATAAGGAAGCTTACTAAGAAAGTAATCTATTGCTTTGCTACTTTCTTACTATCGTTTTTGCTTATATTTTTCTTTTTGCCAGGGTACCAGCCGGCCGTCTCATTACTATGTCTTATGGGACGACAATCGCTTCACGGCTGATGAGTTGCAGATTCTAACCTACCAGTTGTGCCACACTTATGTTCGTTGTACACGCTCGGTCTCCATCCCTGCGCCAGCCTACTATGCTCGTCTTGTGGCCTTCCGTGCCCGCTACCATCTGGTAGACAAAGAGCATGACAGGTTAGGCCGACTACGAATGATGATACATTTCATACATTTCTCTTTTTTCTTAATTTGTTTTTCAAGTTGTGAAATATTTTACGTGTAAATTTTTCCTGGACTTTGATTTCCTGATTTTTCAACTTATGTTGAGTGTAACTGGTCTGTCTCCCGTTGTTACATTGCAGTGGAGAGGGCAGCCATGTCTCTGGTCAGAGTAATGGTCGGGACCCCCAGGCTCTGGCTAAAGCTGTTCAGATTCACCACGACACTCTGAGGACCATGTACTTCGCCTGAGCTCCACCAGCCATTACCACCATTGTTCCTTCCCACCTCATTTCTACCCGAGTGAGCAGATGGCCCACTCTCACCTCATCCCCATTCCTTGCTCCCAACAACTGCCCACTACACATACTCCACAGACCTGCCTCTCTTTCACTTCCAAAAGAAAAAACAAAACAAAACACAAGGCCCTTCTGTAAACACAGGCAGACCCTGCAGCCTAATGCACACAAAAGGCTATGAATATTATTATTGTTTTGTTGTTTTTACTTTACCAGGACGATTGTTCTTTTTATGTTGAATTTTTAAAACGTGGGTATTACTATGTAATTGTACGCTACCTTCACACTCCGATGTATGCAAGTATGCAATAGGGATGGGAGGAAAACTAGGTGACAGAAACGGGAGGGGGGAGCCTAAAAAAAATCTAACTGCCACCACTATGCTGCCTCTTTACCCATCCGGAAGCCGGATGCCAGTGTTCCAAGCCCCCTTGGTTTGGGGGATCCTCCAGAGGGGTAGTATTGGGAACGCATACTTACATGTATCATTTTAAAGTTGTCATGAACTAGATTCATGTTTTTAAATGTTTTTGTTTTTTGTTTTGTTTTTGTTTTTTAAACAGCCTTGTTTAGGGTATGGTACATTAGCACTTAGTGTTAGCACGTAGGTTCCACCAGTCCTGCACATAAGGCTTTTGTTAGGACATGTGAGGCTAGCCCTCTGGTCTTTATACTAGCAGAGACAGACAGAGCAGGTGTAGCATATCGTAGATACAGGAGAGTAGTGTTACTACACTCTCAGTTCTGGTTGGCCAGTCCCTAGAGACTTAGCCTATAGAGGCGAGCTTAGCATAAAGGTAGAGGGACCATTTGCATAGAGTGTATCAAATATACTTGCACCCCATGCACCTAAACCAGCATTATTAACCAGCCAAAAGTGATGCCAACCAACAGAAGAGGGGGCACTTAAACAGAAAGATAATCTTATTTCTGTATACATTGCTCTGTTTTGGACTTATGAGGCACTTTTTTTTGTTTACTTTTTGATTTATTTTGCTTTAAAATTGTAAATTTCTTTTGTGAGACTTGATGCAGACTACTCTAGAGTTTCATACCAACACTTGTGTAGCTTTTAGAACAAATGTAAAAGGCAAGGTCGACACTATTCTTTATATTTGAAAATAGGCAAGCGTTGAATCTGTGATTATTCAAGTGCTGAATAGGCTGAACTTGCATTCAGCCGCTGATCTTGCTCTGATCATTCTGCACATTCCTTCAGTATCAGTGGAGATGACGCCACACAGGGCATTCTACACTTCCACCCACACAGTTCTTTACGTACTTATGAAAGGCCATGTTTTACCTTTCCATGCTGTCGTTTGAAGGCATTTACAAGCAAGCCTGGGTAATAGAAGCACACACATCTGCCCTCTCATTCTCCGAGTTAGCATGTAGAGACCAATGTGGTTAAATGCACTTGTTCCTTCATCTTCCTTCAAGCCAAACTCGCTCAACGGCCTCTCCATCATAACCATCTACCTTTGTTGTCTGTTTTCACTTTTGGCATCACACACCTGCAGCATCCCCTGCCCCAATCCCTTAGCCTGTGTTAGCCAATCCCTATTGGTGCTCTGTGTGCATGGGCGGCACAGATGGGGGATTGTTACAACGGACAGGGTGGGCCTCAATTACTGCTTCTTCACATGCCCTGCCATTACATTACATACTTTTTCTGATGATTTATGGAAAAAAAATGCATGTAATGATTTTTTTTTTTCTTTAAATGACTGGATATTCTGAGCCACCTTACTTTGGTTTTCTTAGAGGTAGGAGCCTTGTGCTCACCACTGCCTGTCAATTGTTTTTGGCCTCAATTGTGTAACGGTTATTAAGACTTATTTCTTTTGTCATAATGAATATTGTAACTATTGTCAGTGTATCCTCAAGAGGGCACTATGGAGACGGTTTAAAAATTCCACCTCAGTTGCCCTTTAAATGCCTCAAATCTTGTCTGATGGTTCACAGCCCCTTAAATTTGAGAGGGATCAGAAAATGAAAGATCAGATAAGTTTTTTTTTGTTTGTTTGTTTTTTTAATCATGTTAATGATCTTGCATAATCAGAATGCCTTTGTACACCATTTTACCAATACTTCATTGTGTCCAAGGTGATTTGTATATATAAATATATAATATTTACCTGTTATGTATTTTGGCCCAACAAATGCTGGGCTTTTCACACTTGGGGGCCAGTGCTCTGCTCTTCATTCTGTGCTCAACGAAACTCAGTCTGGGCCATCTCCCAACACAACTAAAACCAGATGCAGTTCTTCACTCACTGAAGTCACAAAAGCACCTTGCAAAGGGGGACACAAAACTACAGTCACCCTGGAAATGTATCGTGGACACGAGAGCCCACTCCTCTCCACACAGCCTCGCAGTCTGACTAAGCAATATTGAAGCCACTGATTAAGAACAGTCCTTGTCATAGCACTTCTCATTAGATTTGAATGAAAGGACATGGAAGCATTTTATTTTGGCTCTGTGTGTGATAGTATGGGAACTCTGTTGGGGAGGGTTATTTTTTAAAGAAAATAAAATTTGTTTTTTATTACTCCTTTTTGCTGTTTTGTACTGCTGTATGAGTGAAATGGACCCAAGTGGAATGACGAGGCTATTGGGAGCAGAGAAGAAGAAGGTGGAGGATTTTAAGTACTTAGGGTTCCAAACTTTAGATCGATGGAGAGTGTGAAAGCAGGGTTGGGATGGATTGACAAAAAAAAAGTAGCAGTAATGAAAGGAAAGGTGTACAAGATGGTGAGACCCATGATGTATGTTTTAGAGACTTGCACTAAGAAAATGAAAGGTAGAGGTTAAAATGCTGAAATTCACTTTTAGAGGAGGACAGTTAGGATCAGGGATAAGTACATGGAGAGAGTCAGAGATGCTTTGGCCATGTTACAGAAGAGGGACACTGAATGTAATGGTAGAGGAATGAAATTGAAACAGCCAGACAGGGTCCCTAAAAGACTAAAAGGGGGAGTTTTATGGATGTAATGAAAGAGGACATGAAGTTAGTTGGTGTGAGAGAAAAGGATTAGATGGAGCCAGATGGTTTGCTGTGGAGACCCCCTGAAGGGAACAGTCAAAAGGAAAAGAAGAGCTACAGCTTTAAATTGGGTACAGTGTTGTATAGTACTTTAAAATTCAATGAAAAGCCTTTGCTTTGTCAGTGCAGGAAATACAATGGGATTTTAAAACTTATACATTACTTAATAGTATTAATCTTGAAGTCTCAGCTTTATGCCTGTCCTGTTTAAGAATGACTCTGCTGTATGACTTTTTATTCTGTTTCATACACACATATAATTGATCATCCTACTGATTTACTCATAAACGTAGGTTTACCTCGAACTGAAGGCGGAGTTGCTTGTTCTGACGTCTGGTGACACAGAGCCCACCTCTTCCTGTCGGTGTCAGAGAGGCTACTTCACCATATTTAGCTGGCTCGCCGAAGCCGTGCAGAGTTGATCTGTCAACTAGCCTGGGAAACCTTCATACTTATCTCTGGATACGGCCTCTTTCTGTGCGATTTCGGCACCTGGATACACAGCGCAAAGGAAGACGTCGCCGGAATAAGGCGTTTGGGGAAGGGGGCCTGCGTCAACAGCTGCTTTAACGCCATAAAAGTGGCCGTCGTCTGTCAGAACTATCAGTCGTGCTAGCCAGGTGGCTAATTACTGTAGCTACCCCGACGACGGATCTATGTCGACCCCGCCGACGCTCAGAAATCGGTAGAAAGCCGTTTGGACTCGGTGTTCCCGCGGTGATGATGTCCTGACAGTTCCCCTCGGCGGTTCCATCCACTTTCCCGAGCCTGGCTAGCGAGCTAACTGGGCTGACTAGCAGTTTTTTTTTCCACTACCACAGCGCCGTGTCCGGCAGGAGGTGAATTCCGATTTCTACCGCTGACCGTGTGCCAACGGCGGTCTACGGACACGTCCAGCACCCTCGGCCCACGACAACGGCCACTCTGAAAGGACCCCCCTTTTGACAGTTAGCAGGTGGAGGCAGGGAGGGGGGATTCTTGGACATACAGCGCTGCAGAGGCGCTGTAACCCCCTGAAGGAAGCACCGGAGTTGAGGACTTCCAAACGTTTGACATCTGTGTTCCGGGAAGTGAACCGGGCAGGGACCTCATGAATGGAAATCGGAACTTCAGGTAATTAATTCATCATCTAAGTAGACAAAACCAGACTCGCTTTGAGTTTTTTTCTGATTAGTTTTCCGTCTGTAGTACTATTTATTAAAAAAAATCACATCTTCTGAATTTATTTGAATAGTTTTAAACATAGGATTAACGCAGGATCAAACTTTTCTTCTTCTGTCTGTGATGTTTAAGAGTTGTTACCAGGGATTTTTCTCCGTCCCTGTTGTTTGCCTTTTCTTACATGCGTCACATAGAAAAGCATCAATGAAAACCCCCAAAGCTCTGCGAAAATCCACATTCTCGGAACTCAAAAAACAGTAAAATACCTAGTTGTCATCATTAATAAAGCGCCCTTTGTTGGTGATGATGAATCGGTTAAGCGTAATTTACTTCGTCATCCATGTGTCGTACGTTTACTTAACTAAACAGCCCAGTGATGTTGAGTTTGGTATTCCCCCCCTCCATTAATAGGAGACATTACTTAAGACCTAACGTGGCTGGTTACCTGAGAACATGTGACAGAAGGTGAACTCTGTGCTCTCGGGGTCCCTGGGTTGTGCTCATCAGCTGACCCCTCCCCCCGTGACCTCAGCATATTTAGCAGCAGCTTTTCGACTTAGCATCTATGGTATGGCATCTGACCATGCACATGCCTGCTGCTCATAACATTAAGCAGTTTTGTTATCCTTAAACCGTCCATATATAGTTTTTAAAGTGTCCATAAGTTAAACCATGCACTATTAAACTGACACTACCCAGAATCTTAATAATTTTATGTGGCAGTAATTTTATAATCCTACAACTTCTTGCCTGAGTCTATTGATAAATGCAGTCAGCATGTCAAGGGCAAAGGGGGTGGTGTCTTTATTTGTTCACAGTTGCAGTTACACAGTCTGAACCACCTGGCTTTGTCTCCCCTCCAACGGAAGCTTTTCACTTAGATGGCCATAAACTGAATGTAAAGTACTCTTCATTATCCACTGATACTTGATACAGCGTTTGGGTCTTAGCCTTCCTTCTGAAGAGGAGATCCCTTCTAGGGTGGCTGTTGGCTCATAGCTTTCAAATCTTCTCAGGTGAGACACTTCCCATCATTAACAGCACATGGGACCACAAGGTGTTTTCCCAGCAACTAAGCACTTATAGTGATGTCAGACAAATGCAAACATGCATGCACGGTAATGACATCTGACCTGGAATCTGTTTGGTGTGCTCTCATTGGGGAAAAAAAAAACTGTTAACAGGATGTTTTAGACTTAATTCTGTTGCGATAGTGTCCACTAAAACATACTCTGTATGTTGCATGCAACAGTTCAGTAGTATCATCTGTAGTGATTTAACCAAATGTTATGTTACTCTTATTTTTCCCCTCTTAGTAATACTTTTTGAAGAGTTTGGTTTGTGCCCGATACCAACATGTCACTCTCACTTCTCAGTCAGTGTGGTTTCCATAAAACATAGTCTTGGAGACTTACCGTCAGTAGATCATTCTTCACAGCTCTCTGTGAACACCACAAATGGGGTTTCACACAGAGTATGCTGTTGGTCGGCTTTATATGAAGTGTGAAAATTAATGCTTTTACTTTGGAACACCATATTTATACCGACAAATATTATGTTCTCTTCGCGTGTGTGTTCTTCTTTTATTTTTTTTCCCCTCTTCTCTCTCCAATCCCATATCACTTGATGCCACAGGCCAACCAGTGAGTGAGACTTAGGCCTCAGTAAATAATTAAAAGAGAGCCTGCCATCAGTCAGTTGCCCGGAGAGCGGTGTCTAAA
>JBAMYA010000008.1:15329141-15356366 GCA_037176975.1 Arrhamphus sclerolepis
CTTGATGTAATTTTTCACAACTCTAGACACAAAACTCACAACCAATGATCAAAATGCACATTTTTCAAAACTCTAACCCATTTCTCAGTTGCTTGGATACAATACACATAAAAGATCATTTGTTCATTCAACAAAAATTACCTGTTCAACATGACACAACTTAACATCAAAGTACTTCTATTTCTAAAGGCAATTCACACATAACATTTCAAATGAGTGTCTATTCATTTCCTCACAATGATCTAACTATGAATTGATACGACTGCTCAAAATGATAAGTAACTGTTGCATTACTCTAAATGCATAGTTGTATGGAAACAGACAAAACAATCTTCATCAGACACTGTGTCTATGGTCCCTTTTCAGACCATTTACAGTATTGACAGTACTGCATATTGTCCAATTCTGCCACTTTGTTACTGATGATTGAGTGCATATTGTGGAATATGTGGAGAGTATATAAAGAATTGATTGGGATCCAATTGCAAGAGCATAGTGATACGTAACATGCAGCCAGCAGGTGATCCAGGTTGCAACGGAGGTAAAGCAGTGGTGGGAAGAAGACGAGGAAGACGTGTTGGTCAAAGGAGTGGCAGGGGACAGGCACCCCTTCTCAGAGGTGGTCGTGGGCCTCGTTTTAGAGTTGTGGGGGAACGTGGTAGAGGACCAAGACAGCGGCAGCAACAGCATAGAGTGTCCAATGAAATTCAGGCAATAGTTGTAGACCATATCATAAATCATGGCATGACAATGACTGAGGCTGACTGAGGCTACAACGATACAACCAAACCTCAGAAGGTCAACCGTGGCCTCAAGTCACAACTTTCCATAATGAGAACTAGCTAATTATTTTTGCTTTGATTCAAATAAACCTATGTTGTGATTGTACTGTAGTGTTTTGCATCAATATATTACAAACTTTGTTCAATGATTCCACTGTGTCTGTAGTATTCTCTCTACTACTGCAGTACTTTTACAGAGATGTATTTACTGTACTGTACATGTAGTACCATAATGAAACCTGTATCACCTATTTTGTTCTACAATATCTAATGATTGTACGAACAATGACACAGTGAAACTATCGGTTGCTTGTGAGGGTGATCTATCGTTATGTTTCAATGGTATTTCACAATAAATTTGTTTTTTGAAACAATGATTGTTCAAATGTAAGATTTCTTTGAAGATGTGAATGCACAATGCAGTGTTTTGAACATTAGACAGCCTGTGTTACAAGTGATAACCGTTTTGAGTTTTATGTCTCGAGTTGTGAAAATTTACATCAAGGTTCTGAAAATAGTAGCAAAGCGATTGTAAAAAAAACTGTAATGTTTCATGGCCCTTACAACTGGTATTATTAATTATTCTGTGCAAAGAAAACAGTTTTTTTATTTTAACATTTAAACAGCATTGAGTATAGTGACTTTACAGTCTGATTAGTTACCATATATTAATCCATGCACATTGTAAAAAAAACAACCTCATTAATTCAGTGTTAGAATTAAAATTCTAAAAAAACAAGACAAGACAAAAAATAAAACAAAACTGAGTTGCTAAAAATGAGCAGGAAATAATCAAATCTTTTGTTGTAAGAAGTCAATGAGGTGGAAAAGGAAAATAGAGAAGAGAAAAATTAAATGAAATGCAAAACATGAATAAAAAAAAGAAAAAAAAGCAAAACCAAAAATAATCCATTATTTGATGTGGTACCTGCTTCTGATCATATATGGAAGCCATCTAAGATATAAATGTCTGAAATAAGGTGCCTCATATAGGTTTGTCCACTGCTTCCATTTTGGCTCCATGTCAATTGTCCACTTGAGTTTCTCTGTGTTTCTGGCCCAAGTGGGACATAAGTCATCTATTTGGTCTCAAACCCATTCATCACCTCCATTATGTATCTGAGCATTGCAACTAGCAGTTCTCAAGGGGTCAACATGGAACCCATCCACATGGGCCTCCATTTTTTTCTGTCCATTTATATATTCAGATGGGCTCCCATTGGCTTAGCGGTGTTCAGAAGTGACAAGAGATGAGGTAAGAAAATGCTAGGACGTGATAGGCTACGTCTGAGAAAGACTCTCAATATACGAGAAGAGATTGTGCCAAGAAGGAGCAGATGGATGCACATGTGCTGGACTAATAGCAGACACTACTTGCAGTCAAGCACCAGAAATAAACTACATAGAAACAAATAGACAAACCCCTTATGACGTCTTCCATAGGTTTTCTAGAGAGTACTTTTGAAGCCTCTTTTTTGTCACAGCACATCATATTATCTCCAAAATAAAATAATAATCATGCTCTGTTAGTCAAGAGGTTGAGTCAAAGCAAAGCTAAAGCAATGACAACAAGACATTAGCCATATTTAGCCACCACTGAAAAGACAGAACCCTTAATTATGCATATATTTGTAGTTTTATATGACTTTTCTAATAAGGTACATAATAAAATCTACTTCCAGTACAGTTGTCTGGACGTAAAATCTAACTGTGGTGACCAAAACCGTTCTTAAAGTAGGCTGTTGGATGTAGGATGTTAATTCTGTTGTTAAGTTGGACATTTTACCAAGGTGGATGTGTCCCCTTAGTGCCAGCAGGGTGGAGGAGGAGGACTGGTGTGAGCTGCTATCAGCAAGGATGAGCAAGGTGGACAATTCTGGAAGATTCTTTCTTCAAGCAGAAGTACAAGGACTGATCCACAGCAGGAAATAACACTATTGATATATATATCTATGTCTATATATATATATATATATATATATAGATATATATATGTATCTATGACGACAGCCCAAATGTGCACTCAGAGTACATTTTATTACACTATATTATATTCTTCATTTGCATTGACGAGAACAAACTTCTTCGGGCTGCAGCGGATCCAACAATCCCACTAACAATAAGAAACATAAATGTTTACGTCAGATAGCTTCGGGCCACACTATGTGTGTTATAATGCTTTGATATACAAAGAGTCAGATAATGAGTCATCTTCATCGTGTCCTCGTAGAGGCAGTCGCCACTCAACTACATTGCGTCGAACGCCAGAGGACATAAAAGGGTCTCATTTGCTGAGTCCTGGAGGCTTTCAGGAGGCCAAGGATATATGAGCTTATGCCAGTAATTAGGGCAACTGTTAGAAGGTTTTTTTTTTTTAAAAAAAAGGTCAGTGGTCATTCTTATGTAAAAGAAGAAATGTTTTAAACATTTTTAATCCTGATTCATATTAAAATAAATGAGCTCATTTCTTTATCTGCTTTCATATCTGATTTCTACACGTCTTTTCAGACAGGTCATGAATTATTCCTCATCCAGTTGTTACTACTTTTTTTTTCACCTAATTAAATCTTTTCAGAAAATATAAACTGTTATGAATGTATTTATCTTCTTATATAAGTTTATGAATATTCACATTTTACCGTGGTACTTTTTTTTTTTTTTTAATCTTTGTATGTTAATCAGAATGCTCAATTTTACTGTGACAGCTTAAAAATCGGCCTCTGAAGGCTTCGCAAAGTCATTACTACGGTGCAGACGGTTTAATGGCTCTGCTAGTAGACAAAAATTCAAACGACATGTTCCAACCGTTTTGTAGCCTCAGGTAACAGTGGAACAAACTCTCAGACACTGGCTAAATGCATCCTCACACTCAGAAACAAGGTGAAAGGTTTAAAAAGGGGAGAAAAAAAAAGGAAAACTCCCACACGCATCCATCAGCAGTGTTACAGCATCCCTGGTGTTTCTAGGACGAGAACTAGATGAAAATGAGGTATGTGTGCTGCACGCGGAGATAGACTGCAGCAGTGAGAAGTGGTGGGAAAAACACAAGAAGAAAATCCAGAAAGTCAAATGATAAATGTTACATCCAGTCTGGGAATGGATTTAGTTTATATCATTCAATATGTCCTACTCAGGGTAAACCCCTGCACTTTGCCGAAATAGAGCCAGGATTAGCTCCAGCAAATCCCCGTGACTCTAAACAGGAGCGGGTATAGATAATGGATGGATAGATGGATGGATTTCATTTGATTTGTGGTACAAATGAGATACACCCTACAAGCTCCAAGATTATTAGAGACATCAACATAGTTATTGTCAACATCGCACAAATCACTGTGTTCTGAAATCTAAATGACAGAGCAGGAACGACACGAAAATCCTTCACATGACTCATCACTTTTTACCCTATTGAAGACAGCTTTGCCCTCACAGCTAGACTATGATTATGATCTTCTTCAAAGGTGCCATACTGTATGTAGGAATTATTATTATAATTATTATTTTTTAAATCAGCTAAATAAATGCATGCATTTTGAATCAATTGATTGCCATATATATATACATAAAAAAAAAAATATATATATATATATATATATATATATGTGTGTGTGTGTGTGTGTGTGTGTGTGTGTGTGTGGGCCTGTGTGGACCCATGCACATGTTAGCAGCGTGGACGTTTGTGTATCAGAGGGCTGCAGCTGAGAGGGGGTCTCACAGCGACTGGATGTCAGCCGAACTTCTCACCATCCAGCGTTTCTGGCTCCATGCCCATTGTTTACAGTGTAACTGTGCCGCGTTGCAAAGTAGCAGAGTGGAATGAGTTCACATTGCTGAGATGTTTCTGCTAAATATTTAAATGCCAAGAGAGGCATTTCAATTATTGCTGTGTTATATAATGTTTATTTGACTTATTTACGCTACATGCACACCCTCTATGCACTATAGCATTGGTACATCATTACCTGACAGCCTTTTCCAATTTCTTACATGCTGCTTTTTTTGTAAATCTCATTCAGGTTACTTTCTTTTCAAGATGCTAATTAGTGTTAAATGCACACTTGTGTCAGAGCCAGACA
This sequence comes from Arrhamphus sclerolepis, assembly GCA_037176975.1. NCBI lineage: Eukaryota > Metazoa > Chordata > Actinopteri > Beloniformes > Hemiramphidae > Arrhamphus > Arrhamphus sclerolepis. The sequence continues at coordinate 15,334,000 of JBAMYA010000008.1, forward strand.
AGGATCAAACTGAACCATACTTTCATAAGCTGAATTTAGCTTTATTTATGTAGTTTCAAGCAGAAAAGAAATCCAGAGGGTTTTATGACGCAAATGCAAATCTTTAAAAGGAGACTAAGTGTTGAAATTAAACTAAATGCATAAAATTAAAATGATGCAGATAAAATGCATTTTTAAATTCAATTAATTATTAATGAAAAAATGTCAAAGGCAGAAAAGTAGTCAGTAATGTATGAACATAAAACAGGGTATGTGTAAATGCAAAGTGCACAAACAGATAAGAGAGCTAAAACAGACGTTTGATCAAAAAGTTAAATTTAAGCTGAGTCTAAAAGGCAGGAAGATTTTGTGCCTGTTAGCTGATTCGACAGGAAAAGAGCATAAATGCTAGAAGTCTCATTCTAGACCTGAAATGATCTGACCTACTGAGACCAAAGAGTATCAGTGGGCTTACAGGGAACAGCAAAGTCTTTAAAGTTGGACAGAGTGAGACAATTTAGGATAAGAGGGATTTCAAACGTTGTTTTTAATTTTAAAGGGAGCCAATGCAGAGAGGATAATAAATGGAGAAACAGGATTTTGTTTTTCTTTCTTAGTCAGTATTATGTCTGCAGCTTTTTGGATAAACTCAATATAGATATGTGTGTGTGTGTGTGTGTGTGTGTGTGTGTGTGTGTGTGTACACTTGTATATTAATGTTATTTAGGTATCCAAATACAATGGTATTGCAGTTTTCAGCATTAATACGGGAAAACAGACACATGCACAATTGAAGCGTTTTTTTTTTTATCTTATTCGAATTAGTGTCATTTACATAATAAAATATTTGCAAATATTTAATGATGCAGTCAAAGATGTTTAACTATCAAGACTTCATGCTTAAAATTAGCTAAGTGCAACCATAGATGAACAACACTTGATGCATTACTTTGTCATCATTTATTAAAATCATTTAAGACTGAGCCTAAAAACGTGTCGAAACTAAGAGTAAGATTTGACTCTAAAGCTTTTAGAACCACATTAGGCTTCAATAACTTGAAGTAATTGTTTCTCTTTGAGTCTGAGATGTTGGCCTGAGGATTTTCTGCAGATTTTTCTAAATGTTACATTGTCTAGCCTTGAGATAAGATTGTTAGGATGTCTACTGATGTATGTCTGGAATGTTGAATAGATTGCTCTATGAGAAATATGAACTCCATTGATGGACATCAGCAGCTGTTTTATTAAGATTATTAATGATGGCTTCCCACTTTGGCCTTGTTTTAACAAAAATCTGAATGCTCCAGACCAAAAAAGCTCAGTTTTATTTAGAGAGCCACATTTCCTGTTGATCAGTTAAGCAAGTGCATATGATTAACATAAATAGGCAATAAAATAAACGGTTAGCTCTACATTAAAGGGTAATGTAGATACTTAAGGTGCTTCCCCCATCAGCAAGATGCAATTAACGTTTAAGGGCAGTCTAGTAAAGGCTCCCTGCCTTTTTCTTGTCTTTTACTACATGATTGCAGAGGCCCAGGGAAAAAAAGAACACACTGATAGACAGGGAGGATCAAATCTACTCTTGTTTGTTAAAGCATATCCTTCCTGAAATTATCCAAAAGTATACACAAACGCACATTGAAGCATTTTTCAGCCAAACAGAATATGCTCCTTAATCCTCAGTCTTAATGTACTGAGTCAAAAAGACTGTTAAGTGCAGATTTGTGTTTTAAGTTTTATATTTTGTTAAAGCAACTTCAGAGCATCTCAACCACCTACAGTAAAGTTGAGTTTATCCCCGGTTTCTTATTCTTAAGTAGTCTTTTGTGTTTACTCTTATAAACTCAGTTGCACATTTGTGTGTTGGGTTTTGCTTCTTGCTACACACCTTGGATATGATGAAAGTTTGATACCATGGTATTTTGTCTTGAATATTTCATTACCTTATAAATTGTCTCCTAGTGGCAACTTATGCAGCCCATTGAAGGAGGCAAGTGGGTGATTTAAATCTGATAAATGTGCAGAGCCTTGGATCTGAAGTGCACTGCTCTACTGGCCATGCTGCATACGTTCTCTGGTTTAAAAGCAAAGCTTTCCTCTCCAGACTTTGTCATTTATTTCTGTTCAGAGAAGGACAGGAAGTTAGAGCGGGAATTATATGATGTGTTGTTGAATCACCAGGCCCAGGTCTGCTATTCATAAAATTAATCAAATCACATCTGTCTTACATGCTTGGTAGGTTTTCAGCGTCTTGGCTCGTTGCATCCATGATGCGTAGTGTTGCAAAGGCCCTTGTGTTCACAGGCAGCAATAATAGTCATTACAGATTTATGCCTTGAGTGCAGGTATTTGAAAAAGTCTGTTTCAAAATGTATATCAAATTGTTCTCAAACATTTTCTTGCTTTTGTGTGTATATATACACGTGGGGGTTCCGAGACCTGGACTGGCAACCGGAGGGTCGCTGGTTCAATCCCCGGCTGGTACCAATGATGTGGGGCGGGGGGAGTGCCTGAACAAGTGCTTCCCCACGTCCACATCCACGGATGACGTGCCCCTGAGCAAGGCACCTGAAACCCCTACCTGCTGCCGGGTGCTATAACAGCCCAGATGGGACAAATGCAGAGAGAGAATTTCCCCACGGGGATTAATAATAGTATGTTAAATGTGTGTGTGTATATATATATATATATATATGTGTATATGAAGAAGGGAGGTCATGCTTTAGCCAGTTTTAAAGTATAATGGTGGTTTGTTCTCATCGTTATGCGAGGCATCTAAGTATTCTAGTGTCCATGGGATGAAGCTAAAGGATGCAGCAGTCAATCAAACCTACTAGCAGAGCCAGTGTTTCAGTTGAAGCAGCACAACTTCATTATCTGTGATGTCTTGCATCTTTCCATAATTCTGCTATGCAAACGAGTCATCACTGAAGGAGATATTTTTCTCATTCTTGAAAATGTGTTGCAGTTTTTTGTGCTAAATCTCAGATTTCAGTCAAAACTTCAGTCAATACTTTTTGCATGGCTGCACAATACCACAGTCACAAATTACTGTACGACTCTGTGTTGTCAAATTTGAAAGTCATAAAATTAGTCATGTACAGAATCATTCACTGTATAACATATAGTGAAGTGGTACAGAAAGAATAGAAATGATACACATAAAATTTAAGGGTATATAAAAAAATAGAATAAAAACACAAAATGCCACAGGTGCCATATAGTGTTTGCACCACAATATAAGAAATTACTTGTGTTTTTTCTTTTCTCCTTCTTTTGTCAAAAGTCCCAGTATTGCTATTAAAGATAATCCATTCTCAAGTTAATAAGATGGATGCACCAATCTGCTTCCCTGCCTCTGGTGCTTCTGACTTGAATTGAGTAGATGCCAGGTCTGAGAGTGAGATAAAAGCTATAAAACAGCAACCCAGCCCAGCTTGTAATCCTGCCACTCCCTTCCATCCTGGTCCTGCTTGCCAACTTAAGCAGAAACATCATATAAAAACGTTCTTGCTGAAATTGGTTGATTTCTTTGCCACTGGTTCTATGTTTTAAGGTGGACATACTTCACTAAAGGCCTGAAGGGAATCAACATTAACAAAGTTAGCGTGCGCAAATTTTGTGTAACATACAGTTGTTGTAAAAGTATCAGTTCTTCCGTTCTTCTCCCAGTAGGTCTTTTTCTGTACAACTTGCTGTAGCAGAAACCTTCTACAGCTGTAAATAAACATGTTACTTGCCCACTGTTACCTCACATAACGTTTCCGTTTTGTTATTGGGATATTTTTATGAACTTCCCCTCAGAAGTACTCTTAACCCCAGTTTCACCTACACACTTGAACCTATGAGTCAAACTGGTGATGAATCACACACCCTAGCATGACTCAATTATCAATGACACATTATGGGTACTTTTTTTTTTTTTTTTTGGTGAAAAGCACGAAGACTGGAACTGATTAAAGTAGAGGAAAAAGACCTTGGTGGTTGAAGTGAGACGTGCACAAACAGAAATGCCTGTGCAGTTTGCTTTCTCAGGAGTGATCTGGATGGCAAGCCTTGGCAGACCTGAAAAAGCCTCAACATGTGTGGCACAGAATGTGGCACACTGAGCTGCAAATTTGGTTTCTGGATCAAAGTTGACTCATGTCTGAGACATTCTGTGGTTAGTGTTTTGTTTTTTTTGTGTGTGTGAGAGGCTGCATTTGCTGTGCTTTTTTGGTCAAGCAAAGTAGAGTATTCTATGAAGAAGGTAGAGGAATATATCCTTGCTGTTGACAGTGCTCTTATGTATCTCTCATACTGCTTTTAGACGCAGATTCAATTTATTTGCAATTTTCAACTCGGTGAGAGAGAGAAAATGTGGCCTTTTAGACAGGACTTTAAACTCCCTTAAAATAAAGTTAGCCACCAGTCAGATCAAAGTGAAACAGGATATTTCAGACCCTCTAACCACTCGTGGATTCTCAGTCGACTGGTTCTGCTTCTGTCACCTGTCTCTCGCATTTCCGATTCCAACTCCAAACTGCTCACAATGCCTGACCGACTGTTGCCGCATATGGAACCACTCGGATCAAAATATGTCCAGTTCTCCCAAACCGGTGCTGCTGATGATGATTGATGCCATGAAAGTTTGGTGAAAGTGATGTCTATTTATTAGTCACTTGAGATTTTTGCTTCTGTACGTGGTTCTTTTGTGGAGTGTTTCACCAGTTTTACCTTACACCACCGCATCCTCAACTATTTCACTCAACTGATGAGAAATTTCATCCTGAAAGCTGCCAGCTGTTCCTTGATTTTATTGTGAGTCCAGTTTCCCGCTGTCTTCCTGAATGATTTTGGTGCTCTTGTGTATCACAGATGATATGCGAAGTGATGCTTCGCACATCAACTGTGATGTAATTTAAGTCAGTGTGGTGACAACATGGTTAACAGTCCGCTTTTGTTCAGATTCTGTTTGAGTTTCAGATAGACCACTTTAGCTTTTCTGTCTGAAAGGGGTATCTATTTGGAGATGCAAGGAGGGAGCACTGACAGACGAGATGAGCCAACAGCTGCTCAAACTGGGACAGAAAAAAACCCCCACATTTCTGCATCTGACAGTTATTTACTTTATCGTGACACCCATTTTGCTACACGTCATGTTGACTTTGAAATATATCAGCAATGCTTTTTTTTTTTTTTTAATTTAATGTTTCATATTGTCATACAACAGCTTCAGAAGCAATTGAGTTGCTTAATTATAAATTCTGTGGTTGCGTATTTGCTTTTCCTTTTCGGCTTTGGTTTTAAAATCCGATTAGATGTTCATTGTGGAGGAAAATTGTTTTCATGTCCATCAGATTGAAATTGAAAAGTTGTTGAGGAAATTCTTTGTGACAAAATTGCTTATTGGAGCTCTGGTAATTTTTTTTCTTTTTGGGTTCGTGATGGTTTTTGTGTTCATTTCCTTTGACTGACTGGCTCCATTTCCTGCATTTGTCTTTCATCATAACTTTATTTAATTGCCTTCAAGATTGTGTCACCTGCTGATTCATGCACTTCCCGATTCATGTAAAAATGCATTTTAAAGGTGAAAGCATTTGAGATCTATTTTTCTTTTCAGTGATGGTGCCTGTATTAAACATGATTAGGCATAATTTGCAAATATTTTGACATCAGGAGACTGATAAATATGTTTTCACTGTAAGACAGGAAGTGATGAGCTATTCTCCTCCACTGCCAGTATGTTGATGTGCCCACTAATGTTTATTAAGGTCTTCTCCAGGAATTGCATCAATCATAACTCCACATCTTTACCTCCTTGTTCTCTCCTCAGGAGCCGTTGGGGCCCAGTCCCTGTTCTCCATGCCTCAGCGGCCTGGCTATGGCACCATGGGGAAGCCAATCAAGCTGCTGGCCAACTGCTTCCAGGTGGAGATCCCAAAGATGGATGTCTACCTCTACGAGGTGGACATCAAGCCTGACAAGTGCCCACGGCGGGTCAACAGGTAGGATGGCAGCTTTTGGGAAAGTCTCTTGTATATGTGAAATGTAGACATTTATCTGCTATCTAATATTGTACAGGTTATAATGGCTTACAGAAGGATAAATGTTGACATTGTTTTGTGAGGCTTTCACTACTGAATTGTTGATTTGGGAGTCTAATCATTGTTTAACTTATTAAAAAATTTTAAGAGATGCAATAAAACTGAACATCTGTGTATGTATGATTTACAGAGAGGTGGTTGACTCGATGGTGCAGCACTTCAAGGTGACAATCTTTGGGGATCGCAGACCAGTTTATGATGGAAAGAAGAGTCTGTACACAGCCAACCCACTGCCTGTGGCACCCACAGGGGTGAGCTCATAAAAAAAAAAGACACATAAATGCAAGAACAACCCCAAAACTCTTCCTCTGCCTGTACACATGTTAACGTGCAGCCAGTCAAATAAAGCTCCTTGTAACCTACTTTTACTGTTCTTGCACTCATTTTGTCATTTCACAGGTGGACCTTGATGTGACTCTTCCAGGGGAGGGAGGGAAAGATCGGCCTTTCAAAGTTTCCATCAAGTTTGTGTCTCTGGTCAGCTGGCACATGCTCCATGAGGTGCTGACTGGCCGCAGCATGCCTGAACCTCTTGAGCTGGACAAGCCCATCAGCACCAACCCTGTACACGCTGTGGATGTAGTGCTGCGACACCTGCCCTCCATGAAGTGAGCTGAAGTTGTTCTTTGCTTTTTTTCTTTTACATAGTTTTGTTTTTTTTTCCCCCTTCCTCAAACCTTTTGGGTTCTGCCTGAGAGTTTTATTGGTAAATCATTATTAAAGCACGTTAAAAATTAACTTTCTCTAACACCTGCAAATCTAATTTAAATAGTACCCACAGCAGTCACTTTATTACACACACTTGTTCTTTTCTACTTGTTAAACATGTTGTTAACAAAGATGACTAATCAGTCAATCACACTGCAGCAGCTCGATACATTTAGGCATGTAAATGACTTGCTGAAGTACAAACTAGCGTCAGAACGGGGAAGAAAAGGGATTCAAGTGACTTTTGAACTCGACATGGTTCTTGGTGCTGAGGATTTCTGAAACTGTTGATTAACTGGGATTTTCATACCCAGCCATCTTTAGGGTTTACAGAGAAACTCGAATAACCACTCGTTACAACCAAGGTATGCAGAATACCATCTCTGAACACACAATGCAGATTGGCCACAGCTGCAGAAGACCACACCAGGTTGCACACCAGAGCAGGAATCTGAGGCTGCAGTGTGTACAGGTTCACCAAAACTGGACAATAGAAGCTGGTGGTGTAATGATGTGGGGGATATTTTCTTAGCACATGTTGGGCCTCTTGACCAGCTGAGCATTGTTTAAACACCACAAACTTGCCTGAATATTGTTGCTGGCCCTTGATGACCCCAGTGTCAGTCTTCTGCTGTTGTTTCCAACTTGTTGATTCTATGCACACAAAGAAATGAGGCCCTGAAGGAAAAAGAGGGCCCAACGCTGCTAGGTGTACCTAATAAAGCGGGTGGTGAACGTATGCATTTGTTGTTGTCATAGTAACCCAATTTTCAGCACTTGGATGTAAACGGAAATCAAAATCTTATGTGTGCTCTCATAAAGCACAGTTCCCCTCCCAATCAATATCACTTTCCTAATGCTCAGAAAAAGACACAAAAACAATATTGCAAGATGTAATGGAAAAAAAACTTTTTTTTTTTTAACTTGTTATTAAAAGGGTTTTTTTTATCAACACCTTTTTATTTAACTCTGCTCCCAGGTACAGGAGGCATTGTATTGCTTTGACATCTTGACAAACTGCCCGTCTTACAGAGAAAAATGTGGTCTACATCCATTAATTAAAGTGTCTTTTGTGCAGAGTAATAAAAGCTTGATGGATTCAGGCAGAGCCACTAGCCTCTTATTTTACTGATGTAGTGTCAGGCTGGATGCGACGCCACATAAACACACATTTTTAAGTAAGGGTGTCATTTTCTACCTCATATTTTTTTTATTTTTGCTCCGTGTTCTCATTTTCATATTTTCTTTTTTACTTTTTGAAGAACATTATTTTTCCAAAAGACTTACTTTAATTTCTTTTACGTCTTGGCTCCTCACGTATAATTTCCGTCTTTTATTTATTTATTTTCTTTGTCTAGGTACACTCCAGTGGGCCGATCCTTCTTCTCCGCTCCAGAGGGCTATGACCATCCTCTGGGAGGTGGGAGGGAGGTTTGGTTTGGCTTCCACCAGTCTGTGCGCCCCGCCATGTGGAAGATGATGCTTAACATTGATGGTGAGGAAAAAGTTCCTCTGTTTGCCTTTAGTTTTTCTTTTTTATTGCCAAGGCCACTGCCTGGAAAACAGAGGAAACGATACGCTTGTAAATCCAGGTGTCCTTGCACAGTTTTAACAATATTTTAATTTTAAATCATTGATCTTTGTTTCAATACAGTACAAGAAACAATCAAAATTTTACTCACAAGAAGGCTGTATTATTTATTTCTTTATTATATCTTGTGCAATTATACCCTAGGCAGTTAATTGTTGCGCTGGGCCTGAAATATTTTTACAACACAAGATTGTTTCTGTAGGCTTGATTGGCTTTATTACAACTTTATATAGATTTATCTAAGTTTCATTTCACTGCTACTTTGGCGATGATGATCATCAGCCATAATCAATGATCATTACTCTTATCTGGTTTGTTCTGACATCTCTCTGTGACCCATATTTATTAAACGGAATTAGACCCGGAGGATGACAAATGGTTGAACGGAGGCAAATGCCTTGGACAGTGCACACAAAAGCAGTGGTATTCTGTGTCGTTGATGGAATAGTGAGAAGGTGCTTTGCAATGTTCTGCTGCTGCTCGTAAAGTGCGTATGAGAGAAGAAGTGGAGGGAAATTGATTCTTGCCTGGATGGGAACTGTTGCTGTGGAGACATTACTATGTGTCTGTGTGTGTGTGTGTGTGTGTGTGTGTGTGTGTGTGTGTGTGTATGCGCTTTTGCCTGGATGTCTGAGACTTGTGGGTGTTGCTGGTGTCAGGAGAGTAGCTGTGTTGGGCATTTCCTCGAGACAGCTTTTGTTTTGCGTGAAGCCTCTGTCTCTTTCAGTCTGTGCCTTTCTACTCGAGCTCTCTTTTTGTCTTATTTTCCCGCTCTCTTATCCTTTTGTAAGTCTCTTGGCTGTCCAGCATCTCTTGTCTGCTCCATTAACAGTCAGCTACAACGAAAACTGTTGGTTTTTTAAGCTTTAATAATAGTATTCTGTCTTGGGAAAGTTATCTATTGTTTTTGGACGTCGTATGATGACAATCTTATTTTTATTATTATTATTATTTTTGTTTGTATTTGAGACAACAATGCACATCCAGAGAAAGGAAACAGCTGAAAAGAAGACTGGTAGTGTTAATAGCTTTGATGCTCAAGCTGTTTCTTTCTGGTCAGAAGATTTTATGTGTGCAATGTATTTCTGGAGAAAATGAAACTTTTGAATTTAAGTTTATGAGTGACACAAGCCTCTCTATATGCAAAGAACTGAAAGCTGAATATATGCAGAAACAATCTTAGTTGCTGTCTGTTATGACAGATTGTTCATGTTGTGTAAATCAGAACTCATGCATCATCTACCTTCCTGTTAGGGATCATTCATAATATGTATTTTCAGTTTCTTCTTTTTACATATATATCACAGCATCTCAGGTTGATCATTTGTCAACTTCTCCAGCTTTGTTACAATGCACGCTCATTATTTTCAGTCTCTAATTGTGGATTTGTGTGGACGTGGGTGAAGCTGTATTTATTTCCTATAAATTTCACATGTAGCTTATTATTTATATTCCTGGGAAACCACTGTATCTGTAAAAATGTTCTCCATGCCTCAGCGGCTTGGCTATGGCACCACGTTGAAGCCAATCAAGCTCTTCTACTTTCACATAGTGATGGTTTATCATTAGTCAAATGCCTGATAATCCTGTAAAAGCTCCTTTGAAGACCACCCATTCAGCTATTCTGGTATACATGCATTACCACCTTAGTGTCAGTTTGTCATGTCAAAATGCATAAAATGTGTAACAAATGGTCCTGGGGAAAAAATGACTTTTGTTTTTGGTGATGCTTGAAGGAAGGCGTTTCCTGTGCATTGTGATGACATATTTTTGTAGTCTTAAATAACTTTTGGCCATGCTTTTATTCCAGTCTCTGCCACAGCCTTTTACAAAGCCCAGCCAGTTATCCAGTTCATGTGCGAAGTGTTGGATATCCACAACATAGATGAGCAGCCGCGGCCTCTCACAGACTCTCACCGAGTGAAATTCACCAAAGAAATAAAAGGTGAGGAATGCTCTCCAAGGTGTGCCTGTATTTGATAAATAGGGCTTCTCCTCTAGTTTATTAAAGTGTGTTTGTGATAGTTCAATGCCAGCCACGTGACAGCTGTCCGCACGCCGACTTTCTTTATGCTCCTCCGACACTTTTATTTTATTCACTAGGTTTAAAGGTGGAGGTGACGCACTGTGGAAGCATGCGGAGGAAGTATCGTGTTTGCAATGTGACCCGTCGGCCTGCCAGCCATCAAACGTGAGTCAGTCTCTGGGTGTGTGGGGGGGGGGCAGCAGACCCTGGGCTGCATGTGTGGATGGGAGGCGGAACAGGAAGCACAAGAACAAGACGACGCAACCACTAGTACACCAAATACACCAAATAATGGCTGAGTCATCTTCAAGCCACATTTAAGATTAGTCATCCATTTCAGAAGTAACATGTGGCTGCTGATCTTCAGCATCAGGGTGGAGCTGTATTTAAATAATTAAAAATATTAACTGCGTTCAGGAACACATTCCCAGTCTATGTTTCGCCGTTAAAGAGACTTACCATTGCCGATAAACACATTGCTGGATCCTTCCTTTAATCTTATGATTCATTGTCCCAGTCACTTTCTTTCGCCACCATTTTAAGAGAAAATCTTGCAAAGTCTTAAACTGATATATCTGTTTTGGACTAATATAGCTACGCTTTAACTTAATAAAAGACAGTAATCGTTTAAAATAACATAATGTGAATCACTGTTTTAACTTTTGTGACCTTTTATAATTCCTCAATATTCTCAGTAAAGATTGCACTGTGGTTGAAATTGACAGAAATGTACATCGATTAAATGGGCGATTAATGGGAATGAGCAGCTACAGCTTAATTCTGTCGTTTCTCTGTGGATTATTTTCATTCCAGGTTCCCTCTACAGTTGGAGAACGGTCAGACTGTAGAACGTACTGTAGCTCAGTACTTCAGGGAAAAGTACAACCTGCAGCTCAAGTACCCACACCTGCCCTGTCTACAAGTGGGCCAGGAGCAAAAGCACACCTACTTGCCTCTAGAGGTAAGAGGGAAATAAAACAGCTATTCCACTCAGGGGTTGTACTCTAGTGTAATGTATTAACTGTAAGAAATAAAATGTTGGAAAATGTTACTGTAGAATTTTCTTTTCTTTTTTTTTTTCCCTTGCAGGTGTGTAATATTGTAGCCGGCCAACGGTGCATTAAGAAGCTAACAGATAACCAGACCTCCACGATGATTAAAGCCACAGCTCGCTCTGCACCTGACAGACAAGAGGAGATCAGCAGACTGGTGAGTTCTGGGGAAGCATTTGAAATCATAGAATGAAACGCGTTTCTCTTTGTTTTGATTTAAAAAAAAAAAAAATCTCAATGAATTTAATTTATTTGCATGTTGCGTTTTTTTTTTGTTTTTTTTTAATTTAAATTTATAATTGTGTTTGTTTGTGTTTGTAAAAGTGTTTGTTTAATTCTATATATACTTTTTTCGTCAAGAGGTGCTAAAAAACATTATTATAATTAAAATATAATGTAGTCAGCTACCAAGTGCCTTTCTACTCCATGTTATTTTCCAGATTTGAATAAGATCTAGTTTAACAAATATTATTAAAAAAAAAAAATCATTGACTTTACAGGCAATACATTAATGGGAAGTTCCTGTTGTCAACTCCTGCTGTGCACCTCACCATTACAACAAATGACTGGTGTCATAATGACCTCACATCTTCCTCATTCCCCATTTTGTGTTATTATCTGTGCTTCTCCATCATATTTGGCAATTTCAGTCCAGACCTGTTCATGGTCAACAAAATGCCACAGCTGTAATGGCTTTAATGTGAATCTGCTGCAGCTCTCGCAGTGTGTTGTCTATAAAAGAGAGCGACTGCTTCTGCTTCGACTCATCACATTAGCAGTACGCATCTCATGCCCGTTATCTTATTAAACCCACCTCACTCTAGCTGTTGACTAAGAAGCAAAATGACTTGGGATTGCTTAAAAGAAATCAATGGAAACATATTTGTGCTGATGTTTTCAAAAAGATATTGGCTACAGCTGATAGGACATTGGGGTGAAACGACATAATGAATGCAATGTGTAAAACAGTGAAGCTGACTGGAGTGTTTCAGCCTGCTATTTTGTGACATAAGCTGATTTTGACCATTCCATTTTTCCCAAGCACCACATAAAATTATTAAACTGTAAAAAGAGCAGAAATCTCTTTTCGGTATTTGGCTGCGGATCATAAAGAACTTTTTTGATAAATGGTGCTTAAACTTTTTTTTCACATCAGCTTAGTTTAGCTTAGCTTTAGCTGACTCATTTTTTGTTTATAACCTGTTAAAGACTGAACTTTGAAGTCACTGGTTACAAATTTTGTTACTTTCAGAAAGGCCAGCTGTATTCCTCTGTTTCCTGTTGTCTTTCCAAAATACAGAGCTAACCAGCTGCTGGCTTTATCCTTGATTATTGGTGTTTTACTCTACCAACATCTGGCAGGTAGTTAAATGAGACCATTACTTTAAACAAAATAAACCACAAAGTGAGTAAGGAAGCGTGGGAAACATCAGGGAAAAAAAAAAATAGAAACAAAAAAAGCTTCTTAGATTCTTAGTCATGGTGTGGTTGATGACTCTGTGCCTTATTTTTCCGCCTCCCTTTTCCCCACAGGTGCGCAGTGCCAACTATGAGGCAGATCCTTTTGTGCAGGAATTCCAGTTCAAAGTGCGCGACGAGATGGCCCATGTGACGGGGCGAGTGCTACCCGCCCCCATGCTGCAGTACGGTGGCAGGGTGAGCACAGAGCACTTTATGGTACCCTTCTTTTAAATCACGCCCATTTTCTCTGTTTGTCTGACACGCTCTCCCCTTCAGCGTACTTGATTTTACTCTCTTTGGGGGTACTAACTCACTGGCTTCTGTTTGTTGTTTATGGTGTTTTGTTGTTGTGGTTTTTTTGATGTTGAGTCTCAACAGTGCAACCTTTGACTTCAAAAAGAGTATCAGTTTTAAAAAAGGTGGCAATCTGGACTGTAAATGGTTTAATCCTGAAGAATTATTTTGAATTTAAAATCAATAATACCCAAATTATGATTTGATGGGTTCTTCCATACGGAGTCCGAGCCCACATTTGGCTAATTGTGGTTTTCCTCTAGAGCCAAGACATGATGATTTTAATAAGTTTTCATAAAGAAGCAGCTTATTGAGACTGAACTACAGTTTTGATTAACATATGTTTATATGTTTATACTTTTTCTGTCATACATTTAAGTTTAATATTTAAAACTATGACATATACACACACTACTGTACCTTTCATACTGCAGTCTTAATGTATTGTACCAAATTCTTTATGCAATGACATTTAAAGTTCATATCAAAGCCATTTGACATTATATTTCAAAATTGTCTGTCATGCATGCATGTTTGAAGTATGAAACTGGACAGTTAAATGGTGTGGACGCAGCTCGTGTGTTCATATTTGTTCTTCCTATTCAAGTGCAAGTCGTTTGAACACGAGTGTTCGCCCACATAATCATGAGCGCACGTGTTGAGTCTGTGATGTCTTTTCAGAACCGCACTGTGGCCACACCCAGCCACGGGGTGTGGGACATGAGGGGAAAGCAGTTCCACACCGGGGTGGAAATCAAAATGTGGGCCATTGCCTGCTTCGCCACACAGAGGCAGTGTCGGGAAGAAATCCTTAAGTGAGATCCTTTTTCTTACTGAGATGCATAAATAACAGAGAATCTTATACATGATCTCAGTAGCTTGTGAGTGGAAGCAGAGATTGTAACAAGGACCCTGTCTGTTTCATTTTAATATATTTTATATTTCCTTTTGTTAAGACCAGAGTGACAGAGCAGGTTCATGAGTGTCAAACAGAAGCAGTCACTGTCAAAAACTTAAAAAGCCATTAAAGGTATTTCATCTATTAAAGGACTGGCATCAAATGATTATGATACACACATGGAAAGATGCAGTGTAGAGTAGTCATTGGAGCTGCATATAGTGAGCAGAATTTCACAACCACTAAGGGCTCTAAAATGCAGTCTTGAGTCATTTTGCTGCTATAAATATTAATATATAATACACATTTGCTGCAGGCTTGAATACGAGCTTTTAGATGGAGAGCTTTGTAATGGTAGCCTAGAAATCTAGACGTGCCGCTGGCAAATTTGACTCTTTGTAGATGCGGATCTGAGTTGTCGGGCTATTTTATTGCAGCTATTCCACAATTTTATGCTTTTTCAGAGAAAATCTCGCCGGATTTGTCTTTCTAAACTTTAACACGGAAGGTTCTGAGCTTATCAGCTGTTTATGCTCTGTTCTCTTTTATCATGCAGAGGTTTCACAGACCAGCTGCGTAAGATCTCAAAGGATGCTGGGATGCCTATCCAAGGCCAGCCATGTTTCTGTAAATACGCCCAGGGAGCAGACAGCGTTGAACCCATGTTCAGACACCTGAAGAACACTTATGCTGGACTGCAACTCATTATCGTCATCCTGCCAGGAAAGACTCCAGTCTATGGTTAGACTTATTTATTTATAAAAACATCAGTTTAAATAAGAAAAAACAATGTTATCTTGCCATCCAGAGATATACTTCTGAAACTGTATTGAAAACCAGGGGCTGGTGCAACTGCTCTTTAGCTTCCCAGTTGTGCTTCAGGGAAATAGAAATAGATATTGTTTGCTTAGTTTTTTTTTTTCTTCAACTTTGTAAAGTGAAGTACAAGTTTGATCATTAGATGTGGAACAATGAAATGGTTTATTGAGACAAGTGAATGGAGTTATGCTGATCTCCTAGCCTAGACATCAACATTATAAGGTTTGCTTTAAACGTCAAAAAATCAAAGTTGAATTCTTTTACCCGTAGCGGAGGTGAAACGTGTGGGAGACACATTATTGGGCATGGCAACCCAGTGTGTTCAGGTGAAGAATGTGGTGAAGACTTCACCTCAGACCCTCTCCAATCTCTGCCTCAAGATCAATGTGAAGCTGGGAGGCATAAACAACATCCTGGTACCTCATCAACGGTGAGAAACACCTTCTATTCTCATTCTGGGAATTTTCTATTAACAGCCGTTTGGATTCCTGTGCTCCACAATTTGCTAAAAATATAACTTAGAAGTCACCATGAGCTTGGACAAGATTTATGATGGATGGAGCTTTGATTAATTCATGTCTTTGCTGTTTCTTGATCCACAGGCCATCTGTGTTTCAGCAGCCTGTTATCTTCTTGGGGGCAGATGTTACACACCCCCCAGCTGGAGATGGGAAAAAGCCTTCAATTGCAGCAGTTAGTTTCTTCACTTCCCCATTTACTCCTATCACTTTTTTATTTTTATTTTTTTTTATCAAAAACTTTTTTGTCTCTTCTTCCCACACTTTCTCCTCCCCCCTTCAATCATCATAAACCTTGGCATCTCTTCCAGGTGGTCGGCAGCATGGACGCCCACCCCAGCAGGTACTGTGCTACTGTGCGCGTCCAGAGGCCCAGACAGGAGGTTATCCAAGATCTGGCCTCGATGGTGCGGGAACTGCTCATCCAATTCTATAAGTCAACCCGCTACAAGCCTACCAGGATCATTTTCTACAGGGATGGAGTTTCAGAGGGCCAGTTCAGACAGGTCTGCTTCTGCTTTTAAGGAAAAGACAAGAATTGAATGTGACTTGTACACAATAAATTGGATTAATTGAATTAGCTCTTTAAGTTGAGCTTTTCTTCATTATTTTCTCCAGGTGCTGTATTATGAGCTGCTGGCCATCCGTGAGGCCTGTATCAGTCTGGAGAAGGAGTACCAGCCAGGCATCACTTACATTGTTGTGCAAAAACGCCACCATACCCGCCTCTTCTGTGCTGACCGCAACGAGAGAGTAGGTCCCTACCACACACAAACAAACACTGGCTTACATAGACAGACGGTGTATGACGAGATAATGGTGGCCATTAAAGTTATCTCGTTGTCTTATGTGTTGGTCCATATTCTTTAATGGCTGTGCAGCAGCAGTGACAGCAGGTTTTATATTTTCAAGCTGCCTGCCCGTTCCATCTTTGAGAGAGAGATCTGAAAAGAGACTTTCTGCAGATCTGGCACCAGTGTTGACTAGACTTCACAAAATGGGCATTTTGCCAGAAAATAACACTTTTTGAGCCAGTTCTGAGGAAAAAAAAAAAGAATGAGTTAAGTGATGTATTTATACCTAAAAGGTTGAAGGTCAAGTTCACATTGAGAAAAGTACCATAATGAGCAAATTTCACTTAGATCACACAAACTATTTGTGATCAGACTCTTAAAGATCTCTTCAATAGAATCCAGTTTGACATCCCACCCAGAGACTTGTTGGCTTTAAGACTTTTAAGCATAGTTAATGAGCTCCAATGGAGGGTAACTAGACGGACGTGCTGCTAGGCTCAGTGGAGGGTAAGAAAATATTGATTTGAACAGCCAAGATTCAACATATGTGTCTGGAGCTGGCAACCAGGAGTGATTTTTTTTTTTTCTTTTTTTTTTTTCAATTTAATACAAGCAGGACCAAAGTAGCTCCTAATGTAGTCAGTTTGTTGGGTCAGGAGTAAAGCAAAGTGGAGGTTAAGCATATGCAGCCACAGGAGATGTCGCAATAGAGATGGGACTAATTTGTTTAATTTAATACACACACAAATGACGATGTAAAGGTGTCGAACATTTTAAAGGGATTAATTAGAAAATGTGCAAAGACATGTTTTTAAAGTTGAATTTATTCTAGGGGAGGGAATCACTACATATAAGAGACTGAGACGTTAAATCTAGTTTGTGCTCTCTGGAAGGACAGTAAGTACTGAAAATGGCCTTGTTTAGTTTCATTTTGTAGTTATCTGGAGTAGATGCCTAACCTGTGTAATTGCATTTGATTAAACCATTAGGGACCAAAACACACCAATAGCATTGCAGTGGCACTTAAGTCCTCCTGAGGAAGATTAAACCCATAACAACCCTGTTTTCAGTTCAAGCACTCTCACACAGAGCATTAAGCTCTCAATGGCCTCAGGATTTTAATTGGTGGTTTTAGGAAGCACCGAGCGAACTTCTTCCTCGGCTGCTCCATTAACATTATTATTTTTATTTCCTGGCATCATTTAGGTCTTCGGCATCGGTGTATCCTGCTCCTCTCGTGTTCTATTGTGAATGTGTGGTTATTTTATTTTAACAGTGAAATTTCCGCAAGGCAATAACCGACCTTTCCTTCATTAGGTCGGACGTAGTGGAAACATTCCTGCTGGTACTACTGTGGACACGGACATCACGCATCCCTACGAGTTTGATTTTTACCTCTGCAGTCACGCTGGAATACAGGTCAGAGCGACCGCAGGTTCTCCGCTAGCCGCTTTTGTTGGTCACACTCTTCTTCACTTTACACCTGACAGCTGGGTGGCTTCAGAGAGCTGTCCACTGCTGCAAGTACATATTGAAATAGATTCAGGAATTAATTGCTGACAAAGATTACTGTCCAATATTTATTATTTTTTCATTTTTCCTTCAAGATGGTGCGTGACTCCCTTTGTTAAAAAAAGAAAAAACAAATTGAGGCAACCTTACTGTTTGGAACATTTTTGAATGCCTTGAACACATTTGGATTAAAACAAAAAGAGATCTTTTACTTTATTTTATACAGTTTTATATTATTTTAAGTTCCTTCCCTTCTTTAACTCATCTACGAGTTAGAACTAGGTAATCTACATCCTGCTAGAGCACATGGCTGTTTTTGTCTTTAATCAGATTTTTAAGTACCATTGCACACAAAATCAAGTTCATGTGTGCTTGGCTGACAGGACAATATTGCACGAAAGACAGATTTACCATTTAGTTTCTTTACTCTCAGGGCACCAGTCGGCCCTCCCACTACCACGTACTATGGGACGACAATTGTTTTACTGCTGATGAGTTCCAGCTGCTCACCTACCAGTTGTGCCACACCTATGTGCGCTGTACCCGCTCAGTCTCCATCCCTGCGCCAGCCTACTATGCCCACCTGGTGGCCTTCCGTGCTCGCTACCATCTGGTGGACAAAGAACATGACAGGTGAGGAGCATAGACCCCCAGACTTTGAAATGTTTTCCCTGCACTTGCTTTATTTCATTAATGCATTTAGTTTTCTGGTGTGCAAGAGTAAAATCTTCGTTGTCAATCACAACCAACCCTTTGTTTTTGTTTTTTTGGTTTTTGTTTCCCCACAGCGCTGAAGGCAGCCACGTGTCAGGTCAGAGTAACGGTCGAGACCCCCAGGCACTGGCCAAAGCTGTTCAGATTCATCATGACACCCTGAGGACCATGTACTTCGCCTGAGTGAACAACAAACCCTCCCCAACTATGACCACCCTTAAAAACACACACACACACACACAACCATGCACGCCTGGTTTGCCAGTTAAGGAGTCCTCATAGGTGCATGTCCCACTCCCCCCCCACACATGCCTAGTCAATCCGGACCTGACACTGTGCAGAGGAAAGCAGGGAGAAGGGAGGGGAGGAGGCACCCCCACACTGGACTGAGGATCCAAACGCTGCTTTAAAAAACAAAAACAGAAACTCAGCACTATTATGCAATATTAAACCAGCCAACTAGTTTATTTCCACCGTTTTCATGCCCCTCCTATCTGTTCTACCCTGTTTGTCTTTTATTTGTGTCCTAGTTGGTGTTTTCCTTTTGTTTTCTTTTTACTTTGTCCCTCGTTTGGCACAGTCCTCCTTTGTTCTTTTTCTTCTTTTGCCATTTCTAGTACCTCAAGTCAGTTTGAGCAGAAGCACTTTTACATTCTCAGTTTTACTGTAGTTTGTTGATTCTCCCCAAGGTTTGAAACAGAGAGGACACGTTTGATTCATTTTCAAGTATAGTTTCACCGACCACAGGTCCTCCCAGTTGCCACTTTTATTTTGTTTTCTTTCTTGTTTTTTTTTTTTTTTTTTTTTTTCCTTTTTCTGTCACTTTTCATTGTGTGTCACTTGCATGGAGCCACATGTTCTTTAGAGCATACTGCCATCTGTTGGCGATGAGCTGTAAATGTCCACTAAGAGTTTTGATTTTAACAGTCGTCACGTTTGAACAGGGGCGGTTTTTATTGGCTGATATATCAATTTGCTAAGTTGCAGCCATCTATGGAGTTTAAGTATAACACTGTTTTTATCTGGATGTCTTTCTTCTGCATTATGTGAAATATTTTATGATTCTACTTTTTAAATCATGTAAGGTTTTATTTTGTTTTTTCCCCCCAAATCCTAGCAGTCACCGTGCATTCATTCCCCTCAGTGCTTTATCTGGCATTGCCCTCTTGTGTTTGAGACAGTGGATAAATAGAGATTGTGTCAATGGTTTCCTTTAGTGCAATAATCAGCAGAATGAAGGGAAGAGGATTTTAGGGGAAATAAATGACTCACAAGTACAGTTACATATTTCATCTATTAGTCAGTGTTCTTAAAACGAGAAAACACTGCACCACTGTAAAGGCATTGCTGTGCATTGCTTCTCTTTGAGTCGAATGAACAGCACGTTTTCAGAGTTTGCCCTCGCTGTTTGACAAAATTGGTCTGACTACAGCTTTGGTGCATTATTATTATTATTATTATTATTATTATTATCATTATTATTATTATTGTTACCCTTCATGTTTTTACTAGAACTGAAGTGTTCATGTGCCCCTGTTGTTAAAAGTATGATTAATGATTCATAAAATTCCTCATCAGATTACTTATGAGATTCATTTTCTCAATTCTGAGAGAATAAGTAAGCTCTTTAACCTGACAACGGCAAGGTGGTATAAAGGCCATAGAAAAATAGTATTTAAGTGCCTGGCAGAAATGTATAAATGTCAAAAGCTGTACTCCCTGTTGTAGGGATCCCATTTTAGTTAAAGGATCAAAGAGCATATTTCCACACATGGATTACATAAGATAGCTCAAAGCAAGAAACTATCACCTTTTGCCTCTTACGCTTCTCAACAATAGGCTGACTTTTTTTTTTTTTTTCCAGTACATCTCATTTAAATCAACCATTGTTCAATATTTATTCCATTTGCCTACACAGCGGCTGTTGGCTTTGCTTCAGAGCTGTCTTGTTTGTTTTTGTTTTTTTTTAAGAATTGTCTTTTTGCTCAATACTGAACAGACATGAATCCAGCTGCTACAGTGTGTGTAACTAACGGGGTCCGGGTTCATGGGTATGGAGTTGATCGTATTATAAATAAATTCTTTCATTAAAACCTTTTCTTTCGAGTAGAAATGGTAAAAATCCAGGAGTAGTCGTATTTCCTGCCCATGTAACTGGCCCAGACTCGGGATATAGGCTTCAAAACACGGCTGGGGAGTCGAGCGGATGATCAGAAGAACAAGCAGCTGTCGATGTGTCGTGTTCTTCTGCTCGCGAACACAAAGCTCCTCTCTTTAGCTGGTGACCTGAAGCTTATAAGGGGTGTAATTTTTATTTTTTTTGTAAAGTTCTCTGCACTAAAAGAAGCATGTGTTTCAGGACTGAACACAGGCATGGTGCTACTTTGAGTAAGAGTTTGAACCTGAGCCTCTTTACATGAGACTCCGTATGAGCGTGTAGGTAAGGTAAAGGACGAAATATAACAAACGGTTAACCTCACTCGTTGAAGGACAGGAGAAGGTGCCCCCCCTGCTGTTGTCGGGGTGGGGGAATGGGCTAGATATACTATTTACTTTGGGTTAAAGCAGCAAAGATTTTAGAATTTTTATTTGGGTCAGATCAGCATTGAGAACTCGCGAATGGTACAACTGCAGATGTTTCCTTGGACAGTAAGGTGAAGCGCAGTGTCCTGCCTCCATTGTTGCATCTGACTGCCTCTCAGAGGCGAGCCTTGCCGTGAGGAGGCCAGTGGGTTTGAGCCTTCATAATTTCACTTGTATCTGTAAGCCTTTTTAAAAAGCCAGAGTGAAAGTATATTTGTACATTTTAAATTATGTAATGCACACCACTTATTTTTGCTAACAGAAAAAAAAAAAAACGGAGTCTAATTATTAAACTTAGTAATAAATGTATCATGATAAGTAATGGTTAAAGATATATAACAAAGTTTTATTATTGCAATTGACTGACTTGTTCCTGTGTCACTGTATAATGTATAGTATATGTGTGAACATTGGGGTTGTTGAAACTAGTGATGTGTGTTTGGACTGTTGTACTGTTATTAATACAGATGTGGGCTTCAACCACCTCTTTCTTTGTTGTGTAGAAAAGAAAAAAAAAGCAAGATGCTTTATTCTTATTTCTCTCCTTTTTTTTTCATAGCTGTTCACACAGATGAAAGCTTGTCATAAACGAGACAATGTTAACCTTCTTGTGAAGACTTTACAACCTTACGGAGACAACAGGTAGAAGAACAGAAGAATAGTCGGTTGTAATTTTAAGCTTAAACTCTTGAATGTTCTTGGTTTCCTTTTGACTGGTGCTGATGCCTGCCCCCCCCCTCCCTGAGGGGCAGGGTGGAGTGGAAAGGAATGGGCAAGTTGTTTTTGAAAGTTTTTTGGTGATCCATTTCAAAGAATAATGCAACTATAGCAGCAGTGGTTTTCCATTCCTTTGTATTAAATCCTTGGTGGATTTTCGTCAGATTGCAACCTTTGTTGCATTCCTCAGACTGTTTTCTTCATTTGAGCCACTTTTTTTTTTTTCTTTTTGAGCACACACTCCAGAGAGTTGGCTTTTCTGGAAATCTGAAGTGTGACAAAGCCTGTAATCTCATTTTTGTTCGTAAACATTTACTCCCCTGTGCCAGAGGACTACATTCCATGGCTATACAATCTCATCCAATCCCCCTAGGAGGTCTGAGACAGGTTGGAGCTGAAGGACATTGTAGTCTGCTCTCTGATTTCATTCAAGCGTGTGTGAGATTCGGAGGTAAATTTACTTGATCAGTGAAAGCTTTACAGAGCAGGTTATGTTGGAAGTTGAAGAAGTGTGTGTATGTGTATAATGGGGGGGGGGCTCGTAACCTAAGAAGAGCTGAGTCCAGAATCAGACTCTGCACTACCACCGCGGGCCTTGTATGCAATGCAGGG
>JBAMYA010000008.1:15356466-15374217 GCA_037176975.1 Arrhamphus sclerolepis
CCCCCCCCCCCCCCCCCCCCCCCCCCCCCCCCCCCCCCCCCCCCCCCCCCCCTCCCCCCCCCCCCCCCCCTCCCCCCTCCCCCCCCCCCCTCGCCCCCAACACAACAATCTGAAATGGATGTTCAGGTTGTGTAAATCTCACGTTGAGGGCAGTTGAACACATGTTTACATAGTAGATGTGTTTGCCTGGCAGACATTTTAAATGCCATCAGTTTTGCTTTGCAAATATTAGCTGATATTGACCTAACATAAACAGAGACCATACCGGGCATCCTGATTGGTTAGCATGACAATATTTATTTGGTCAGTTTTTGTTTTTTGTTTTTTTTTTTTGTCCCTCCTGATTATTTAAAAAAATGATTAGCCAAATGTGTATCAAATTACCGTAATTGTGATACTAATCTCCAATTTTCTAACAATACTGACAAGCGTTAACGATTCTTATCCGCAAACTATCTAAAGGAAATGTTCAAATTCCCTACAGGACGTCGGTGTGTTTTTCTATTTTTAGCCATCAGTAAATTTTCCCTGGTTTTGGTTGCTCTATATTTTTAGTGGGAGGTAGCAACGGCGTGAGAAAAAAAAAAACAAGTCCACAGAAAGTGCCTTTCCTCTTGATGGTGCTGTCATTTGAAAGAGAAAATGTAAAAATTCTAAAGTAGATCTCCTCTTCAAAAACAAAGAAACCAGTTGCATTTTACACTCGCTGTATTTTCTTTTTTTTTTTCTTTTACTTTTCTTTTTTTTTTTTTTTTTTGAAGAGATGGCAATGCAAATGTATTTCGTGTATTTAGATGATAAGCCTACATAGAAGTACAATGTTATGCCAAGTATGTGGTTGTGGTTGAGCTCTTGCTTCGTAGTACATTTTAGTGTCTTGGACCAATGGTGTTGTTGGTACAGTGGATTGTGGGTCTGGGTGGGTTAGCGGGGATCAGATGTGGGGTTGTTCTGGGGGAGGGGGGGAGGGGGGGGTTCTTATCTGACACTCACCTTGCCTGACACATCCCAGCCCACTAATGACAAACATAGCACAGCACTTTAGAGACTGCCACTGTCACTCGGACACAGCCAAGAGGTTTAAATTTCTGTCCCTCCAGTCCCCTTCCTCCTCCCCGTTCAGGAGGAGGATTGGATTCATACCTCAGCGTAAACGAGGAGTCGAAGGGATACGTGTTAACCAAACAATGCAGTCTTGTCATTAAGTGTGCCTCATGCTCTCGTGACTTCATTGTTGGCTCGACTGAGGAGGCCTGCTCGCTGGAACTGCCACTCGATCGTTGTTACAGCTGGGCCTGGGCATCAAAAAGTAACTAAATACAATAAAATCAGTCTGTACTTTCTAGATTTGGGTTGATAAATTCTGAAACATTAAGAAAGGAACTTTTTTTTACATCAGTAATTAGTACATGCTTGCACTGTCAATAACTATCTTCTTGATTGACATTTTGTTTCATTGAGTGATGATGGACAGCAGGAAATGCTGAAAGCTGTTGCACAGTGAAGTGTCCTTTTTTTTGTTGTTGTTGTTTTTAATTCAACAGAATACACAAAAACTAAAATGAAATTAACAGATCTGGTACCAGTATTGAGACGGTCCTCGATGCCCAGTTCTAGAGGCGGCCAATGGCATTCTTTTCATCTCAGTGCAATGCCCTGCCATGTATCTGGTCCCTGAGGGAGGAGATATGTGCCCAGCAGTATCATGTCTTGAGCCAGAATGGTGTCAACTGAAAACTGTATTTTCAGTGGGTACCTGTTTTTGCCCAGGGGGTGAAATCTTTCTATTACAAGAAAGCTAGAAAAAGAAAACAAACAAAAAAAAACAAAACATCAAAACAACACAAAAAACAAAACAAAACAAAAAACACTGCACCTCAGTTACCTTGGTATGCTGCATATGTTATACTACATGAAAGAATACTGCAAATTGCTTTTATTATGACATATAATGCTTGAGTAATGCCTGATTGCGATATTCTTATACAATAACTATTTTAGAGTCAGAATAGCGATGGCTGTTTAAAAAAAAAACAAAAAAAAAAACATTCTGTTTGTCTTAACACTTAACCAATTTTGAAAAAAAAAAGTTCTTGAGCCGACTTTTGTTGTCCTATTTAATTGTGTCTGTTCTATAAATATATATGAAATATATGCGGAATAAAACTTTATGGCGTATTTATTGAGAGCGTTTAAGCGGCTGGAGTTTCCGCATCATTTTGCAGCATGGTGGGGGTGGAGCCAAGAGGAAGATGCCTTTATTTTATTTTATTTCTTTTGTTAAAGCCCCTCTCCCTTAATGTTGAAGCCTTATTCTCTTAGACACGCAAGCACAACAATATGGAGGGGAGGGGGGAGTGTGTGTGTGTGTGTGTGAGGTTGAGCGAAAAGAGCAGGTGGTTTTGACTTGGATGATTTCCAGGTCAACTCTCATCCTCCTTGTCTTGTTATTCTTTACCCTCTACTCTAATTTTGAACCACGTGAGGGGTCCGAACGGCAACCCCCCCCCACATGTTACAGCTCATCTCTGACGAAGGGAACCATTTCTGAACCACACTGACCCGAGCGTCAAAAAGCTGACTTTTTCATCCGGAGCTGCTGATTGGTACGTTAGCCATGTAAATTCCCCGAGCCAGTAACGGGACAAGTGATAGTGGGAGAAGGAAGGAAAGATGTTGGAAATGTAAACTGTTTTGGATTATGTTGAGAATTGTTTTTTTTTTTTTTTTTTTTTTGCGTGGGCTTAGCTTCTTTCCTCTTAAATTGTTTCCTGTGAATTTTCAAACTCTTTTGTGCCAGAATATTTTACAGCAGGAACAGGTCTCCTTCCACAAGAGAAATCATGCCTCAGCCTTAAATGGATTCTTACGGAACTGTCAGAAATTTGTGCAAAGCCTGTGTACGATGGCCTCCCAAGTAAAGTACGACCTTATGTAGTCGATCTGTCCTGAATCCCCATACAGCATCCTTTATCTCTTCTCACGTAAACCACTAACATTGTCGGAGAACTTAGTGACTCCTTGGTGATGATGGTTCAAGTTCAAGTCAGAAACCTGGGACCAGCTGCATAAACGATGTGTAGATACAAAAGCCATGCATGCACATCTGCATGTACTCAAGCTGGTACTTATAAAGGAAAGGGTGTGTGTGTGTGCATGTTTTTGGCTGCTCCGTCTGTTAGAAGACCTGTCTTTATGCAACCAAACATTGGGTCATGCAGCAGTTTAGGTTTCAGAGTGATGATGATGATGATTAATAACACACCTCATCTGTGTGTCTCTTCTGATCATCTCTGCACAAAGCTGCATAAGTCAAAATGCAGCTGATGCAATCATCAGTTGCAGTTAGAGGAGCTTCAGGAGCCATGCAGATTTCCATGTGAGCTTTTTTTTTTTTTTTTTGCATTTGAGGATCATGGTTTGAGACACTTTATATTTCTCTCACTGTTGTTTCAGTTTCACAATCAGGAAAAACTTTCTTTTTTTGTCACTGCTTTTATTTTCTTGGTGCAAATGGTGCTTTTTTTTTCCCAACTTTTTTTTTTTTTAAATGCAAGCGGAGTGTCTGTAGTCACTCATATCTAAACATGAGACTGGAGACTCATGAATGTGCATAGAATTTCCAAATTTAAATATGTAAAAGAGCATACCCACAGTTGTATTTACAAAGCAAATTTTATGCATCTGGTCCCTGGACTGTGTCAGATGGCCTTAGGAAACCATTTCTTGCATTTGATTTCAACACTCGAGCAGTTCCTGCTGCTTCAGGACATCGGCTCTGAATCTATTTAGGCTTAATTGCCTTTTATACATTTCCCTTTGTGTAAACCGTTTGGTTATCACCATCTTTGCCATTGATGGCAAATCCAAAGAACAATATTTTTCATTTGACCTGGGCCTTACAAAAACCAGGATGTTCCCCAGCGTGCTGGATTACAGAGACCTGTGCCTGTATTATGAACCAAGGATGAATTGTGTCGTGATGAACTCTTTTTTTTCTTTTTTTTTTCTTTCCTTTTTTGTGTGTGTGTGTGTGTCTGTTGGTTGCCTCTCAACCCATCAGAGGATCAGAGACATGGACCTTTTGAGTGTTGTCATCCCTGTTCCAAAGCAAAAAGGCTCTGTCCCTTAAACCAAATGACCTTTGGTTTAAAAATGTTTACTGTAATGTTTACTCCATGGCCCATGAGTAACCTCTGTCCTTTGCATTTGCATTCCAGCAGATTTCAAACCAAATATTGCAGAAGAGATTAGGCTCCTGATGCCATTTACCTTGTATACACATAAAGGTTTGACGACAGATATTCAACAGTGGCCAGGGACTTGAAACACTTCATGTGCTCTGTTCAATTGTCTCTTTATTTTCTTTGTAGCAAACGAAAAAATCATGGGCTCTGAGAACTCTGAGTGAGGCACCAGCAAACGGCTGTATATGTTGGAACAGTCAACACAAGATGATCCATGTCTCTGCATTTTTGTAAAGGCTCTGTTGTACCAACAGCTTTATTCCTTTTCCATTTTAACTGTCTTTCTTTTGTAACTTTCATAGTTTGGCCTTTTTAGTGTTGCTTTGCTTCAGTTTGAAGTGTATCTTTGACTAATACTTGCAATAAAATGCTTTGCTTTACCTCGTCTTGATGATTGCGTGCGAAGTAAGTGTTTGTTTTAATTGTTGAAAGCTGAATCATATAATCATTAAGGCCAGATTTATATTAGGTTTGTACATGATAAAAGTTTGGAAAATAATTCGAAAATGTTGAGGCCTCGTCCTGCACTTTAAGGTACGTACTGCGATGAAGTATGAGTCTTCGTCATACGTGGTTTTAGTCTGTTAAACCAAATGAAACGCAGAAATTCCAAATGGAAACAACCTAATATGAGAATGGAGAAGATATATATACATATATATATATATATTACACACCATTGGCATCTTTTTTTTTTAAATTACTAAGTGAAGTTAATAATTCTCCACATATTAATTTAAAGCAAATTTAACATTAATACCAACAACATCCAATCAGGCCACTGGAAGGATAATTGGTACATAGTGCTCAGCTGCTGTCAGCTACAGAGAGATCCTCTTCACGCTGTTTACAGTAACAAGCTGAAGTGTTCACAGGTGAGTTGCGTCTGTCTCAGGATGCAGGAGGAGCTGTTAATGATGTCCATCCTGTTTAAAGCCTCAGCACAGCTGCAGGTGTTCTCGCTTAGTTCCCCTGACTGGTGCGCGCTGCTCTGTACAGGCTGTCATCGGCCTTCTTTCCCCTGATACAAATTATGTCTTTACAGTCGGCTCGTGAAGTTTGATCACACATAATTCCCAGCAAAGCGATGCAGGGCAGAGGCTAAACCAGTCAGAGTAGCTGGGGAGAGGGGACCTGCCACAATTAATTTCTCTAAATTTATAAGCAAAACTTGATACATTTAGTCACAAACGGCTTTAAAACTGGTTTGGATTATTTAACTAATGCTCTTATAGCATTATGTTATTTGGAAGTATAACCAACTGCTCAACATCTGTAAACAGATCACAGTAACAAGCAGCTGTTTAGCATTAACTGAGATTCACACACACACACACACACAAAAGTGTATAGAGACTGGAAGAGTTAAAGAATTTAATTACAAATTTTGTAAAGTGACTTGTGGATTTTATTGTAAATTTGAGAG
This sequence comes from Arrhamphus sclerolepis, assembly GCA_037176975.1. Lineage (NCBI taxonomy): Eukaryota > Metazoa > Chordata > Actinopteri > Beloniformes > Hemiramphidae > Arrhamphus > Arrhamphus sclerolepis. The sequence continues at coordinate 15,362,140 of JBAMYA010000008.1, forward strand.
TTTTGTTATTTTATGTCTTCTTGTTACAAAAAAAGCAAATTTTGAAAGCTCAAGACTTTTTATTGTATAATCATTTATGTCATAAAATTGTGAATTTTTAGCATAAAATTAGGCTACATGTTTTTTTTGGGAAGGAAAATATCAACTTATGCAACTTTTTTTAAATCCTAAAATCACAAATTTTATTTCATAAAGTTAATATTACGCACACCACGAGTTTTGAAAAAAATGAGCAAGTTTTGCTAAATCATGACTTTTTTTTCTTGGACATAAATCAGCAGCTCAACAGTCTCCTGGCTGCTCCCCACACCAGTTATTCCACTTTTTGAGTACTGGTTTTCAGTACCAAATCAAACATGCAGTCGTGCTGAAATTTCCTCAGAAACCTTCTAGTTATAAGCATAACGTTGTCTTTTCACACTCTTGCCAGATAAAATGGAGTGGCAGGCCTCGAGTCTGACGAGCTGTAGATCATTCATTTATTTATTATTTATCTCATTTTATTTGTTTATTTTTAATGTGACAGTTTGGATTCTGGAACAGTAACATGGGAGATATGTAAATGGTATGACTAATTCTTTTCTGGGTGATTCTTTATAGACAATCCACAACAAATTATACACAGTAATCTGAGATAGTAAATACTACTAATCCCAGACCAGGTATTCACCTTGTGGTGATCACTTTTTGTAATTCATATCCCATTAAAGAAAATACTGACTTTATATGCCATTTGTTGTTGGTTTTTTTTGTTTTTTTTTCCCCTGTATGGCAGATGAGTTTGTATCGATGTGCCTATCAAGAACGTTTACTGACTCAAATGCAAATTTCACAGAACAGATGGGTGTTATGTCCCCTTCTTTTATACTCTCTTTTTTAAGTATTTACTCAGCTGAAGCTAAAAGAAAAAAATGTTGCTTCTACACATCTAGAACAGGGAAATGTTACTTGAAACGGTGGATGCATTCTGCTTCAAGCAGCATAATGAGAGAAAAATAACCAACGGCAAGAGATCAGCGCCGAGCTGCAGCATCATTAGAGATGGATTCTCTGACACCAGATGCTCTGCAGGGTGGGACTAAGCGCTGATTATGTTCGCATCCTAACTGTCAGTCCCTGTGTGCCGAGCTACATCTATTTGACAAAATGATGGTGTTAATTTCCGTGCATCGTTTAAATAAGGGAGAGCCGCTGCTTAGGCAAACAGATGTCCCTCTGTGGGCCTAAATGCAGCTGTCATGCTATCTCTGCCTGGGAATAACACATTTATCTGTAGTGTTAGCACAGAAGCACTGTGATCAAAACAGTTAAATGCTTAATCAGTACTAAATCATAATCAGAAATCAAGCTGCCCTGTAAATTTCAAAGCATTCAAAGAACGAGACAACACCTGGGACAGACCCAGGACACACTTGTGTCTTTTGACTGGCACAGAGCTTTCCCATTAATCTGATGACTTTAGACTTGACTTGACAAAATGTAAAAAGCCTTGGACTTTTACATCAGCGACTTGACCCTGTTGACTTGAAAACACGTGATATTTTACCTAGAACCCAAAGATTAAAACATTTACTATTTAAAAGAAACAAAAGACTGTGAATGAATAAATGATTTTCTCTCTCTCTCTGCTGTGTGTGTGTGCAGTCAATCAGAATGAACTGGAATGAGATTATTCCTTTAAATGAATACAGCGCAATATGTTCCCAAGAGTAATCTTATTTGGGCACAAAAATTATGAATATTTAACAACAACAAAAAAAAAAAAAAGAACTGCAACATGCTGGTCAAGAATCACAGACAGAGATGGAACAACTTCTAACTTTTTCAAAATTTCAAGTTGCACAAAGAACAGCTGGTGCTCTTTTGCAATGCTGTCTGTCATTTACATTTAGCATATAGTGCACAGTTGTTAAAAGGACTCGACTTGAAATTTGAAGTGTCTGACTTGGGACTTGCAAAACAATGACTTGGTCCCACCTCTGCTGTCCTCGACATGCATCACGACACATGAGTGAAGATGAAAAGTGGAACGAGTTAAAGTTAAAGTCAGTCATTTTGAGAATATTTAAAGCAGTGTTGCTGCAGTCTTGTGCTAAATATCAATTTTTGCCACTTGGGAGCTGAAGAGTAAGATGAACACTGAAATGTTGTCAATTTAATATTATAAAGGTGAAAACTGAATATTCATGCAACTGCTGGGAATATTACTCTCAATCTCTTTTTGTTTGTGGCCCACAACAAGAGATGGGGAGGAATCAAATGGTTTAGAAAAATAAAGGTGCTTATTTTAAAAAACAAAAAAAAAAGGAAAAAAGAGACTTGAGATGGTAATTATTTTGGTTCTTCAGTCTTCGAGAGGCAGTGCTTAGCCGAGTTGTTTATGCATCTATTTGTGATATCTCAGTGTACTTGAAGATCTGTCATGTTTTTTTTTTTTTCTTTCTTAAGCATTTGCCAAATAACAAATGTTGCTCTGACAAGTGATGCATCAACAACTCAGGCAGCCAACACTTCATCATAATTACTAAGGCAGTGGCATAAGTGGTTCTAATCAAAAGGAATACCAGATGAAATCATGTGCCATCTTTAATAACGGTCTCAATCACAATTTCTGTGGCTTACAAGGCAAATAAATGTACGGTCTAATAGCTGCTTCTGACAGCTACGTATATATTTTCCTCCCCGTCACATCAGGGTCTTCTCTATGGAAATTTCTCATAATTTATACAAATGCTGCTTCATTTTCCTTTTGCTGGTTATCACTTAGTCATTTGCTCTTCTTTGTTTCCTTGTTTTGCTTCTTGCCATCATCACAGCAGGTTTTCCTGATTAATTATTTTTGGACTGATGATGATTAGGCACATCTGTTCCAGCCTTGTATCAATAAAGGAACAACTGACGGAGAGGAGTGGAGGTACTCTGGTTTTAGGCTGTCATTTCTATTAGAAGTGTCTAGTTAGTGTGTGTGTGTGTGTGTGTATATATAAGGCATTTACACTGATGATATGTAAATTGCTGGGGGGACAGTCATAAGTGCAAAAAAGATGGGAAAGTTAGATGATCAATATGGTTTTGAGCAGTCACAGATAAACAAGACTGAACCTAGGGATTGAAACACTAAACTGGGCCTAAATGGTCTCTTAAAAATAAGTCCCAGTTCACTTGATCTGCAGTCCAACACAATACATGAGATCATTCACAAACAAAGCAGAAAGGGCCTTTGTTTGATCCTGTAGGTGTGATTTTACTAGAAAGCTTCATTTTAAAATCTTGAAAGCAAAAGCATTGAAAAGCAATGCACCAGGCATCAAACTGGAGTTCTTTGTTGATCATAATTTGATTATCCTAAGTGCAGGGCGTGTATGGGAAATCTTTATGGTCTCAAACCCAGCTCTAACCTCGTCACAGGGGCATCCTGCAGTTCCTTCTCCCGCCAGGAGTGGGAGCAGTTCACTAAGGGAAAAACCTCAGCAGCTCAGACTGTGATGGGGAGCCGTGCTCTCTGTCATTGTCAGTGTGGACTATATAAAACAGAGGAGTGTGGGGACATGCATGCAGACAGAGATGTAGATTATACATGACTGTGATGTTCAAAAGCACTTTCACTTTTTAAAAAAACAGGAGGATATTGTTTCAACATCGTATCTTGAGCGTGATGTTTCCAATTTACCTCTGACCTCTGCGGTTGCTTCTGTGAGGAGGGTGGATGAAACAGAGGACACTGTCTCCTGTTCTGTAGATGACAAATGACCTGGTATTGCAGGAGACTACAAGATGTCAACCTACAGAAGAAATTCCTCCGGCAGCAGTGGGCCATCCTGGCATAAGACTTGGCACCTTCTGGGCACAGTCAGCATCAGCTATTGACTGTATAATACTATAACTCTGATGTATGAGAGCATGGTTGCCTGGGCGTCCAGTAAATATTCAGATGCTTTTGCACTTCAGTTTTGTAATTTTTTTCCTTCAAAGAACAAACAAAAAGAAAAGAAAAGAAAAGAAAAATGATGTTTCATACAACACATCCCACTCTTCTACAGCCCCACAGTAATAACGCTGAAGCAAGCAGCTGTCAGTTTTAGCTCATCATCCACTTAGGCGGGAAAAAAAAAGATGTGTGAGCTCTTTACAATTACATGACTTTAATGCTGTGCTCAGTGTACCTTAAAAGTGGAAAGCGGGTGCATGAAATTATTAGTGACATTTTTGAGCTCATGTACTGAGACAGATTCACATGTTAACCATTTTCATGAAAAAGGGGACATTTAACGAGAGTTGCAGTATTTATTCCAAGCTGTTAGCTTAGCTGTGCAGATATGACAGTTATCAACCTTCTCATCTAACACTCAGCAAACCAGCAAATGCTAAGTTGAATTTCCCACAAATGTAGAGCAGAATCCATCCTCCCATCTGTTATCTATACCCGCTCATTCCTCACACCTTTCTCTCGTCTCACCAAACCATTCACTCCTCCTTTTGTCAGTCCTTCACTAGTTCCGTCTGTAAACATGGACATATAGCTGCAGCTCTGGCAAAGAAATCCAGCTGCGAATAACTGGGGTCACCGTCTCGCACATGTGTGTAACAGATCAGAGCTCTGCTCTTTAGAACGCATCCAGATTACACAGACAGGAATCTGAATGTTTGAGTCTGTGTGCACACTGCTGCGAGCGCAGATGGTGACAAGATAATAATGAGCTGTTGGGGACCAGCAGGCAGTCCCATTTTATGGTCTGTGTGATTTCTGACCATTGTGAGCATTCCTTCCCAGTTGTTATTCGCTTGCACAGCCAGCGCACCGAGTCTGGCACAACATTTCTGATTGATCTGTTCATTCACATGAAGGTTTAATGGAAATATTGCCTTTGATAATGCTTGCAACATGACTAAACTATCTGCGTGTTGGGTCACGCCTGTGGTCCACTTAGAAATATTTGTTTTTACAATTAATTTAATTTCAAGAGTAGTTTATAGTGCCCAGAGGGTGAATCCTAATGATTTTGATTTCTCTCCATCTTCACATATTCACATTTTTACAAGCCAAGATAAGATGATAAAGACTTGTATTATCTGATAAATATCAGCATATTAGCATCACAACCGCTGGATGAAGTTTGAGGAGTGTTAAAGGATCAACATTTTTATTGATCATATCTATTTTTTCACTATAAGGGTTAAACATATACTCTTTGCTGGCAAAAAGATAAAAAAAAACAAAAACCAACAGGGCTGTCTTTTTTTAAACCACAGATTCGATGTTCTGCTTATTTACTGCAGTGGGGCTTTTTATTTTATTGTGGAACTGTTTGTTACTTTGATCTGGGCAAGATGCTGTATAAATAAACGTAGATTGTGTTTGATGTATTTGCCACTCCTGCACCTCTGTCTTCCTTGGCCCGATGGGAGACTTATGAATGCAGGGGAGCAGACGGCAGATGAGCATCACAATGGGAGCAGCACTAACAGACTTATAGCAGAGGGGATTTTTGGCACAAATCTGGTCGAGGTAACCATCTGAGAAATGCTCTGTCCTCCTTTACAGCTTATATACTGTCAAATTAGTCTTCCAAGGAATATTCTTCACTCAGTTCGGTTCTGTCCGTTTGATGTGTAATTTCAGACTCCCTTCTTTTCAGACTCTCATGAAATTCACATTTACATATCCGATGAGTATGTGCAGAGATCAGTTGTGTGCATACTTATTCATCAGTCTGACTTGAGCAGTGATTTGAATTCCCCTCATCACCCAAGTGTTTTCTCCATTTTTATAATATTAGATACGATATCGGGGAACTGACGGTCTCATCTACAATTATTGTTTCAGTTGAAAATGTAGCTGTGTATGTTAAAACTGAGCAAGTTTTATAAGTATTTCTGAAATATTGGAATAGAAAATAGACCAAAACTCCCAGTAGCACGCCTCACATTTCATGGCAGATGTTCCATTAATTTTTTTTTTCTAGCACACTCAATAAAACGTGTCCTCCTCTTGACCTCTTCGGTTCTGTTTCCTCCATGTGGTGCACCATAGCTATTAGAAGCACAGCAATAACACTCCTCGAGGTTAGAAGGTTTGAGTGCAATGGGTGTACCGTGTTTTGCAAAAATGGATGATAATAAGTTCAGTCTTATTTTGGTCACAGATTCTGCAGTTTCTGGATGAACACCAAGGACACTTTGTTCAGTTTGAGGAGCAAAGCAAAACAGTGGGATCAGGGAATTTACCCTCCAAATGATACAAGTCCTGAAAATGCAATGTACCAAGTCCCATGTAATGCCAAAAATAAGTCTCAGGAAGCAAATAAAAAGATAAAATAAACCTCAATCCCACCCCACACAAAAGATTATTTCAGATAACCTTTACAGCAATCTGTATGAAAGCGTATGTGACCTGCCTTTGGAAATAGATGGCACATACTTTTTCTGTTGTGGGGGTGGAGCCAAATATTTATGGAAAGGAACATCAGAACAAATATCCAGTTTGCTTCACTCCCCGAGGAAACTGGTAACTCTCGGTATAAACCATGTAATTTTTGAACAAGCCAAAATTCAATCTTCTTTGAAACAGTTCCTGAAGATAAAAGGTAATACTCAAATCACATAAAAATGGTAACCTGTAGTCTAAAATTATTCAGGAAAAAAAAAAGATCCAACTAACAAATAACTCACACCTTCAAACCATACTGATACAATAATTGGGGATGAGATTTACATTTCTCAGGCGCCATATCAAGATCTGGAAAAGATTAAATATAAAACTGTACTGAGAACACTTGGATGGTGAGGTGAATTCAAATCACTGCTCAAGTCAGACTGATGAATAAGTATGCACACAAATGCTTCCTGCATATACTCATTGTATATGTAAATTTAATTTTCATCAGAGTCTGAAAAGAAGGGAGTCTGAAAATGTTGGCGAAATTTGAAATGACTAGAATTAAGGGTAGCAGATGAAAAGAACTTCTTTATGCTCACAGTCTGGGAGGCAGACTCACTATCAGCATTTAAGTTTAGGTTCCTTTAAAATAAATCCTTAAACTCTGGGGTCTCTTAGACCATCTCCTGATTATGCTGCTATAGGCTGAGGCTGCTGGGGGTACTCCTATTGTCCACTGAGTTATTCACCCTGTCTCTCTCATCTCAGTTTTAGATTGTCCTGGATTATTTATTAACATTAACATTACCTATTTTCGTAGTCTCTCTCCCTTCTCCTTCTACAGGTCCTACCATGGTGGTGTTGGGTCCTACCACGGTGATCCAGCTGCAGATAGGGGTCATCTCCGGAGGGTCATCACCATAGCCCAAGTATTGGCTGCCCTCTCCCCTCACTGGAAGATCTGTTTAGTTCTCACTGTCTCAGAAAAGCCCACAGTATTCTCAGCCATCTTGCCTAGGACAGTCACTCTTTGAACTGCTGCCCCCAGACAGACACTCCAGAACAATGAAAACAAGAACAAACAGATTCAAAAACAGTTTTTATACCAGAGCCATAATTGCACTTTATTCTGAAAAATCTTGAACACTATGCAATTAACATGGAAAGCGTGCAGTACCTGCAGAACGCAAATGATTGAATGCTTAATGTGTGGTACGTTTTATTTCTTATATCTTTTTTTTCTTAGTATCCTGCCACCTTTTTTATTATGCTTGTGCACCTTAAGTTTGCATTTCAATTTCATTGTACTTGTACAATGACAATAAAGGCATTCTGATTGTGATTGTTATACTGGGACCTATCGTGTTGATGCTGGGCCCTACCATGGTGATGCTGGGCCCTACCATGGTGATGCTGGGCCCTACCATGGTGATGCTGGGTCCTACCGTGGTGATGCTGGGTCCTACCGTGGTGATGCTGGGTCCTACCATGTTGATGCTGGATCCTACCATGGTGATGCTATGTCCTATCATGGGTATACTGGGACCTATCATGTTGAGGCTGGGTTCTACCATTGTGATGCTGGGTCCTACCATGGTGATACTGGATCCTACCATGGTGATACTGGATCCTACCATGGTGATGCTATGTCCCGTCATGGGTATACTGGATCCTATCATGTTGATGCTGGGTCCTACCATGGTGATGCTATGTCCTATCATGGGTATACTGGGATCTATCTTGTTGATGCTGGGTCCTCCCATTGTGATATTGGGTGCAACCATGGTGATGCTGGGTCCTAACATGACAGGCAGCACAGTAGTGCAGTGATTAGCACTGACACTTCAAAACAAGAAGGTTTTGCTGGATCTTGGTTCAGCTGGTCTTTCTGTGCAGAGTTTGTATGTCCTTCTTCTATCTGCATGGGTTTTCCTGAGGTACTCCAGTTTCCTACAACCTGAAAGACATGTTATTTAAGCTAATTATTTGTACAAAATTCTGCCTATGCATCATTTCCATTAACTATAATGTAATTAGATTTTTTAGGAGTAATTATAGGAATAATAGAGATAATTTGGTTCACTAAATAAATTGAGCTAGTTATGTCTGTATGGCAGTGAGACAAAGTTGCTTGCGTTGTAAGAGCACCTTGAGTGGTTCCTGGATTAGAAAGGCGCTATATCAGTGTGTGGTTGTTGTAATTTTTGTTGTTGATGTCACTACACCTAAGAAGATCTCAAAAGATCTTCATAAAGTTAAAAGTTTTGGATGCCCATGAATCTGACAAAAAGATTTAAAATGATTGGCTGTAGCTGCACATTCAAGAGCATATTTATTTTCTTAAATGCAAAAAGAATTTTTCAAGAAAAAACGTTTAGTTTTTGTTTGTTTTTTTGAAAAACTGCATATATATTAATGCTTAGTGCAATAATTTGGCAAAACCCTTTTCAAAATCAGATAATGGTGCATTTTAATCTTGCAGCAGACGGGTTTTTTTTAGTGTGTAGGTGTGAGTGTGAGTGAATGTGCCCTCTTTGACAGTCTGATCTAACATATTTTGTTAAGACCTGAAATCCTGCTTCTGTCTGAGAGGATTAAAATCCCCAACGGTGAAACATTAGAGGGCAGACAAAGACGGAAGGCTTGGAGGTGTGGCGTGTGCCGAAGAGTCAGGTGTGTGGCGGGCTGTGGTGTTTGTAAGTGAACGTGTGGTGGATTGTGTTACAAAAAAAAGGACAAATATAAGACAGACAGATGTATGCAAACAAAGAATATAGAAAACCGAGAAAACAGAAAAGAAGAGAAGCTCTTTCTACTTAGTTATGCAGTGGAGTGTGTTTTTAACATCAAATCTGAAAAATTTTACAAAAGCATGATGTTTTTGGCATAAATTCTCAACTTTTTTGTAAAGTAATAACTTTTCTTATTTTGTAAATTGTGATTTAAAGGAAATTACAGTGATATGTTACAAAATCATGAATTTTAAGATGTGTGTGTATATCTAGAAATACATATATGCATATTAAATGTGTATAAATGTGTATTTGTTTAGTGAGATTATTCAGAATAGGAGTAAAGATTTTATCGAGGAATTTATTTAAAAGAATAAATAAAATCTACTTAATGAAATTGTGTTGGGAATTGCTATTAGTTACTTAATATTTTCATGACACCTCTACTCGTCCATGAAAATATATTAGTCATAAATAAATAAAACGTTTAATGGAAAAGTTTACACAATTTCTCAAAAACCATAAAACTTAAATACATTTTACTAGGTTGCTGCCAGTAACTTGTTATATTGTAAAATTTACTAATTAACTAATAATTTACAAATATAAACCATGGTGCAAATTGTTACAGTTTTTAAAGTCAATTCTCTGTTGGCTATTTCAGCGTATATGCATGCTTTGTATTGTGGTACAACCTCTCTGTGTATTTAATATATCTGGTAATGTACATATTAAATAAACAGTTTCATATCAAATGTTAGCACTTCTGTCAAGGTGTGATCGTGTCGAGATACATCACTTCATCATAGTAACAGCCAACAAAGACAGTGATAGGTGAAGGTTAAGTGAATAGTGCAGAAAAAGTCAAACATTAGTCAACAGTGCAAACGTAGGAAATTCATTCAAAGCATAATGTCAGTTTTTGTAGGCTATAGCAGGTTCGGACATAAATAATTTAAGTCACACAAGAATGACAATATAGTGATGTCTAATGTGTATGAATCCATTTTAACTCCTTTTACTATCCGTGCGTAAATGATTACCACTTTCTGAGTGTGGATTTGATCCTACAAGATCATATCAGAGAAACACACAATGCACCAGTTCAAGACATCAAAGACATATCAACGCAACACAACCAGGGGTGAAAATAGTTTTAAATTCTTGCTGGTCCTATTACCAAAACCTTCATCCCTCTCTCACTTCCTGCATTTTAAAATAGCAAAGTCAAAACCCAAGCAAATAAAAACATTTCAGTATTTTACTGTAGGCTACGTGTAGGCAGGAATTTAAAACACTTGACAATATGCTAAACTTCCATCCATCCATTATCTATACCCGCTATTTCCTATGCAAGGTCAGGGTCTGCTGGAGCCTATCCCAGCTCACTTTATGCTAAACTATTTCTTTTAATTGGAACTGTTAAGATTTGATCAAATGCTTTAAATGTTTCTGTAAAGATTCTACATCTTGCAACCGCTGAGTGATTACTTTGGAGTAGGATCCTTCCTGCTTTTCACCAATTCTGTTGACTTCTGACTATTTAACGTTGCTGACTTGAGTCTCTCAAATGTTTAGGTATCAATGAACAGGAACAGATAACAGGACTATAACAGCTCAAAGTACCTTCCCCCTAACATTTGGTGAAGCCAAATAAGTTTGGAATTTACAACCAGGGGAAGATCTCCCCCTTTCTATTCATAAAAACCATCAGAAACAGTCCTCCGTGTTCATTCTCTGGTATCCCCTTGGTGGTGTCAGAGGAATGGACCCTCGGCCGAATAAATATTGTGCATGATATCAATAAAGCTTGAATTGACATGCAATTCTTTTTCTCTCATTCTTCCTTTTGAGCAGCAAATATGAGCACAAATTTAACAAAACATTGATAAACATCCAGAATACAAGTTTCTAAAGGCTGGTTTATGCTCCTCCGACACTTTGGAGACACGTTGTAACGTGACAGCCTCAGGGACCATAGTGTTCAGGTGCCAGGCAAGGATAAAACCCTGCCACATTAAACTGAAGGTTGCCACGTCAGCATTAAGTAACTAATGAGATAATAGGTAAAGACAAAACTCAAAAAATCAGGTGTAGCAGTTCATTAATAAGAGTTCAGCCAGACAAATAACGTAACTCTCAAAAACCCACCCAAACACACAAAAAAAAAAAGGCACTGGCGCTTTAAGAAAACAGTCACTGAAAACAAAGGTAAACAAAACGGAAAACGGAGCAACCGGGAAAGTCTTTGTATGTGCTGCGGTGGTGTGTGCTTGTGAGTCAGTTTGGATTGGCTTAGCTGGTTAGATATGAACTGGAGACTGCGCTTAGTAGCGAAGGTATGAACTGGTCGTTGACGATGAGCTTCAGAGCAGGAGAAAGGGAAGGAAGAAGTCTGCGCGAGGCAACTCGGCAGTTCAACGTACTCACAGGGGCGATCTGGACTTTAGCAGTGACCTAAAACCTTGGGATCAGCAGGGGAAGAGTCCGCCCTGACCCGTGTGAGTATCTAATGCCAACAGACGACAAATTAATATCCGTCTTGGTCCGAGTGAGTACCCACTAAGAAACATCGACAGCGGGTTATAATCCCAAGATCCAGTGTTTTGGTCCATCCGTGAGGCAAGATATAATCCAATATGAGCCGTCATACGGGCGAAATCCAAACGCGAGCACACTATTTAACACAGAGCGTTTTCCTCTTGGTGCACAGTCTCCACCGACTTCTCCTCTCGCTCAGCTCTGCCATGTTGTCCACACCACTTCATATATATATATATATATATATATGTATATATATATATACACATACATATATGGGTATAGGGAAGGATGGAGCGTGAGATTGACAGGCGGATCGACAGGCAGATCGGTGCAGCAGCCGGAGTAATGCGGTCGTTGTATTGGTCTGTCGTGGTGAAGAAGGAGCTGAGCCGAAAGGCGAAGCTCTCGATTTACCGGTCAATCTAC
>JBAMYA010000008.1:15384213-15407851 GCA_037176975.1 Arrhamphus sclerolepis
TTAATGCTTAGTGCAATAATTTGGCAAAACCCTTTTCAAAATCAGATAATGGTGCATTTTGATCTTGTAGCAGATGTGCTTTTTTTTTCCCTTTGTTATTCTTTTGCACAGATGCGAGAGTAAGTGAATGCGTCCTTCACCAGGCCTCTTTGACTGATCAAAACATATCTCATGAACACTTGAAGGCCAGACTCTGTCAGAGATAAATAAAATTCCACAACAATGAAACATGAAAGCTTGGGACAGACAAACGGACAAGACTGCCATGGTGCGATGTGTGCAGTATGGTGATTGGAAATGTTATTGTAGCATCTGTAGTTAAGTATTACTTCCTGGTCTCAAAGTTCATTGTTTACTTTGAAACTTCAGAAAGAGTGATGATCAGCGTAGGAACCACGCCAGCAAAAATTTGCTGTTCACAAATGTTTTTAAGGCAAAACTACAGAAGCAAACAAAAGTTCAAAGATCAGATCTCTCTGGGAGAATGTGCTCTTCACAAAAGACTTAAAAATGGACGTTTATGACCAGTAAAAGTAATCATTTCTGATTTATAGCCACTGTGAAATAGGGTGGTGGTAATGGCATGGTTTAAGGTTTCTTTTAGAGTTGAGCTTGAAGTCGATGATTATGATGTCAGTTCTGCATCAAATCAGAGTGCTTTATTTCTTTGTGGGACTGGGAATACTTTTGAGGATAGTTTGGCACACAAGTAGACTTATCCACAGAATAATACTTTATGCATTAGCAAATCCATCGGGGAGTTGATCAAGGGGGAAATGCAGTGAATATGGATTTAAAGCTGTTAGAGACATTCAGAAAACCCTCAAAAATATTGCAAATGAAGACGTTCTGCCTGCAAAAATGGACGGACAATTATGCAAAATGCTTGAAAGATACTATATTTGTTAATGGGTAAAAAAAAAAAAGTAAGCTTTTGAGATGAAAAGTTTATATACTTTTTCACCAAAGAACTGATGTGTTTGTTCAGGGGGAATACTGATGAAGAAACTCTGCAGGTATTGCTTCAACAGGGTCACAGTGTCTTATCAAAACAAAGGTAAAGTCTTCAAACTTTATTGGTCCAGTATTTAGCTTGCAGCATAGCTGCACAGCTACAGCATGAAGGCACAATATTGAATACTGACAGTTACAGTAGATGATTAAATGTAAATAAGATCATGATTCATGTGATCTTTTTGTGTATTGACACAACCTTATGCTACTGTCACATCATATACAGGAATTTCTGTATGAAGGAATTGCAGCCCATTTTCATATAGGATAATGCATGACCTTTAAAAAAAAAAGTAAAATACAGAGCTTCATATTCAGTCCAGCAGGAGGCAGTGTAGGAACAGTACTGTCACTTCATGCCAAATATCCACTTCTGGATCCAAGAAAGCAGTTCACTCTTCACATTGTTCCAGTGCGGTGTGAGGTCATGCTGCTTACAGGACAGGAAGGCCCTGCCTCTCAGTCCAGTTTGTTTGTAGTTCCCCCTTTGAGACCTTCAGGACTTCTTAGATGGCGCCATCCAAATATTCGTGCAGCCTTTCTCCCCTGTTATTGTGCCTGTGCCTCCTGAAAAGAAGTGCTCTATTTAGATCACAAACTCAACTCAGTAGACTCAAATGAAAATGGTTTTGTCAGCAGACACAGCCCAGCCTGTCATGTTGCATATTGTGTGGGTGGATGCCATGTTGCATTTTGCAGTTTCACTACGTGTCCTTTTTAAAGCAGCTACTACCAGAGTGTTATTTCCTCAGTGTTGGGATTTGACCATCAGAGCATTGCCTGAAATGAGGTTTGTGTCTGACACCGTGTCTCTGTGTATTACTGTACCTCCAAAGAAGAAATAGCAGCACTCCCCCACATATCACAACAAGGAGGACAAGACAGACTACAGCCGCTGTCGTCCCTCTGCCCTCAGTCCCACATGGTGCTGTCAGCCACAAAAATGATAACAGATTAGAAGAAGAAAAAGAGACATCTGACGTGGTTGATCTAAAAGATCAGAAAAGTTCACTGCTACGAGTCCAAACATCCAGTGATTTTACCATCAGGAGATTACAGGAAGTATCTTAAAATAACCTGACTGTCTTTGGCTCATCATGCGGCTTGGGTATCTGATTTTTGTGATTTTCAGTGAGAGAGAAGGATTTAATTTAATCACCTGTTTCAACTACGCTGAGACTTAATGTGATTATAACCTCATAATATAACATGCTACTTTTATTATTCTGAAACTTAAACAAGCATTACAGAAAATGAAGTAATGCTGTAAAGTTTAATCATATTGTACCAAATAAAAACCTTCTGTATAACTGCAGTTGCCCTTCTAGGTGGATGCCACCAATCAAGACACAGTTCAGTTCAGTTCTGGATCACTTTTTGTATTTTGTGTTATATTATGTAATATTTCAAGTATTACACTATCGCACATTCTTATTTATTACAGCATGGCCTTATTTGAGTAAATGTTTTGGCATATGAAGATTTAAAAAATGTTGCCATCATACCAGCACACATAATACACAGGTTTCTCATCAACTAAGTAGAATGTGTCCCATATTTGCTTATGGGCCTCAAGTCCTTAGATAACTATCTCTGTATAAGCTGAGACAGTTTGCTTCCTGTCTAACACCGAATTATTTATTTATTTTACATTCCATTTCAGATTAAACTTCACTTTTCTATTCCCTAGCGAAGTGCTCTTCAGTCTTGGTTCTCATGATCCACTGCCCTGCATGTTTTAGATGTTTCTCTGCTCAATCACACCTGATTGGATGGGCATTCGCTTGTCTTGAAGGCCTACACAAGTCTGTCAATGATCCACTAATTAGAACGAGTGTTTTTGAGCGGAGAAACGTCTAAAACATGCAGGACAGTGGGTTCTAAGGGTTGAAAAACACCGCCTGACCCTAACCCTTACCCTACTTTTTCTGAAATAACTTCCTGTCTGATTTGCTATGCAGTGTTCTTCAATCCAGTTCCTGAGGAGCTCCAAGTTTGAGCAGAGAAACATCTAAAACATGCACGGTCTGGGGACATGTGGACCCGAACTGAAAAACAGTGGCAGACACCTGAACTTGCTTCAGCATCTTGTTCTCATCTTGAAAACACACAAATAAAGTCAAGCAAATGCGTGATAGAAAATGTCTAAATCAAACACATCACTTTCGACTCTACATGATTTTCTTTTAAGCTTTTTTCAGAATTTATAGTAAGACCAACATGAATAAGAATTTTTAATAAGATAAGTGGGAGACTGACAGGCAGATTGGTGCAGCATCTGCAGTAATGGGAACTGCGCTGAGCCAAAAGGCTCAGGCTCTCAAGGCTCTCTGTTTACCGGTTGATCTTTGTTCCTAATCTTACCTATGATCATAAACGGCGGGTAACGAATGAAAGAATGAGACTGCTGGTACAAAATGAGTTTCCTCTGTAGGGTCTCCCTTCGAGACAGCGTGAGAAGTGCAGTTATCCAGGAGAGACTGAGAGTAGAGTCGCTGCTCCTCCACATCGAGAGGAGCCAGTTGAGGTGGTTCAGGCATGTCCAAATGGGAGAAGACCACGAGGCAGACCCAGGACATGCTGGAGAGGCCACTCATCCCAGCTGGCCTGGGAACACATTGGTGTCCTCCTGGAAGAGCTGGAGGAGGTGGGTGGGGAGAAGGAGGTCTGGACCTCTCTACTTAGGCTGCTCACCCCGTGACACCAACCTCAAGAAGCAGAACTTAATGGATGTAATAATGGATGGATAATAAGACCACTGTTGTGAAAAGTGGTCTTCCAATCACTCTAGGCTTCATTAGTGCAGGTGAGGCCTTTCATTTTATACTTCTACTGTTAACATTGGAAACAAGATTGTGCTCTTTAGTGCCCCTCCCTGGTTAAAAAGTGCAATTGTCTGTGCTGTGTGATCCTCCGTAGGAAAACAACGCAACACAAGTGCATTTGCTGACCAGGTGACGAGAGAAGAACTGGAGAAGAACCGCTGGCTCTGCCATGATGCTCGTGGTGATAATTTATGTTAGGTGGTTTCACTTATAGTTAGCGTCTGGTTAACTCCATCTAGCAAACATTCTGACGAGTCCTGTACAACTTGTTGTGTGCTTTGATTGGCAGCTGGGAGGCGTGTCTTGCTCACCAAGTTACATAGTTCTAATGCAGTAGATGCAGATGTGCTCAGGATTTGGCGGAAGTGCAATTTGTCTCATTTTATAAGTTGAACTTTGGTGGGAGGTTTCAAGTTTCTTTTGTTGCTTTAACACAGTGATAGATGCAGATGAGACCTGAATAAATATTTACTGCAAAGTGCATTTAGGGGAATAATAGCTGTTAATGTTTCACAGCAAAGCAAAGGCTCAGAGTAAAATTTAACTAGCGTACCTGCTGTGTAGGTGGCAGAACTGTAGCCCCGCTTGTTGCTAACCATGCAGGTGAAGTGGCCACAAATGGGGGTCATGGTCACAAACAATGTTGCTCCATCTTTGGAAACTCTTCCCACCGCCTGGCTGATGGCTGCTTTCTCATGGAGCCAGCTGAAGTGGGGGTCCGTTCCCCAGGCCTCGCCACAAACCAGCACAGAGTGAGAAATGTTGATGCTGACAGAAACATGATGAACTGCCTCTGTGGAGATAGATGAGCAGAGATGGGGTCAAATATGAAAATAGATGTGTAGGTAAAAATCGAGCGCTGGATAGAAACAAGAACAGATATGAAATGCTCAGCCGTGGGCATCTATCTGTTGTAAGGTAGGAATAATGGTGCATGCCTGTCCACGAGGGTCCAAGACAAAGAATCATGAGAGGCATTTAATGCTGTTGGGAGAAACTGACTCAGATTCAGAGACAGTAATGAGATCAGAGAGAGAGGTATAATGCTGGAGTTTAGGATGATGGAAATCCCTGGAAGCTAGGAGAGTAGATGTAAGGGAAGAGTAGAGCTGATAAATTGATACTGTTAGAGTTCGTACATCTGAGGAAAAGCGGAAAACGAGAGAGTTTCACTGAGACCCAGAACATGTAGAAGGACAGAGACAAAGAGGAAGACCAGGCGAACAAAGCCTTTAGGCAAATTTAATTTCAAGTGTTACATTATTAAACGAGACATTCACCTTCAGAGGAAAACACTGAGTGCTGGTCTGAAATTAAAGCACATTCATTAGACTTTTGGTAATTTCAGACTTTACACTTGAAAGGCCTGAATTTCTTAGTGGAGTATTTCAAACATTCTTGCTTTTATGTCATTATTCAGGATGATTTGTGTACAGACACTTTGTCCTTTCACCAAAAGACGGTGTTGCAACAGTTTCGAAATGTTCCCTGATACATTTCTTTCTTTAAGTTTACTGTGCATTTTTAACTGCCTCAACATCTAGTGACCATTCAGAGGATTCTATATTTAGATTGTGAAAGGGAGATGCATGGGCTTATTTTGGAAGTTTTTCAGAATAAAAAGTAAAATTTGACTTCATGAAAAAGTCAAATGATGATATTAAACATCTAAAAATCCAAAGCAAACTGAAAACAGTCTTTTAGTTTTATACAGAGCCCTGACTTCCATTATTAAACAGCACAATAAAATGACTGCGCACACAATTCACAACAAGCTCTCCAGTGCTGCACATTGTACTGTACCATATTCCCTGACGATGCAGTATGCAGTGGTCTTGGTTCCTTTGTGATCTGTCACAGTCACTGCGTACACGCCGCTGTCTGCTATGCTGTACTCATTAATCTGAAGTGTCGTCTCCTGCTGCTCCATGTTCACACGGACGCTTGGCCTCGTACCGGTGCACGTCAGGCTTCCGCCAGGGCACGTGGCGAGTGTCACTCTCATTGGTTCAAGTCCAGTTTCGGGCACCTGCTCCCAGGTTACCATGGAGATCTCTTCCAGGGGTCCCTGCTTGATCCGAGCTTTCAGAATCAGGTTGGAGCCGGGGATTACATGCACAGGTTCCTCGTTGATGATGTGCACTGACATACACTGGAGCCCTGATGGCACTGAGGACGGAGATTAGACACTTATTACACACTCTCCGATGCCTCCATACAGTCTGTTGTTGTGCTCTGCAGGCTGGGATGACCTGCAGAGTTTTCATAAAATATAGACAAAATGAAAATGCAATAACAACAAATTATACCATAATGTGCTGATTTCCATACTTCATCTGAGTGTGAATATACATTTATGGCTACTTTCAGTGTCAAGCGATGATTCATGGTGCATGACAGCTTTGCCTAATGTGATATCCATCAAGCCACATCAGTATCCCAAAGTTGTTGTCAAAGCCTGTAAGGCTGTGTGTATGAACTCCAGGGGTAATTAATCATGTGCCTTAACTTGATCATTCAACTGTGGAAGAAGTGTATATAATGCCAGTGTGGTTTTTAATATAAGAGAAAAATTACAGGGAGCCTTTTTTTTTTTTACATTATTGAAATGACTTTGTTTCCTTTCTTTGACTTGAAAAAGCTCTTTTTAAAAAAAAAAAGAAAAAAAAAGAAGCAACAAATAATTAGGACGGTAGTTACAACAAAGAGTCTTACTTAAGAGAAACAGTGAGGCAACTCTCCAGCACAGGAAATACTGCAGATCCATAACACCTGCTGATGTAGAAATAGAGGAGAGAAAGAAGAAATTGTTCATGACCTCAGCAGCAGCAGCAGATCACCATTTCCTCTGTATTTAGGCAGCGGGGATGATAATAAAGCCTCCAGAGAAAATACAAAATTAAAATGAAAGAAAAAAATTACACCAAACAAACAAAAAAACAAAAACAAACCCAAAACAATTAAAGCAGCATGTGCCGTCTATTAAAATCTAATACAAATGTTCAGAGTATCCTTTTATTGTTCCTTGTAAATTTTCTGTTGGAATTATGGACGGTGATAAAATCAGAAGTTGGAACCCTTTTGGTGGTAAAACAAAAAAAACAAAAAACAAAACTAAAAAAACAAAGCAAAGCAAAACATTCAATCCCCAAAAAACAGCTGGAAAAATTCACCTACCTACGCAAAGTAGACACAAACACTATACAGATCCGAAATTTTATGCTTTGTCTTCCTCTAGTCAGGTTCTAAAGTGCAGCTCAGTGCAGTCTGCAAATAGACTTATAAGTCTAAATAAAGTAAAACCTCCAAAGCACTCGTCATTACAATGTGAGAAATAATTGGCCTCAAACAAGAGTAAAAAATGGTTTTTGACCTTCCTCTCTTGTTTGTCCTGGTCCTCCTCTGGTAAGGTCCAGTCAGTGTGTGTTTGTCACGTAGGCGTCACTTTGTTTTCAAGCTGTTTCCTCCCCCTTGCACACCCTCAACGCCCTCCACCCTTCCTGAACTTTCAGTATTACTTACTGCTTTTAATAAGTGAACTTTCAATTGTAAAGGCCACTCCTCCTCTTCCCACTCTTCCTATTTTATTTTTTTTTTCACCCAGACCTGCGTCCAAGATTCTGCTCCCAAGCATACGCTGCCTCAACAATACATTATGATTTTGGACTTTCACACTGTTGTTGTATTTGTAAACAGAGATAAAATGCAATGCTATTCATTGGATGGGAGAGACGCAGCCTCATGAAATGGGCTTTGTAGTGGAGGCTTCTTATCCAACACAAACACCATTTGCCCTGCAGACACAGTACATTGTCTTGGCATTGGATTGTAAAGATGAGGTAATACAGTGCATGACTTAGTCTATTCTTTTTTCTTCCAATAATTGTTCCCCGACTACAACTGGGAAACATCTTCTAGCACGTAAAGGGGAATGCCAACAACCCCATTCCATGGGGAAATTCAAACTGAAAATAACTTCACATTCCGGCCAATTCTGAATTTAAAGCTCAGCTTGTTGCAAGGAACAAGATGATGCGACTGATACGATAAAAACCAACCTTATGACGAGAGTGCCTTCTCAGCAACATATGCTTTTTAAACAGCGAGAGCACTGACGCATTTTGACAACCTTTATTTGGAGGTTAGCACTGCAGCGTCTCCCTTTAGGAGGCACTTCCTGGGGCTCAGACATGAGTGATTTAAAAGTGATAATAAATCCATTATATTCACAGAGGATTTAAGAATAATCATGGGAATCACAGCTATGGATCCCACCGAGTTTCTTCCAACTACAAAAGAGTGCTGTTAGCTGGAATTATCCAGTGGGTGGCACTGACACAGCAGCTGAAAACCATCAACACTTTTGACCTTCACATCAGCAGACATCATATATGTTCTTCTATTTTTATAAACAAATGAATCTGTCTCACGTTTTTATTCGTCTTAACACTCAGTTTCAACAAAAAAATATTGAAACTGAATGTTCCATGTTGTAATTTTGCTGCTTCATCACATCATTGTTTCCGTGTAACACCAGCTGGGTGTAGCACTGAAGGTCAAAAAGGGAGGGAAAACAAACTAGAACTCTGAGTATTCAGGTTGCTTAAAAAATAAACAAACAAAACAAAACTATGTTAAAATGTATAGAGGCTATAAGAATTTTCAGTAAACAGTGTCCTATTGGCTATCTTTTTTTCATGGCAATCTGATAAATTTTCTTTTCTTCCATTTTCACCAGCTATATAAACACATCTGAGCTAGGCTCATCATTTTCAGATTAATTTTCTTTTAAAAAAAGATCTTCCTATGAATCATCAGTAAAATGTTGACTTAGCTTGTTTTTAATGAACAACAACATAAAAGCAATAAGAGGAGAAACTGCAATTATTGCTACATCTGGTTTAAAAACAACTTGCCATTTAAAATCAATTATAGCCTAACTTTGACTAGACAACACAAAAACGACTAAAAAAGGACATTTTGTTAAGCGGAAGATGGTACTATTATTTCCACGGTAATTTACCAGGGGTGCACAGATCAGTGCCGCTGGACCTCTAAGGGTTAACAACTGTATGAAGGTACTATATTTACTCATCCAGTTTCCGTCACATAAATGGATGCGGGCCCTTTAAGAGAATAGGTGTGCCGTTGACCAGAGAGCACACCTGTCAGCTCTGTGACAGGTGTACAGGAAGTACTCACATTAGAAAGAACAAAAACAAACGATAGGCTACGGAGTTTCGTTCAGCACAAAATGAACATGAGGGAAGGAGGGAAAAACTTTGGTAAGATTTAACCGTCTCAGTAAGATTAGAAGTGAATTAATGTTTTTTTTTTATTAATCAGGTGTAATGCAAAAAAAATAATGGTACAAAGGGTAGCGTGTTGTCGGGTATCTATAAAGGCTGTGTGAGCTCAAAGAGCTGTCAAATATTGTGTTAAGTATTTTATTTATGTTTGTCTGCAGAACGGCCTGACTGACGACATGAGACACGTTTGGCTCCTCATCAGTCTGTCTCTGGCAGGTAAAATCTCTCTCTCTCTCAGCCAGTTTCTTCTTCTTCTTCTTCTTCTCCGACCGCATCTTTCAAACAAGTCTCTGATGAGTATCGATGCAGTCTGAACCGTGAGAAAAAAAAACAAACAAACAAAGAGAGAAGAAGGAGGAATAAACAGGTCAGGCGAGGGCCGCTGTAATATTCCAGACACGCGGTTTAAACCTGCGAAACTGCATTCTCATCTGTGCGCGGACGGCACACGCGCGTGTTGCCTTCAGGGCCTCCTTAAAGGCTCGCGGCAGAATAACTCAAGGCTTTATGTTTCTGTGATAGGTTTATCAACGGTACCGCTAGCATTACAGTTTTTAAATGCAGCACGGCAATATTGTCTATTTTCTAGTGTGTAAAAGTAAAATGCTTATCTGAAAGAGACAAGCAAAATGTGGTACAGAGATGTAAATCAGGACACATATTGTATACAGAGACAAATAAAGCAACATACAGACATGTACAGATGATCAATGACTCGTAATATTATAGATTACAATTAATGAGGGATCACTTTTGTATCATTTTATTTTTTTCCCCTCATGAATCATTGTCAAGGCTTTTGTTGCAAATATGGTCAACTCTAAAAGAAAAATAAAATAAAGAAATAAACAAAAGAGCATATATTTGATTCTAAAATAAGTGAAAAGAAGCACACATAGTTTAATTATTATTTGAAATAAGATACATAATTGACATAAGATTACTGGTCTTGAATTGTCTTCAAATAATTCCCCAGCTGTACATAATATTATTTTAAAGTGATGCAAAATGACTGTTAACAGACATAACAAGTAAAACATCAATAGGAAAAATGCAAAACAGCCAACAATGGCCAATTGAACAACTACAGATGGTTATAAAAAGAGACCATAGTGACCAAAATGAGTCAAAAATTAGCACAAGAAAATGCAGAATGACCACAGTTTTTACAACCTTTATGTGATGTATCAGTTCTCTATTCTAAAATTTTCATCTATTGTTTGCTTCTAGTGTTTTATGCGAAGTGAAGTACCTGGCTTTTTTTTAATTTTTAAAAAAAAAAAAACTTTTTGAAGCTAAAGCAATGCACTTGTTGGAGATTTATTTATTTATTTATTTTCTTCTTGAAAGCCATTGAAAAAAAAAAATACAGGCAAATGCCGGTTGCATCGTTTAACTACACAATGTTTCACTGTTTGCTTGTGGAAAGGTTATGCATAAAAATGACAAAGATTGAGCAGCAAAAATAATCTTTTAAGTATTTGCGCTGTTGCAGCAAGATGAGCAAAGGAAATTAGCTCCAGGAATGTAAATTATATTCTAATTTGTTCATTAACTCAAGACTCTTGTTCAAGCATGAAAGATAATAATTGAAGTTATAATCAGCAACACTATCAAATTATTAAATACTCATTTTCCTGTTGTGTATCAGCATTGGACATAGTACACGACAGTGATTCATTCTGCACTCCTTGGGACTTTTCCTCCTGTCTTTTTTAAAGTTACAAACATCTGGGGTGTTTTCGAGGCAGTTTGGTGGAAAAATCTATAATAAATCCTTCGGAAAGCACAAACAATATTCAGCTTGGGTCATATTAAAAAATGTATTGAGTCAACTTATAGAAGTTCAGCAACAGAAAAAAGTAGAAAAGTGAAATCTTTGTTTTGCTATCCATCAATCTGAGTGGTTTAAAATTTAACATGTCACCTGATCCGTGCTCCACTGTTACTCATTAGTGCCTGATTTTTAATGGTGCAACGTATTTGGCTTTCGCTCTTTTGTTGGGACCTTTTGTAAAAACAATGTGACAACATTTGAAAGCATTAGCGCTGTGCTGCATCAATAATGGGCGTTTCTCACTCCTGACTCATTACTTTTAACACAGATGAATAGAAAACAAGGATCAAAGCCTAAAACTCTTTTGTTACCTTCAAAAACTCAGTGTTGGAAGCTGAATCAATAACGCAGTGTTGTTATTTTTTTTCTCCCTCCTGTGACGGTTGTGTAAGGGCTCTCCGGTGAGACTGATCAGGACCATATTGATGTAATTCACTGTAACATATTGGCCAGAGCATTCTTGCGTGGCTCCTTTATGTGGAAGTAAAATGGCATTGCAAATTCAGGCAGTGTTTTCCAGCCTGAATCTTTAATACCAACCGAGACAGCCAAGTACAATAAAACAGATATTCTTCTTCTCTCTCTTCACTGTACAGAATACAAAATAGGCAAACACCATACTATACTTAAGTGGCTGAATCCATTCAAATAAAATAAAATACATGGCACTTTACAGCATGGATGTCTGAAAATTGCATGTGTGGTTCTCATTTTGCAAAGAAAAACGGTAAAATAAAACCCAAAAACAATCATGACACAGCTTAGGATGAGTCAGAGTAACAGAAAAAAACACAAGAAACAACGTAGTGTAGATGTTTAGCCTCAGATTACTTAGATCCAGACAACATGGTGTGAAATCTAGGAGGAAGGTAAGAGAATCTCCAGATTTTCTTCTCTGCAGTTTATGGAGCATGTGCTTACTTGAGTAAATGTTCCAGAGTAAGAACACTTTTCTTTTTAAACAACTAGTCAGCGCCACAGGGCTGGAGAAGATGCATTACCTGTAAGCAGTCTATTACAGCTGTAGATGTTTGGGTTGTTTTGTTTCTTACTGTTTTGAGGAATGATGTGATTAGTTGGACAGGAAAGATGAAATATTGCGGCTACACAAATTGGTATTCAATTAAAAAAAACCTCTCATTTGTCCAATTTAAGCCACACATGGTGGTTATACATAAGGACATGGACAGGTTAAATATAAAAAGTTAAGATGAATTTAGTGCAAATGAAGAGCAAAGCATTTAGACATTAATCATTTGGACTTCAACGTTCCTATGATTGTGCTTTTAACAGACACTGAAGTGAAACCATCTGGGAACTTAAAATTGAAAGTTTATATGTGGATCTGGTCAAACGTGTCATACTGTTGCTCCAAAAATGGATGTCTGAGCAGCTATTTTTAGGCACAAGCATTCATCTAAGATTCCAGAAAAGTCACTGTGATCTCTTTACTTTTCATGTAGCGCCACCAACTGGTGGATTTGCATTGTTCTTTTTACAAAAGTGAAAAAAAAGGGGGAGGGTTAGATTTATTATTGTGTTGAAGGCTGGATTTGATGGGATGTAATCTCAATCCATCCAGCAACATCCTTAAAAGAAAGGAAATCACAGGTTTAAGTAGGGGGGAGGGGGATCATGGACTTTTTTTTTACTTGAATCTTGAAGTGACTGAGAGGAGACGATACCTGCATATGTTTACTGTGAACTTAAAATCTTCTCTGCCTGCTTCTGGTTAGTAAAGCCAAAGATATTGACTGAAAAAAAAAATTTGAATCACATTTTATTCCCATTATTGCTTTAAAAGGCAGTAGATTTAATATGCCAAGAGGGCGCCATAATGTTGAAGACATACAGTGAGATTTTTCCTATAACCATTCATGCCAACTGTTGTACAAACTCGTTTGCTAGCCATCAAAATGTCTTCCAGCTTAATGTCCAGGAAGAATGGTCCTACAAAAGGAGTCAATCATGCATATACAGGGAACAGATTTCAACTACATGCTATCATATAAGGCAAGTTTAAATGAAGAGATGTGTAATAGAGGTAGCAGGTGAACTGTGCTTATTTCATATATGTGCAATATACAGGTCTTTGATAATAACTACATCAGTTAGCCTATATGGGGGAAAAAATGTTAGCCACTGTTGCTCTACACTATGATAAAGATTACAAACATCCAAACTTTTCTGTTCTGTTTAGGTCTCCTCTTGGCCAGTGTGAGAGCACAGAACCCAGTGGAGATCCAGATCCAGACGGATCCAGTGCTGGCTCAAACGGGGACTGAAATAGTGTTCACAGTTCTGACTGTATCTGACATCCTGACCATCACATGGAAGTACAAAGATGAAGTCACTCTGGGTCTGTGGACTGCAGGAGCCGCTGTGGTTAACCCGGTGTCACAGTTCCTCGGCAGAGTCACCATCACAGCCACCCAGCTCCGCATCGGAGGTGCCCAACTCCGAGATCAGGGAAACTACACCGTGGAGGTGGTCCCCTCTGCCACCACAGGCCTGTCTCCCAACTCCAGATCGATACGGCTGAGGGTGTTTGGTAAGAGATAACGAAGTACGGCTGAACAGACGGGAAGCTGAGGAGGGGAAGGAGAGCAGTGGAAGTCTGTGAGGGATGGAGGTTTTGAGGGTACTGATTATGTTATGGGGGAACGTGAGGGAGTAAAGAGAGAAGAGGGAGGATTTTGGGAGTAAGAGAACTAGTCTGGGAGGTATAATGAAATTAATGACCCATAGAAGGTGAGGTAAGATTAATGAAAAAGGGAGGAGGGGATGGAACGAGTAGTTCAAGGCTTCATGCTCATTAAAACTAATTTGATATGAAACGCTCATGCTCTCAGATGCTTGATATTGTCTGAATTTGGTGCTGCATTTAGAGAAACTCCATTCTGCATTTGCATGCATATATATACTGCAGCCAGCTAAGAGCCTCTTTATTTACGGTATTTACGGTATTTACTTCCTCATCCTTCATACCCCTCACACATATGGGACAGCAGGGTGACCAAAATGGTTTCAAGCACCAGTCTATTACTGCTGAAAGGTCACATTTTCCAAACTCACAATTGCTGGTTCACATCATGGAGCAGCTGAGTCCTTGAGCAAGACTCTAAACCTCCTGCTGACTCGCTACTTACTTTCAAAATGAGAGGCTGCTTAAATCCTAAAATATGAAAATGCTACTGTTGAGTTACAGGCCAGCGGATGCTTTGCAAAAAATGCAAGTAATTGGAGCTGTTTGGAGGTTGCTCTAATGTTTTTATTTGTTTGCTGTTGCTGCGGCGGTTCTCTCTTAGTCACAGGTCCCCCTCCATCCATACGCCCCCTCTTTTCCCTGTCCAATTATTTAACTTAGGCTGCTCGCCAAGAGGCATCTCAGCTTCAACTCGCACCGTCTGCCCTCTTATTTGCCATCTGTGCTTGTATCTGAACGCTGTCCCTTCTCAGCTCTCCCTCGCTTTGATTACAACAAATTATCCTCAACAGAAACATCAAACTGCTCTCTATTGTTCTGTCACTCCAACTTTTGAAGTGCGCTCTTGCTCCTGCACTCAAGCCTCACACATACGGCTTTAGTTTAGAAACATTCTGTCTGTGGTAGTTGGGGCTCTTAAAATGCTTATCCTTTTTTTTTTTAAATGTTCTCCTTTCAGACGCAGTAGTTGGGGTGAGCCTGTCTGTCCCTTCTGTGGCAGTCGAGGAGAGAAATGTGTCTCTGAGTTGTACATGGACTGCTGGGACAGAGATTACAGTCCAGTGGGGCAAAGAAGGCTCAACCATCACTGCCGACTCCAGGATCACCATCTCAGGCGGCTCTCTGGTCATCAATCCTGCCAGACGGGATGATGCCGGGGAGTACACATGTACTGCCAGCAACCTTGTCAGTGTCCAGACCGCCACACAGAGCCTCACTGTTTACTGTGAGTTCACACTGACCAAGACAAGAGGGAGGCATATCTGCAGTAACCACCGCATATAGCAGGAGCTTATCTCCATATCCACATTGCACTGCCCACTGCGTGCTGAATTGCACTCGGCTTGCACATGACATTTTTCTGTGAGCTTAAATACTGCTTCCGGGTTTTCTTGATCACATCATTAATTCTGATGACACACTCACAGTAGTCCATTTAGATCAAAAAATGAGCCTCTTTACCAGAGTGAAAACACCAAATGGCGAAAACATTTGTGCTTAAGCAAACATAAGCAAAAGTAATGGAAGTCTTCATTTTCTGTGGCTTTAGAAACGTCCATGACCAGAACTGGTTGCAGAGAGAATCTGTGATATCACCATCACAGGGCCTGCTGCAGCTCTGCTGTCTGATTATAGCTTGTAAAAAACATGAAAGTACACCTCATGATTATTCCCACTGGTGATTCATCTCTTGGTTTTTCTTTTTTCAAATTCCTGGCCTGTAATTTTTCAGTAGTGTTTACAGTACTAGCTTAGTTTCCTGCCAAATGTGGTGAGTAGATAAAACAACAACAATATCCCTTAAAACTTTTGATCTGAAACTTCTGATGTCCTAAAAAAGGGCAAGTTTTCTTTTCTTTTCTTTTTTTTTAAATAATACGCATTTCCAGGACTTATCAAACTGGATTTAATTCACCTGCCAACGTACTCATATGTGCCTTCATTCCTCCTTTTGAGTACATTTTTGATTGGCACATCTCTTCTTTGTAAGTCCTTGGAATTCAAAATCATTCACCCAGATTGGGTCGTTTTCAGGTCTCTGATCCATGTTTTTGAATCCAACCACCATACCTCACTATAGGAAGAGAATAAATACGTTATATTTTTCCTTGCTTCTTAACTATGAAACTGTGGCCAAATTGTTAGATTTTGCTTCTCATTTGAGTCTTCAAGTGCGTACTGACAAGCTTTCAGCAGGTTGTTTGTTTAGTCAGTAGTGGCTTTTTCTTACCCACGTTTCCATGACCAGTTGATGAGTGCTGTGCTGATGGTAACTCTGGTAATGAGATAAATGAAATCCAGTCCGAAAAAGGGTTTTTATTCTCCTCATCTTAGTTTGGCTGAGTACCCACATAACAATCCAGACTAACTGGTCTACAGACCATCCTCTTACCTCATGACTTGGTTTTGTCATGGAGTACTGTTTGGCCCTATTGAGAGGTTCAAGGTGGTTTATTTTGTTTATTTTATTTTTTTATTTTGCCCATTGAATTAAATTACACACAGGCAGACACTAGTCAAGTTGTAGAAGTGTCTCAAGGACTATTGGATGGAGCAGGATTGTCACAATAAAAGCTCTGGACTCCTTTTTTTTTCCACATTTAGTCTGATGCGAAAAATATTTGTTTAAAGTCTAACAGAATATATAAAATTTGAAAGCGTCTGAAAAAAATTTGAATAAATTGTTTTGATGAGAGCACAGCAGAAACTTGGGAAGCATCTCCGACGAAGTCCTTTCTTCAGCTGCTGTGTGGGATTTTGAATGCAAAGCATCCCTCTTCTGCCACTCAGACTCCACTGTTAATGGATTATGAAGACATGCTTATCCAGCAGGTGTTGCAAGAGTAGCTGCTGTAATTTTGAAATCCAGAAGCAAGGCACATAGTGCATGGCTCTTTCATTAGCTGAATAAGATCAAAGAGGGTTAACCACAGCGATTAAGCCAGATGCAGCAACTTAAACCCCAAATGTAAACAATAATTCCCCCTTTAGCAGAACACATCATTTGTTCATTAGCATCTCATTATCTTTTTTTTTTTTTAAATAATAATTGCTTGTGAATCACATATGTGCTTGTTGCTAACAAATGTCCTCAAACCATCAATTGACCAGATGGACCTGACACCCCTGTGCTGACTGTCGACAGCCCAAAGGACTGTGTGGGGGGAGGGGACGTGTTGGTGGGACAGACGGTACGTCTCACCTGTACATCTGACTCACTGCCCCCCGCGCTCTTCTCATGGCAACGTGACGGACAGTCGGTTGGATCCGGCCAGCCGGACAGCGGGGTGCTCAGCCTCCAGACTTTCTCAACCAATGAGAGCGGCCGCTATGTCTGCACGGCGAAAAACAGCATCACTGAAGGCTCGTCGGAGCAGAGCAGCAACTTGGCCGTCGTAGGTGAGTTATGGTGAATGCTGACCTCTTTGTGACGGATAATGACAACGGTTGGTTTTGGAATCTGCTGCTGTATCCGTCTTCACGACAGGGGAGAGACAATTAGTATCCTAGGAGATTGATCTGGTGAGAATGTGGTCAAAGTCATTCAGTGACCTCCCCCTGCCTTTGTTTTACTTTATGTCCCATGTCTCTTCCTCTCTGCAATTACTTCATAGTCCTTATTATTATTTATTTATGTGTCCAGACTGATTATCTTTATTTATTCTTCATCTATGACACCGTTCATTCTTTTACAGACGTATGTCTCGACGGAGGGGAGGTTGCAGGGATTGTGATTGGCTGTTTTCTGATCATCGTAATCATCATAATCCTCATTGTGGTCCTTGTTCTTCTTGTACAAAAGAGGAGAGGTGAGTCATGATTTTCATGATCTTTATGACCATCTTTAATATTTACGAAATGGTGCAGGAATTAATTTAATTTCCTTATATCTTTTTTAACAGCACAGCAGAGACAGCAGGATCCCGTTCTTATTCCGAAGACAAATCCAAATCAAAGGCCTATAGTAAGCTGCCATATATTTTAAACTTAATTTACTATTGATTTTATTCATTTATTAATTTATTTAAAATTTTATGGTACTGAAAGGGTTGCCATGAATTAAACCCATCACTCAATCTTTCTTTTCTTTCTTCCATGCCCTCATTTTTACCTCCCTCCTTTCGTCAAGCCTCCAGACCCACAGCCTACTGTTGTGAGAGACGTGAACCAAAGTTTCCAACCCCCCCTCTATCATGGGAGCACGCACGCACGCCAGCCGGACCACTTGTCCACAACCCAGCGTGAGAGCCGTGGCAACCCACAGATACTGCCACCGAACGGACTGCATTACTCCAACACACGGCAGCACAATGGCGACAATGCCACAAATAGACCCTTACATAACACTGTTCAGAATACTAATTCATACCCACACAATGGCATTGACAACCACGCTTTCATGCAAACCGACGCTCAGGATGCAAACACACAACAGCAAAATCCTAACATTCTCATACAGACTGGCAATAGCCAGGGTGGCGCCCAGCCGCCGGCAGTTCGCGTCAGCCTGAACACACTTCCACATGCTGCCCAGCCAAACAACAATGCACAGATGCCCACAATTCATGTGAATCTTAACTCATATTCAACTAGTGGCCAACAGCCTCAGCATGATGGCACATTTCTTGTCACCAATCCAGTCAATAACACAGCTTCGCAGAGACGGCACACAAGGCAATCAAATCCTACCAATCAAAGCGGCCAGTCCTATCCCAGAGACCCTCAGCAGAATGGACTTATCCCAACTGGATATACCCATTATAACAATAATACCACTTCTCAGCGAAACGCTAACACACAGACATACCAGCAGGAACAAGAGCCTCATTGGAGGCCTGAAAGGAACATAAGAACACATGAGCCCTTTCCAAGCGCTTCCCAGAGACAGATGCCTTGGGATCGCTTTAGAGGAACACCAGCGTATCCCAGTGGCACCCACCAGAGAGGACAGGCATCCCCTGAATTCAGCTCGACTACTACAGACAATACAACCCAAACTCCCATTCGAGAGTCAAGAACACCGAATACGCCTCAGTCTCAGAGTCAAACTGCTTCCCGCCGCAGAACACCTCCCAGACGTGATCCGCCATCAGAGGACAGTCAGACACAGAGTCATTCAGCTGATATCCGACGTCCACATCCTACCAGTGTTACGCAGCTAGAACCACTACAGCACATGCAGAGGAGCCCCCGCACACAAAGGCAAAATGCTCAGCGAGACATCAGAACTAGCCAGGTTGCCCTCAGGCAGGAAACGACTCGCAGCAATAACCCTGAGGCAACGCGTCTCGTGACCCAGCAGGCCTCTGCAGGCTGCTCTGTTGTCTCACAAGGACCCACAGCACAACAGGGACAGACTGCACTGCAGGGTGGGGATACAAGAGCTTTGGCTGATCCTAATCACCTTCAGCAGGCAAACATGGCCCAGCAACACATAGCAGCACCAGTCCAAACACCACAAGACCTGGGCACACGTACACAGCCTGCGATGCATGATTCCAGACAGCCTCGCCAACGAGGCACTGCTCCAGTCACATCTCCTTCTGCCCATCCTAATCCCAGCAACCTAACCCAGGCTGCACTTAAATCCCACACTGAGAGGGCTCAAATATTTCAAAATCAGAGACAACAGACTGCGGCTACCCTGCATCAGGGTGTTTCACCACAGACTCGAGCTCCTGGGGCTCAGCGCCCACCAACTCCTCCTCCTGTCATTCCCCTGGCACAGTTTCAAACCCTTCCCAAAGAGCGCACCCAGCACAAATCTCCAACTAAGGGCCCACAGCCCTTCAAACGTAACATACCAGCAGGTCAGCAACATGTACAACAGCGGCCAACCGGGACTCGCCATCCCACTGC
Organism: Arrhamphus sclerolepis; assembly: GCA_037176975.1. Lineage (NCBI taxonomy): Eukaryota > Metazoa > Chordata > Actinopteri > Beloniformes > Hemiramphidae > Arrhamphus > Arrhamphus sclerolepis. Next base: position 15,403,765 of record JBAMYA010000008.1, read on the forward strand.
GATGCCCAACAATCGCCATCTTGGAAATGGTCCAACGCATGTCGGTGCACACAGAAATGGTCACGTCCACGGGCATGGACACGGACAACCTGCGCACTTCACTCATCCACCTCAGGTGAGTATGACACAGAGCATGATGAATTAAAAAGCAGCCAAAAGATGCCATATGTTTGAGATCACATCTTTGCAGCATGAGTCTCTCTAAGATTCATGGTGCAAATAAGTGATCTCTCACTTACGGTGCTCCTGTCACACTTCCTGTGTGCATGTGAGTTGTTTTACAGGCCTTCTACCTGCACCGTCACCTCAACAGTTGTTGCTTTTCTCTCTCGTATGTCTTGAAGGTTGCTTGATACCACATTTAAGAGTATCTAACATTTTTTTTTTTTTTCAAACTGACAGTTGTCTCCTAGCTATAAAACTGTACTTAGACTTGAGTGTTTATGACACTGTAGCAGTTTGTAAAAGTAGCTTTGTGTGTCAGAGGTTTACTTTCCTCTTCTGCATGACATGTTGGCAATAAAGCCCTTGTTGTGTCTTTCCAGCAACAACCCCACAGAGGAAGACCAAGACGCTGACAGATGTCATCAGACTGCACTCTGCAGCTGCCCTGCATGCACTGTCACAAACAAACAGCTGACAGATCCAATATTCCACCAAGCAAGACTTACTGCACAGCATTCTGCTTTCAGAAAAGCTGTCATACACTAGTATGTCAATCCTCTAGTCCTTTTCTTTTTTTTTTGATAAAAGAATGTCTCCCATGGAGAGGAAAAGAAAAAAAGATTTTCTTTTTTAAAGGAAACTGATCTTCCCTTTTGAGAATTTTACCAAATGAGTTGAGCTAAATGACATTTAAATTACTCAAAATAAAATGCTCTTCTATCAGAAACCTATGAGGAAACACGGTTCTCCAGAGCCACACGTATTGTTTTGACTTCTTAAGTGAAGGTCATGTATCAAAATTTGCTCACAGCCTTCTTTCTGCCAGAAGTTCAGTGATCAACTGTTCCCGACCAAACTTGCATTCAATGATCAGCGAGGCTAAGCAACGCTCTCTTTATACACTGCACATGATGACTGCCTATGGACCCTGCGCAGGGTGGACTTGGCCTCTGGGAGCAGCGACAGTCACGAAAGAAGAAATCAGCAGCTGGTGTGGTCTTGATTCACTTGGAGCTATTTATTTTGTGCCTTCTGTTCGCAGATGCCTCTTATGACACTTCTCAATTAAGAGGATTCGCCTCAGTGGTGCTCGGAAATAACGCTCATCTCACTATGAGGGGGATCCCATTAATGGATGGGCGCTTATTAATTAAATGCTTTTATGTGACTGAAATGACTTGGAAAATAATCACAAGCGTGCAAGAATGAGGCCTGCACAAAGACCTGAGCTACCATGCTTTCTGCTGGAAAATGACTGGATCATAGACATATTACTTTTGACGATTATTCAGATTATGTATTTTTTTGATTTATAATATATAAATGCCACAAATATATATTTAAACTCAGGGCTTTGTTTGTATTTTATATATCTAAAACAAGTTCAAACTTGACAATTTGTCCAAACTCTTTGTTGTACAATTGAAAATCAAATACCTCTGTGATGTGCTGTTAATGCCACATAGTGCTGACTGTGTCTCAGCAGCTGAAGCTGTTTATTACACTTTTTATTACTGTACCCAGCTTTTTCTTGAACTTTGTTGAACTCTAAAAGTAACAGTATATCCCCGTGGTTTTTAAAACAAAAACTTGTTGAACTTGTGGAAAACAATTCTTAAAGCAAAATTCTGTACGATCTTGACATCCGTGTTTAAAAAATGGGATGAATGGATGCAAAACACATCTGGTGGGTTCAACAGCGCAACATTTACTTATTTACTGCCTTGAAAAGTTTCTCTTATTGAAGAAAATAATTTTTTTGTACTTACTTTTGACTTATTTACAGAAGCCAGATTTTTACTACCGCAGTGTTAAACATCTCTCCTTCTGTGGAATTTTAAGCTCTTTTAGTAGTTGATCAATAATAAAGATTTCCATTACTTATTTCCACGTGGCTACAGTGGATTTCTAAGCCTTGCTATCACAGTGAAGTCACATGTTTAGATATGCATGAAAGAATATTAAAATGCATTTTAATACGTTCAAAGAAGCACAGCCCTCCAAATATATGTCTTTTTTAAAAAATTTTCATTACAAAACGCGTCCTCAAGTGTATCAACAGTCAGTCAGTCCACAAAGCCTCTCATTTCTCTGTCTTTTCCTGCTGCTCTTTTGAATCAAAGCTGTTTGCAGCCTGAGCATATTTCTGCTCTCTGTGTGTCTATAGTGCTAATTATTCATGGTGCCTGTGTACACAGAGCGCTGTTGTTGACTCTCCTCATATAAATCTGTTCTTTTGGCTTGTTGTGGAGGTGCAGAGCGTACGTTTGGATCACAGCTCCATCCGTCTCCCTATCCCCCGCTCCCACGTTTACGCCACATCTGATGAACAGTCCTGCTCCTCACTATTGGAGACACTTCACGGTAGTCTAGCACTGTAATGAGGGGAGATGGAGTGCATTTGAGCACCCATACCAGAAGAGGTTAGAGCACTGCCTACTAGTTCCAGATGAAAGCTGTGATTTATGAAAAGTTTGGAGCAGTTTTACAAATGAAGTACTTTGCATACTCTTCTGTGCCTTCTGTCTTTGCAGTGAAGTGTGTTGTTTATGGCTGAAATGACTCCAATGAAATTGAAAGACATTTTGTCGTGGAAAAACAGCACAGTAAACCTCAAAAGCTGATGTAGCCACCTTCCCCGGGACAATTTGCATGCAAATCTGCTTGTGTAGCCTTAGTGCACTGATTTACCCTGATTTACTGTGACTGCCACAAGTAATTGTAAATGTCTGTGCATCCCTTTGGAGGAATAAATTAAAGGAAAACATAACTCAAGTGCTGTGTGTGCAAATAGGACTTTTTCTTTTTCTTTTTTTTTGTATTGATGAATGCTGGTTTGAGTGTGTGTCTCAAACTAAAAGGTTTTCTGACTTGTGTGTAGAGAGTCAGAGCTGATTTTATCCCCCCTCCCCCCCAAAAACCACCCAAAAAAACATTAATGTTGCAAGATGGTCAATATAACCTTTAACCAAATTAAATTCAAATTAACTGATGCTCAACAAGAGAACATTATTATGGATTTGGTTGCATTCTTTTTTTATATCTACTTAAAAAAAGGCAGAGTGGGTCTAACCCATAAACAGAATTTAGTCTAAGTGAGAGAAAGAGGAAAAAAAAAAAAAAAAAAAATCACGGTAGCACCTTTCTGCCATTCACAGCGTTGATGGTGGTTTTCTCTACCACCAGGGAAAAGAGAGGGTCAGCCATGATGGTCCTCATAAGCTCATATTATCACTGAAATGAACCACAAAGCCCTTTGAGATGAACAATTCTGTATCTGTCAAAGTGCCCTTGAGCAAAATACTGAATCCCTGCCACTGCGGCCTGACCCTGCTACGGCATATGAATATCACTCTTTTGGGAAATATAGAATTTCTTATTAAACTTTGCAAGCAGGAAAGCCCCCAACATTTCAGAGTTGTCAGTTTGACCACAAATTCCTCTTCCGCCTGTGACACATCAGCTATCCACTCAAAATGTCCTTGAGAATCCCAGAAAATTCAGTGACCGTAAATTCTTCTGGATTAAAAAGTCCAAACAAGCCCACAAGGGGGAGCCATGCAAGAGGATTTTTTTTAAAAACAATATTGATTATTTTTTTCTTCTCAAGGCCTTACAACTTTGTGCAAATTTGATGGTGAGATATGAAAATGCTAATTAGGCCTATAGACAAAGGTTTTTTTTGTCAGTAGTCCAGCAAAGAAAAGGTAAAATCGAATAAAATACAAAGAAGAAATATAATCGTGCAGCAACAAGGAAATCTTAAATTGTCAAAGATTTGTCTTCTTTTATTTGCTTAAAGATGAACTACTGCCTTCAGGGATACAAATCAAATCCTTTGTTGCATCAACTGAGCATGTCATGTTGTGTTTTGTCTTTTTTTTACCATCATGCTTTCTCTTTCAAAAAAAAACAGGCTGTT
>JBAMYA010000008.1:15407951-15431094 GCA_037176975.1 Arrhamphus sclerolepis
TCTCTTTCAAACAAAAACAGGCTGTTTTATTCATACACTGCAGTGAAAAAAAAGCTGCAACAAAAAAAGAACAAACTGCAACACTGTGAAAATTCTGTATTTTTTAAAGGCTTTTCAACAAATGGGAAATCTTTTGGGGAATTAAAATGTACCTTGGAACAATAGAAAAAAACAAACAAAACAACAGCAACAAAAAAAAGAGTTTTTCACAGATGCTGTCCTGCAGGAACTCATGTATTCACCCATTTAGGAAGCAAAAGTGCAAAGCTTCAGATGAACAGTCTAACTTTGTTAACCTGTGCACTCAAAGGGGACCCGTGGATCAAAAAGGAAGCTGCACATAAACAAGGTTTCCTCTTTCACTGACCTTAAAATTCACACCAGCTAAAAAAGTCTGTTCTCATTTCAGATTCTCAGTAAAGAAAACCACAGAGCAGAAGTGTGCACAAGACAAGCTGATTCTTCAAAGCACAGTGCAGGTTGTGTTTTCTAGGTGAGCTATGTTTTTCAGCAGCAATTCAACACAAGTAAAACAAAAAAAAAAAAAGAAAGAAAATGATAAGCAGACATCTGAGTCATAAAAATATACATCGGAGCCAAGAATATTGAGACGTGCAGCATCAGTGCTTTTGCATTCAGCAAACCCATTCTACCAAACTGGATCTTGTTTTGCATGGGCATTAGCTGCAACGGCTTTCAGTGTACAGTGAATTTTCTCCTCCTCCAGTGCATTTGCGTTCACCTTCAAGCAACTTTCCACCTAATTTATTTCATGGTATGCACATATAAGGCTCAACATGCTGTAAACACACAAGACGTTTAGGTGTGATTTATTATCGCAGTGAACAGTCCCCTGGAAACAAACAAAAAAAACATTAATAAAAGGAACCTGAAACATCTGTCAGGTTATTTGCAGCACACCTAACTTTAGCTAGCCTCTGTTGTGGCTTCAAATGACATTTGTAGAGCAAAGGGTGAAGACTAAGAGATCATTTAGCAGCTCAAGCTGACGCTGCTCATCCAGTAATTGATCAGTCATGTCTGGGTTTTTGTTCGTGACGTGGGAAGAGACCTGTGGGTGCTTTAACTTGAGCAACTGTCTCTCCTTGTTAACAAATGACATCTTATTTGTAAGAACAATGTCTTCTTCCCTTCTTTCCAGCAGACGCATGCACTGCGCACTAACTTGTATGCAATGCACAGTGTGGCAGTGTAGCTCACTGCAGTGAAGCAACACATACCTTTAACTGAATGTTTCCAGCATACCAGCCAGAGGGGACATCAACCAGTATGATCAATCCTGGGTGGAACCTGGAGCCACGGTGCATTAAAAAAAAAAAAAAAAAATGCTCACAGGAGTTTTGTTTCATTTTGCCTGTGCTGTTCTCCAAACTGGACTGATTATTATGGGAGGAGAACTTTTAGAAGATGGAGTTCAAAGATTTTGTTTTATCTAGTAGTTCAGGCGAGCTCTGCTCCTTTGACAGCCCGGGTGAGGTAGAGTGCAGAATATTGTAGACGGAGTCTGATTAAACAGGCACACCACTTTCCATCCTGCAGCACATGGCACGCCTGCAGTGAAGACCCACATACCTTTAGAGCTGTGAACGGAGCTTTAAATACCCTGCAGGACAGAGACTTTACCTTGTTATGAGCTATACCTGAATGCCACCAGCTGGTTGGAACTCCTTCTTTTGTTTGGTCTCATTTATGCTGTCGTTTTACTTTCTTATGAGCAAACAGAATCAAAACATGTGAGATAGAAAAATAAAGTTAGTCTGTAGATGTCCAGCTGATACTGAAACAGGAGCGATACAAAGGCAAGGTGCTATGCAGCTGAACTGTTTTAATTCACTTTCAGCTCACACTACAGAGTGAAACAGTCTCTCGTTTACTTTCATGCATTCTTTCTGCTACACTGAATAAAATAGTTGCTGTGTTCACCTTGCGGTACTTCAATTCAACTCAATTTATTTATATAGCACCTTTTTACTAACAAGTCATCTCTAGGCGCTGTAGAAACCCAGACCATGACCCCCGAGCACATGGCAATGCTATCAGTGACAAAAAAAAACAAAAAAAACCTCCCTCTTGGGAAGAACCCGGCTCTTCGGGGGACCTGGTTCACGGTGGGAATGAAGGACCGAGGAGATGTACAATATACAACCCATGGTACAAAATATACAAAAATCTGGTATAAGAATATATAAATATATGATATGCGATAAATATGATGTAATATGTAAATATGTATACATTATACATATAAATATAAATACGTGGTGATCATCGGTTTGAGCCGCAGCTCAGTCATGCTGGTGGGCATCCCACAGTGGCATCGAGTCAACAGCTGCAGGTAAACACCAAAAAGACGGAGGGCTTGGGAAAGTTCAGGTGGCAAGGGGGAGCACAACTTCACCACGGCAGCATCTGAAGAAGGAGAAGAGAGACAAGAGCGAGAGCGAGTGAGAAGATAGACAAATTTGATTCTATTAAATAATTGAGGAAAATCTGAGACTGAGATAAGCCAAACAGGGTGAAGATGCTCAGTGTACAAAAGGACTCCCCTCAGCAGCTGAGGCCTGTAGCAGCAGAACTAGGAGGTGGTCTGAGAGACTACGGAGTAAAGGGAGGTCTTCAGCCTAACCTTCAATGTAGAGAGGGAGTCTGCATGACTTGAATCCATAACAGAGGAGCCTGATAGCTAAAGGCTCTGCACCCTTTCTAGACCTACAGACTCGTGGAACAGCAAGTAAACCTGCATTCAGGGACTGGAGTGTTCTACTAGGACAGTAAGGAGCTATGAGATTTTTCACATAGATTGGAGCTTTATCATTCAAAGATTTTTTATGTAAGAAGTAATATTTTAAATTTAATTATAAGTTTAACAGGGAGCCAATGTAATGATAAGTACTGGTTAGTACTGGTGCTGCAGCATTCTGGACCAGTTTGAAAGTTTTTAACAAGGTTGTTTGTACAGTGAGAAAATAATGTATTACAATAATCCAGCCTAGAAGTAACAAAAGCATGGATTAATTTCTCTGCATCTTTCCGAGTCAGGATGTTTCTGACTTTCCTGATATAGATGAAGGAAAGCTGACTTTGTAACCTGTTTCACATGAGAGTTAAAAGACAAATCTTCATCAAATATGACACTGAGGTTCCTGACAGTAGAGCTAGAGCAGGGCTGTCCAACTCCAGGCCTCGAGGGCCCCTGTCCTGCATGTCTTGCATGTTTCACTGCCACAACACACCTGATTCAAATGAATGGATCGTTAACTGACTTGTGCAGACCTTGATTCATTTGAATCAGGTACAGCTGACTCCAAGGTCTCTGTGCTGTCCAGTGTAATCCCCATAGTTGGTCGGAGAGTATAAATTTGATCTCTAATACTTATAATTTTGCTAACAAAGAAGTTCGCAATGTCATCAGCGGTTAAATGAGATGGAATACAAACCTCTATGGAGCTGTGACTCTGAGTCAGCCTGGCAACAGTGCTGAAAAGAAATTTTTGGTTCTGATTTTCCAGGTTTTCAAATGGGGTACAACTATGTTTTGACCTAAAGTTGAATGTTAAACTGGAATTATAAACTGCTCCTACTCCAGCCCAACGACCTGTGCATCTAAAATATTTGATACCAAGTATGAGTAGGTGGAGCTGATTCATTCGGACAAATATAATCTTCATGCTGCAGCCAAGTTTATGTAAGACAGAGAAGGTCAAACTGGTGATCAGAGATCAAATCATTTACCAAAAGAGCTTTTGAGGAAAGAGATCTAATGTTTAACGATCCATATTTGATCACCATATTTCTGTTTACTAATTTTAATTGGAATTAAATTGAATGGAGTCGCATCTTTTCCATAATTAGAATTAGATTTTTTAAATTTGGATGGTTCAGGAATAAACACAGTACTAATGGGGTAGTGGGTGGGTTACTGCTCTGGCTGAAACCCAGAGAAGAGTTTAGGGCCACAACTCTGCCTCCTGGTCTGGACTCTGAGTTTAGGACCATCAATAAACTTGGTCAGATTACTGGATCAGAGAGCCGCTCCATCCAAAGTTGGATGTATGCCGTCTCTCCTAATCAGACCAGGTCTTAACCGGAACATGTACCAATTATGAACAAGGCCCACATCATTTGCTGGACACCATCTTGACAAATAACGACTGAATGATAACGTGCGGCTGTACATGTTATCACTGGTCACATGAGGGAGGATTCCAGGGAAAACTAAGCAGTCCAGCATTGATTAAACAGAATAACACACTTCCAACTAGTGTAATCAGAGGTTATTACTGCCAAAGTAAACTACAATTTTACTGAATTTGCATTTGTCTTTCGTCAGCAGTTGCAAATTTGACTCAATGTCGCCTGCTCTGACCCCAGCGATCGTCGTTGGTGTCGAGAACTTCACGTTTCTGAGAATAGTCGCCAATTACTGAAGACTTTTCCTCTGTGGGTGTGTTGCTGAGTGGGGAGAATCTGTTATTAACATGAAGTGGTGGCGGATGATGAACCGTGGACCTAAATTTAGGACTACGCTTCTTGTTCCAGACAGTCACCCAGCTGCCCTGACTTCCTGGCTGCATGGGGGCTGCTGGGGGGCTAACAGGAGACCCAGGCTAGGCTAAACGATATAACTGGAAAGAAAAGGGTGCAAAAAGCTCAATGAATGATTTAGCAGGGAAGAATAGGAGCTGCAACACGAGTTAGGCAGCACCGAATTAATCAGGCGACTGTGGAGACAGAAAAGGCAGAGGGCCCAAAAAAAAACAGCATAGAGAAGAGCACGACTGAACGCCACAGATAGACGCAAACAGGAAGCAGATACGCTCACCACGATACGTCAGCACCACTTGTACGTTTCTGTGTATATTTCCACATTCTTCTTAAATACCATGTGTGTCTGTTATTCGATTTGAACTTCATGCCCTACTTGAGTGGTCTCGGCATGGACTGCTTTTAAATTTTAAATATATCTTTTCCTCTTGCTGTGTGAAATGAGACTGGATTTGATTGACAGAATAGTTAAGTGTAATAAATCCGTAATAAATTTATCTTCATTTCAGAAACTCATTACACTTTCTGTCGAGTCAAATTTGTTGGAAATGGTTCAACTTACAACCAAACACTGTGCGATAAACCTCTCTTCAGTGTGTGAAATGCTGCTTCGGAAAATAGAATTTTAACATGGAAGTAACGAAACAGTTAACTTCTGGCAAGTTATTGGACATATGAAGGCTTTTACTGAAATCCACACATAGATTTTTCTTTATTTGTTCTGTGCTCTTTTTTCATTATTAAGAGGAACCTTTACTTTGTTTCTCATAATTGCTTGAACAAGTTCCCCGCATGTGAGTCAGCAGCACAGGAACTTCACAGGTCAGCTTCACTGAGCTGCTTTTAGAAATCTTTTTTCAGAGAAAGGAACTTCTCATGCTGTAAAAAACAAAAAAACTGTTCACTTTAACACAGGTTAGTGTTGATTAATCATTAATGATTAACAATTAATAGCACTATTAGCCACACCAAATGAACTGTTTCCAGTTAAATCTTGGCATCAGCGATTGTCTTTTGTTTGAACGTTAACCTAAACAAACACAGCAGATGGGAAGTTGACGCTACCCACGAGTTAGCAGCTACATCACTTCAGCGTTCAAAAAGCCCGTTAAGGCACATTAATTCATCGTGTTGTCTTTCCCTTCCCGCCTGCTGGTCCACACTGCTTCCGCTTTTGTCCTGTTCTGGTTTTGTCCTTGTTTCCGTCATTCTGCATTTTTCTTTCATTTGGTGTTTTGTCATCTTTGTAAAATAAAGGTGTTACGACTCAGCTCGTAGGCCGCAACGTAAAATAGAGACTGAACACATGACATTGGGAAGTAAAAGATTTTATTGTTAAAATTCAATACAAAACCAGCACCAACAATCAAGCAGCATTTACTGGATGAGCCCACAATAATGTTCCAACCCAGCCCTGTCAAGAAAAAAGGAAAATGACAAAAACAAACCAGACGGAGTTGGTTAAAGTAAAGGCTATTTATTGTTAAAAGTTTAACTAAAAAGAACAAGCAAAAATTAGGATTGGCACCAGTAGAAGCAAAACATTAACAAGAATAGTGAGCATGGCATCTGGACATTAAAAAGACTTTCAGCTATTCTATTGTGCAGAACTATGGAAGCCCTAAAGGGCCATACATGCATATATTTTATTTACCCCGTTTTCTCGTGATAACGAGTAATTTTTCCTCCGTTTTCCCGTGATAATGACATAATTTTTCCGTGATAGCGACATAACTCCGCCGTTTTCTCGTGATAACGAGTTATTTTTCCTCCGTTTTCCCGTGATAACGAGATAATTAATTTGAGATGTCAGGGGCATTGCAATGCCCTGATGAAGGTCGATAGACTGAAAGCCTGGTGGAAAATACACTTGTTTGCATGGATCTAAGTGTGCAGAGACTTTTTTTCTTAGTTTTATCGAGATCTCAAATGAATGATCTCGTTGTCACGGGAAAACGGAGGAAAAAAAAGAACTTGTTTTCACGAGAAAACGGCGGAGTTATGTCGTTATCACGGGAAAATGGAGGAAAAATAACTCATCACAAGAAAATGGTGGAGTTATCTCGTTATCACGGGAAAACAGGGGAAATAAAATGTACGCATGTATGACCGTTTAGGGCTTCCGTACAGAACCACTTCAAGTTTGGTTATATAGTTTTGTGTTTGTAACCTGCATTTGGGTCCTTCCACCACCTCACTTCATGATAATGTGCCCACGAGGTTGTTTGAGTGAGCGCCTACAGATTTTATAAAAATTGCCCTTTTCTGTTCCTGTTAAACAGAACAGAATAAAAGAAATATGTCTACTTTCAGTTTTAGTTGTCAAATAAACAAATTTTCCGTCTGCTCTAAGTTTCCAGGCCTCTCTTCTCTCTCTGCAAACGTGTGATGGGCTTTTGCAATTAATTCTTAAGTTTTAGATTAAATCAACAGACAGAAAACAACAGCAGCTGAACAATGCAGAGCTAATATATTCCTGCTTATTTTTGCTGCATAGGGTCTTTGAATAGCTCTGCCTTTCAAAATGCCACCGCAGAGCCATGTGACCTCACCTTAAACAGGCCTTTGGGGGATTTAAATGTGACATTTACAACATTTTTCAGCAGGGGTCACTTTTTATGAAATTGCTCACTATCATGTGTTTTTAAGGACCTTTGATAAGGACAGTGTTTTCTGAGGTTCTTAAGGGAGTGACATTTCGCTGACCTAAAAAAAATATAAAGCTCTGTTTGTCCCATCAGTCATCAAATAACAAGCTGAGCAAGCAATTCAAACCTGGAGACTGTAAAATAAATTATGTTTCATATATTGCATCTGTAAATCCTGCACTGCCAAGACTTTAAAATGCACATACAGAGAACCCTATTAGCCTGAATCCTTTACGAGGCTCAGTATAATTTCTACAATGGTTGAAACTATATATTTGGTCCTGGTCGTACATTTTCCATGTGGATCTCTCTCTCTTTGTTTTAGTAGTCATTGTATTAAGTTGCTCTAATCAATATTTCTAATAGAAATGCCCTGAAAACACATTATTTAATGAATATTAAAAAGAGACAGTTATGATAATTTCATCAATATTTCTGTTTTTCCTTCGGCTATTGTTTGGAAGATGGTCTTGCTCTTCAAGAAGGTATACTTTTATGCACTTCATGATCTTCCATAATACTGCATAACCATGGTCTCCGTTTCAGCAGGTCTGCGAAGGCCTGACACCTCATACTGCTGCACAGTCTACTGGCTGGTACTAAGTTGATGATTGCTCACAAAACTGTATTTTACACCAGGGATGGGGACTCCTGTCCCTCGAGGGCTGCAAATCCTGCAGGTCTTAGATGTTTCTTTGCCGCAACACACCTGATCCAAATGAATGGGTCGTTAACAGACGTGCAGACCTAGATAAAAGGCAGATAGTGATCAAATCATTTGAATCAGCTACGTTGTGGTAGGGAAACATCTTAGACCTGCAGGACTTGTGGCCCCTGAGGACCAGGGTTCCGTACCTTTGGTGTAGACTGACTATTTATTTATTTGTAGGACCTTTATTGTGCCTCTTGATGGTGGCATGTCTGTCATAGGGTGACCCAGTATTGCCAGACCTCACTGAAGGCCCAAGCTCAAAGTACTGATCTAGAAGTTGCTCCTCCAGACCTGACTTCAGGATGAAGCTCCAGTATTCCTCATATCAAGGTGTCTGAACAACCCTTCAAATTCAGGTTTTAAGGGTCTTTGAGTTGTGCTTGTCCTGAATCTCACCCTGGAGCTATTTTTTCTTATTTGCCTTGCCCCTAAAAATAGCTCCTGGGATGACCTGTGCATTATGGTCAAACCACCTGAGGGGTCTTGGGCAGCTGGAGAGGATGCCTTCTGGAAATCTCCCAGGGAATTAAGTGACATAGACGTGTCCTGCCAAGACCCAGGAATCACCGAGGAGATATTTCTCTATGTCCGTCAGTGCAGTCGGAGGAGATGGGTTTGGAAAGACAGGTGAGGGGATCTCTGTTCTGACTGTTGTCCTAGCAACCTGAATAAGTGAATGGGTGCATAATGAACCATCTTCAAATCGGCTCATCTTTTTGTTTTTAAACAAAAAGTAAACCAGACAGTAATTATTTGCATTACGTGTACTAATGCAAGATCATCTGCAGCCGACTTCTTATCTAAACATTCCCAAACACATGCAAAATGCTCCCCATGGCAATCATTAAAATTTCATCTCACCTTAATGCGGAACCACAGCTGCTGTCCCGCTCTCCTTTGTATTAAATTGTATTACAGAGGTGCATCCTTTACATCTACTGAACAATTTCACACTCTGATAAGAGGGGTTCTGACTTTCAAGTTTAATCGATCTCCAAGTATGAATATTATGCCTCCATCTTGCTGCTCCGGTCCAATGAGAGGCTCCTTTCATCTCACCAATCACCCGCTGCCTGACAAAAACATCGATTCAACTCTTTTTTTGCCCGCTCCGTAATGAGATGCATTTTAAGTGATGTGCTTTTTGATCTTTCCAGACATTTCTATCTTCATGATCCAAGCTTTTGGTCTGGGGATCGACAGCTTTTCAACTTCTAGGCCTCAGTTCGGCATATTTATCTCAGTCTGACGATGCACATTGAAAACTAAACTCAGTTACCATTTTGTATTCGAGACCTTGAACCACAACTGAGTAATTAAAACAAGTTGTTTCTGTGAAAGCCAGACCTAGACATGAGGGTAGTTAATTGTATTTTAAATACAAAACACATCAATAATCAATGCAAAAAAGAAAAAAAATCGAAACAACATGAAGGTAACATTAAATGTGAAAAAAAACAGAGTTCGGTTACTGGGTCATTTCCTGTTGTGCAGGAACTATGTTGTGTTAATTCAAGCACTCTTGATAAATTATCTTTGATGTGGGAGTATTGTTGTTTTGACATATAAGAGCTCTGACCACACACCCAGCAGCCTTGTCATCAGCCATGCTTTGACAATTACATTGTAAGTTCCCAGCAGTGACGCATAATCCAATAATAAAAAAAAAAACTCCCATAACTGGGGCTATTCTACAGGTGTGTGACTTGGCTTCATTCCCAGTAATGGGAGAAGTTTTGAAACATTTCAACACTCAAGTGGCACCGCCTCGATTTCTGTGTGAAGTGCACACTGGCTGAAATATTAATTCAGTATATCTGGGACATCACTCTGTAGAATTTCCTTTTGATATTTGTGTGAAACAGGAATTGATGGAATCGTTCTTAAAGTCTTTAGCTGGCATGGGCAGACAGCCAGAGACTGAGAATCTATTTTGCTTCCATTGCTGTTGAGCTGTTTTATTTATTTTTGGTGTTTTTCATACAGACTTGCATTATTTCACAGTGAGTGTTTCTACTCAGGTCATTTTTAAAAAGGCTCTTTTGCAACATAGCAAGCATTATTTCATTATTGTGTCACAGGAAATGAAATGAGTCCAACCCTGTTGGCCATAAAGTCACTCTTAAGATAGCAACATGGTGACTGAACCCTTTTGTTGGGATGAGAGAATTATGTTGTCTTTCTTTTCCCTCTGCTGCAAACATAAGGAAGCTTATAGGTTCATGCTCTCCGTATTAGCTGTGGGATTAGCGGGGAAGCTGCTGGGATGAATCGCAGAGCCTCAGTCTCTTTGGTCTTGAAGTATATTCTTGAGGAAATACAATCAACTTTTTATTTTTAAATGTTCTGACAAAAGGGTGGTGGCGGATTTCGGTGGCAGTGGTGGTCAGCAGCTTTATTTCAGACAGTGGCAACTTAAAATGTAGTCATAAGAAGAAGCAGTCTTCAAGGTGTGGGTCAGATAAGCTGTGAGGAATTTATGGTACGGTGGAACTAGTATTTACAGTCCAGCTGCATAAAAATAGTGTAATTTAAAAACACTTGATTGCATTGGCTAAATGTGATGTAATATTCAGTAGAGGCAGTGATAAAATATTTTATCAAGGAGCTAATTTTTCAAGCACAGCACATATTATTTGCTGTACTTTGGGATATCAATTTCCTGCCACATGAAACTTAAGTTTATGATCGAAGTGTTAACTTTAAGATCAGCCCTTTAAAATTGTTTCCAAAAGTTGGAAGCGTTTTAAATATTGGTTAAACAAATCATTAAAACCCTAAATTTAAATCATAATGGTGCAGTCTGAAGGATCCCCAAGCAAATTCAGTGATGCACATGGCATAGTATTGTCAGTTTTTTCATTTTTTTTAAAATGTAGTGCCTGCTGGGGATTACAGCTGAGATCATGGTTTTCTTTGTTCCTCATGTACGGGGATTTCTGAATCTCCAAATAAAATTATGCAGCGTTTTTGAGTCCTAGTTCTGCATATTTAGATTAGATTAGATTCAACTTTATTGTCAGGGCACAGAGTACAAGTACTGAGACAATGAAATGCATTTTAGCATCTAACCAGAAGTGCAAATAAAGAGAGCAGTGAAGTGCAGAATATGTGCATATGTGGGTTTCCCTGCTTCCAAACAGCTGACACACTTGTGAAACCCTGATGGGCCGCTCCATCCATTTATATCAGAAAAAGACATGCTGTAGAGAGATGGAATCATATAATTCTATGTATATTTATTTCAAAAAGCTTTATACGTAAAAGGCTGAACCATTTCCCCACTAATTCAGTCATGAAACCTTCCCACCACTTTCTTCTGAAACCTCTGTGGGAAGCCACTTTAAAGCCAGATGTGCCACTGACCTGTTCCCGTGAACCTTTGTGCTTCAGATTTTCCACCGAGTGTTTCTTTTACATTGTGAAACCTTTTCAGTATCAAAAGTTTGATGCCAGCACTTCTCTATTCAGTTTAGTGACTGAAAAACAGGGAGGGGGTTTTGATAACCTATTTCTAAACATAAGTTTATAGTAATGTAGTAGATGCAAAGACCAAGTAATTTGAGCAGATGTATAAAAATGAAACTACCCTCTTGATAAATATATACCTCATATGGACAAGCTGTTTAGTATGACGTAGTGACAATTTAGAAACAAAGATTGCTGAAAGCTGTCCGCACCGCCAGTGGTTAGAATGTAGCAGACCGTACAGCTGGTTGCTGCTCCAGTTTTCTATGACTGTGGCAGATCTTTACAACCCCGAGGCTGAAGTGGATCAGCGGTACACTGCAAAAACTGATTTCTAAGAAAGAAAAAAATTACTTGTTTTAAGACAAATGGTCCTGTTTTCATTTAAGACTTCTAGCCAAGGATTTTTTTTTCTTACCCCATTGCCAGATTTTTTTTGTTTGTAGATTTAAGAATACTGTAACTCTACATTCCCTGTTCAAAATGTCTTATATTAAGGAAAAAGAAAAAAAAATCTGCCAATGGGTTAAGAAAGAAATGCTTGGCTAGAATTCTTAAATGAGATATATGCTTTTAAAACAAGACCATTTGTCTTGAAACAAGACAACTTTCTTAGAAATCAGTTTTTGCAGTGTAATCACCTGCTCTACCAGCTAGCCACCTGCTCTGCCTGGTTGTCACCCAATCAACCTGCCAGCCTACCTGCCCAACCTGCTAGCTACCAACCCTGCTTGCTAGGTACCAGTTTTTGCCTGCCAGCTTCCATTTCTGCCTGCTAGCCACCAGCGCTGCCGTTCAATCGCAAGGCCAGTCTACCAGCTACCAGCCATGGTCACTATGTTACCTGAGAGGCACTTACCAAACAGAACTCTGTCTGTGATAGAGGTACTCGTGGTCCTCTGCGTTTTCATGGAATGGAGTCTAAGCGGCTATGCTTTTGGCAATTCGGACTCTATGCATCCAAGGTTAGTAACTACAAATCCTGTGAGATCTACACTATACAAGGAACATTCTCTCTTGGATTTACCTGTGAATATTGTTGACTTAAATTGCTTTTATTACGTTCAGTGTTTGTGTGGTTTGAATATCTGGTGTTCTTCTAAAAGGTTTTCACAGACCTCATTCTTGAGGGCCCAAAACCAAAACACATCATTTTGCTGCTATCCTTCAGTAACAAAGATTACACATGAATGCATAATTGTTATGTTCCTACAGCTTTCCGGTATCCAGCCAAACCCTGGTCCTGTCACAGAATGCAACACACCTGCTGACTTTAAACATACAAATGGTCTTCACATATTAACGTCCGTAGCTTGGTTCCAAAAATTGAGATGGTGCGGATCTGGGCTGATTCTACAGGTGCTGATATTATTGCTGTTTCTGAGACTTGGATCTCCAAATCTGTGCTTAATAAAGAAGTATCTATTAATGGGTTTAACATCTATCGTTCAGATTGCACAAGAAAAGGAGGTGATGTAGCTCTGTTTGTTAGATCCCCTCTTACAGCTCAGATCCTCCTTTCTAAATCTGTAAGAAAATGAAGTCGATTGGCTAAAGTTCCGTCAATTACGTGACAGATGCACTGCTGCCATAAAGAAAGCAAAACAGGATATTTGTCTCAGACTACAAAATGTTTAAATGACCTGTTACGACCAGGCTCGAGGGCCGCAACATAAAATGGAGACTGACCACAGGTGTTTGTTAAGTAAAAGGTTTAATTATTAAAAGCCAGAAAACCAGCACCAAAAAACAACCACAGCACCTAGAATGGTAAGCTCCTCCTGCAAGTTCACCAGACAGGCTATATCTTCAGCCTCCCAGATGAAGCCAATGAGGGTAATTAGCACCACCCCTCTGTGTATTATAGCAACAGAGCCAGCAGAAATGCAGAGGGATGTAACATGACCCAAGGAAGTTTAGGCAAACTGTTAGGACTCTCGCAGGCAACTATCATTGTGCAGATTTTCCCCATTCATAACTATGAATTCCACTGTGGTATCAAATAAGTCAGAGATTCTTAATTGTTTAAACAGACACTTCATTGCCTCTGGATCTTTCTTTGATGCTGTCACTGATGTTCAATCTTTATCTTCCTCTGTGAATTACCCCCTCAGCAGAAACACTTTCAACTTTTACTATATAATAGCATAGTACAGTTACAGCCACCGTAAAAGTTGTAAATGACATAATTGAAGCCTTGGATGCTAATCACTACTGTGCTGCTCTTTTTATTGACCTGTCTAAGGCATTTGGCACAGTTGACCATAATCTTTGTCAAAAGCTGTCAGATATTGGTTTATGGGATAATGCTGTGAGTTGGTTTCCCAATTATCTGTCAAATCGTAGACAATATGTGCAACATAATGGTCTGTCATCAGATTACTTAAATATTGTAAAAGGTGTACCACATGGATCCATTTTAGGTCCAACTCTGTTTTTGATTTATGTAAACGGTGTCTGTGAAAAACTTACTGATGCTTGTACACATTTTTACGCTGATGACACTGTAGCTTACTCCCATGCAAAAACTGTAACTTCTGTGCTTGACCATCTACAGTCTGCGTTTGACACTTTTCAATCTGACTTGCTTGAGTTGAGACTAGTCCTAAATGCTGTTAAGATGAAGGTCATGCTGTTTGCTAACAAGAAAGTTCCTCACATTCTTTCCCCCATAGAAACATTGACTGGTATACAAATACAGTACGTTGAGACATATAAGTACCTGGGCATCGAAATCGACAATAAGCTTTCATTTAAGTCACATATTGAAAATGTTGTAAAGAAGTTGAATATAAAACTAGTTTTTTCTTGTTTTAATGACCATCCTGCCTGTGTTAGATTACCGTGATGTTGTTTATATGAATGCACCTGTCACCTGTCTACATATGTTGGATGCTGTCTATCATGGTGCATTAATGTTCACAACAGGATGCAAATCTTTCACTCTTCGTTGTAATTTATATTCTCAGGTGAACTAGCCAGCATTATCAATTCATAGACTCTTGCATTGGTATATTTCTTTTATCTATAAAACTATTCTTGGTTTATTCCCACCCTACTTGTCCTCGCACCTTTCACTTGGTCACTCCAGGCACAGGCTACGCTCTCAGGACTTTCTCTCCTTCACTGTTCCACTAGTTAGGTCAGAACTTGGGGTCAACATGGAACACTCTTCAAGGATCTGAAGCTTTCCATTTTGATTCCCCTTGGACAATTCAAATTTCTTTTAAGACAAAAAGAGAAATCTTCCTATGAAACATGCAGTTGTTTTTAGTATATATTATATTTTATTAGCTTATTTAATTGGGTCAAATTTCTTAATTGCTTGTTTTATTGCTGTGTTTGTAATTTTGTTTGTTTGTTTGTTTTATCAAATCAGGTCTCTCTTGGGATCTTGGATCTCAATGAGACAACCTGTATAAATAAAGGTAAAAAACAAAGCAAAACATACACTCACCGGGCATTTTATAAGGTCCACCTTGCTAGTAAAAGGTTGGACCCCCTTTTGCCTGCAGAATCGCCTTAATTCTTCACTTTCAACAAGGTGTTGGAAACATTCCTTGGAGACTTTGCTCCATACTGACATGATAGTATCAATCAGTTGCTGCAGATTTGTCAGCTGCACATCTGTGATGCAAATCTCCTGTTCCACCACATCCCAAAGGTATTCTGTTGGATTGAGATATGGTGACTGTGAAGTCACTTGGAGTCCAGTGAACTCATTGTCATGTTCAAGAAATCAGTTTGAGATGATATGAGCTTTGTGACATGATGCATTATCCTGCTGGAAGTAGCCAGCAGAAGATGGCTACACTGTGGTCATAAAGGGATGGACATGGTCAGCATCAATACTCAGGTAGGCTGCAACATTTAAATGATGCTTAAAATTGGTACTGAGGGGCCCAAAGTGCGTCAAGAAAGAATCCCCCACACCCATTATACCACCACCAGCATTAAGCGTTGATACAAGGCAGGATGGATCCAGGCTTTCATGTTGTTTAAGTCCAAATTCTGACCCAACCATCTGAATGTCGCAGCTGAAATCGAGACTCATCAGACCAGGCAATGTTTTTCCAGTCTTCCATTATCTTATTTTGGTGAGTCTGTGTGAATTGTAGACTCAGTTTTCTGTTCTTAGCTGACAGGAGTGGCACCAGGTGTGGTCTTCTGCTGCTGTAGCCCATCTTCTTCAAGGTTCGACATGTTGTGCGTTCAGAGATGATATTCTGCTTTTCTTGGTGTAACGAGAGCTTATTTGAGTTCCTGTTGCCTTCCTCTCATCTCGAACCAGTCTGCCCATTCTCCTCTGACCTCTCATATCAACAAGGCATTTTCATGCACACAACTGCTGCTCACTGGATATTTTCTCTTTTTAGGACCATTCTCTGTAAACCCTAGAGATGGTTGTGCATGAAAATCGCAGTAGATCAGCAGTTTCTGAAATTCTCAGACCAGCCTGTCTGGCGCCAACAACCATGTTACTTTCAAAGTCACTTAAATCCCCTTTCTTCGTCATTCTGATGCACGGTTTGAACTTCAGCAAGCTGTCTTGACCTTCTCTACATGCTTATATGCATGATTAGCTATTTGTGTTGAACTGGTGTAAAAGTAATAGGCTACAACCACTCCGAGCTGTCTTCCATGTCTCAAAACAGACAGTAGGAGTTCCTCTATACAAAAGACTCTAAACTTCTCAGTTTGTTCTGTATTAAAGACAGTTTAATATCTAAAATCCTGCTTATGAAACACCACTTCAACCATCTACTGAATTCTGTACTTTGATTATGATCCAACACACAAGAATTTTACCTGTAATAGAATATTAAAAAGTTGCACATTACGTAATTATAGTATTTTTCCTATGTCAGATCAGAAAATTTCTCCAGTCCATCAGCAGAATAAAGACAAATTATTTCAGTGTTGCATATGTTGTTTGTTACCGCAACAGAGACTTTTTTCAAACTTACTTCCTTCCTTTTTCTCAGAAGGCATCAGGAAACTGAGCATTCATCCTTGTTCACACCATTTACAATAAATGAAGAGGGTAAAGCAGACTTGTATCCACTTTATACCACCACATGATTTCCTCCAACTGTCTTGCCTTGCTCTTGAAAAAGGCTGCTCATAACACAACAGAGCAACTCCTCTCTCTGCTTTCTTTTTGTGCTGTTCAACAGCACAAACACTTTAACATAACAGTCATGATAACTAAACTCAAAGCGGGCTTTCCCACTGAGCAAATAATAAATGGAAACAGTGAAGACTGATTGTTTTCTGGAAAATCCAATGCAACAATATGTTTGCGTTAAAGGAAGCTTTATGTTGGCTGAAAGTTATTACAATATCTGCCAATAATCATTTTATATTCATAAAAGAAGTTTTCAGCTTCTTCACTTTTCACTTAAACATGCAAAGACTTTGTAAGACACTGAAATGCCCCAGTAAATGCCTAATAAATGTAATTTGTCTCCAGTTAGCCGCTCCATAAAGCAAAAGAGCTCAACCTTTGGATTTAATCTCCAGACCACTGAAGAGGAAATTAATGAATGGAAATGTGGATTTTAGAAATTTGCTCATTTTTATTGAGATGTTTTTAATTCAGAGACAAGAATCTGCATCTTTGTGGTTGTCAGCACGGCATCCTGATACATTCATGCACCAATACTCCACCACTGGATTCTATAATGCATGATTTAATTTTGCTGCTTCAGTAGCCCCACAGACTGCTGTTCCAACGACTTTTCTCTGATCCTCAATACTGTGCATCTGAAGCATGTCCTTGTTTTCTATTTTGTCCTCTGTCACAAATATCATTTTACGGCATCAGCTTCGACCGATTACATTCTGAATATTCGGAATGCTCAATAATACCTCACAGATCTTGGGCTGCTGTTGCTATTCATGCCCTGCCTTCACAGCAGTCACACTTTCTGCTGTTAGAATATCTCTGCTTTCCATTTGACGCATAGACTGGCAACACCTTCCTGGAAATGCACATTAGACATTTCAGAGAGTAAATCAGCCTTTTTAAAGCCAAAAGCTGAGCAGCCTCCTCATGCTTTCCCTGCTGTTTCCACAGCTGCTACCCTCAAGATGGTTTTCTTGCTTTTAAAGATGCTCAGGTGCAAACGGATGAACATTTTCTTCAAACTGTGTTGGACTGCAGTGTTGACCCAACCACTGATGGTTGAAAAGTTTTCACTTGTAGATGTATACCTTTCTGATCAAAAAGACAGTAAAAAATAATCAGGATAAATGCAGAGGGTTGTGTCAGAAAAGGGATCTGATGTTATGCCAACAAAAAAACTAAACACGCAAATCACGATGTTTAATGAGACAGTGACAATGTTGTTCACACACAGGCATACCACTTGGTCGGGTTTAATCAATCACTCTGCCTCAACCTCCTCGTTACATGTTAGTAAATGCATTTCCACTTCTGAAATGGCAAAAACTGGAATTGTGGATAGTTTTTTAAAAAAGAAAAAAAAAAAAACATTTTGCAGGAACTGGCTTCTTTGGGCGTGATGTGGCAGGCACAACAAAAGAAGTTTTTGTCAAGATCATCAAAAGTTGAATGAATCGTCCTAAGATTTTGAATCCTTTGCTCCGGAGTGAAATTGTGGTAAATGGCCACCTAGAAATCCTTCAGACGTGGCTGATTTCACATGTACAGGGATTCCTATGCCACTATTGGCTGCATTTCCCTTTTAGTTAAAAATAATGATTGCTAGAGTGGTTGCAGGAACAGAAGTTCAAATGACTACAATCTTACATGGCTAACGAATGTTGATTTGAGGCGCTAAAAGTGCTGTTATTTTTCGTTTTGAGCATCTACTTTCCCGTATGCTGGCACATCAATTATGATTTCCCAAAACTCTTCTAGTTTAGCTGTCTTCTGAGTTATATTCAAAAATGTAAATGTGAAGACAGAGAAAGACTTTTCCTTTGTACTCGTAAGCTTTAATTTGCAATATTCTTTTATTTTCTACATAAGAAAATGTCTAAGATTTTCTGCAAATGGGGTTTGAACCTCTGACAGTATTGATTTGGAACTGCATTTATTCCTTCATGAATAAAGCATAAGAAAATAGTGATGAGCACATTTACTTTCACTGAAGAAATATTGATCAAATCTTGCTCGCTTTATGTCACACAAAGTAGGTTTTTCCACTGGTGATTGGGGCATCTTTAATGGGGATAACAATCACAACTCAGACAGAATTTAGGAAGATAAGAACAGGTAAGATAAGAAATGTGACTGTTTTAAAATAGGACCCTGTCCACATTTCTCTTCTGATTTCTTCCTGTGTCTCCTGGTAAGAGGCTAAATGGTATCTGCCTAATTGCTGACGAGTGTTACCCTGTGGTGATGATGAAATGTGACCAAGAATTGCAGATGAATTTGTGGTCAGAAAACTTATTAGACGGGCTCTGATGTCACTCTGTAAAACCAGCTTTTACAGTGGAAAGCACCATCTTGCGTAATGCAGCGTGCTTACCCAGATTAATTTTAGAAATACAAACGTGACGAATCCAGAGTGAAACAATTTTGTGTTCACAAGGCTGAAGCCGTTAAGAAAAGGGCTTTTAAATGAGGAACAGCAAGAAGTGAGTGACACAGTAAAAATGATTAATAATTAATGTGTAGGCAGGTCAGTCGTTTGTCAAAATAAGAGAAACTCAAACATGGAAATCGAGTGTTTAAGTATTTCGCTCAAGTGAAACTGCCTCAGAGTGATTACCTACATTAACCAACATGAAAAGGACTCTCTACACCCCTGAGTCATTATGACTTCAAAAGCATATGTATGTGACTTTAAAACCAACCAAGACTAAAATCCTCTTCATGTGTTCAAAAGAAAACTTGAGGTAAATGCAAAGAAGGCAACTAACCTCTGACATCCCTGAGAGTCTTTCACTGGCAGAATGCAGGATTATTACAAAAAGTGGAGGCCTATTCAGTCCAGTCTCAATGAGATTATTATTTTTATTATATTGCTAACATGACTATCCAAACAGCCTCTGTTTGTCAACCATATAGCTGGCTCTGCTGCCCTCACCATATGATGTGCAGGGCGGGACTGCTCTGACAGCAGGTCATCTCTCATACCCACATCTTGTGATCAACAGGCGCTCACGAAGAAGTGCTGTGCACGGATGACTATGTATGATTTAATAACTTACAATCAAACAGGCACGCACACACCGCCTTTGACACTCACACTGTGAAAGGGCCAGCAGTTACCAGGGAAACCGTGTTTGGCAAGCGTGGAAGACAAACTGCGGCAGTATCTCTCAAATAATAATTTCTATTATCAGCGCTGAAAGTAAAGATTATCATGCAAATAAGGGGCCGTACCAGATGACGAGAAGCTGGAGATGAAGGCTGAGAAATCGAGGAGATCAAACAAAAACAGCTGAGCAATCACTACATGTTGTGCCAAGAAAGACGCAGGGGAGGTAAGACACAATTACCTGTGTCAGGGAGAATTTATAAATTGACAAAACACCACAACAGACAAAGAGGAAGTCTTCAGGTTGCTTCATTTGGTGGTACTTCTTTGGTTTCTTCATATTCTTCTGGAATGTGGTAAAAAAAAAAAAAAAAAGAAGAAGAAGAAGAAGAAGAAAAACCCACTTCCTCTTGCTTGGCGACTGGACTATAAGAGTTGAGCTTCTGTCACAGATGCTGTCATTCACTAAGGCACCTCCTTATGCGAAAGGTAAGAAAGTAGACTTTCATATGTCTTAAACTACTTTAAAATGATCCGTACTGTATCAGTTCTTTTATTTATACTTTGTTTGTCCTTCAGATGAAGTAAACAGAGACAGTATTGCTAGTCCAGAGCTGAATAGAAAAGTTGTTCAGTGAAGCCCTTAGACACTAATTTTCCTCGTGTAATGAACTCATTACGTTTCTGAGGGTCATCCTTTTCACAGCATGTCCAGTATCTGTTCGTATAGTGACAACAGGAGCTGGAAGTTAATGATTAAATCATTGTTGCAGTATATTTACAACACAGAGCAAGCAATAATACAGCATTAAACTCATGTGCAGCCACTGAAACATTTGCTCCTCATTATGAGATAATTCACCACCCCAATAAACTCTGGAGTACAGATAAGGAAATAAATTAATAGTAAATAAATGGAAAAAGGAATTAAAGCTTGCTTTCTATGAGTTTTCAGTTTATATTTTAAACAACAACAAACAAAATATGTATAAAATGTATTTAAGTGTTAATAGACTGAATTGCTGTACAGTGCGGTAACCCCCCCCTCCTTTCTCTCTTATCTGCACAGCTCAGAGCACTAGAGGAAACGAAGAGTACTGGTTTATTGGTGGGGACAGGGAAACTGTGCTGTCTCGCTCAGTTTGTTCCAGGCCACTGACCCAATAAGAAGCCTTTTTGTCCTGTGGTTCGGACCGTCTGACATATTAGACTTCCCTGTGCAGCAGCCCATTAATCCCCCAGAGCGAGAGTCAAGGACATAATGTGACACATCTCAATCCTTGATTGATCAGAGCGACTAACTCCAAGATGACTGTGCAGGTGTGCCACACTGGGCTGTGTCTCTCTGTTTACATCATTACCTTTGTTCTGGGCTTCCCAGCAAATGTCCTTGCCTTCTATACTTTCTGCAAGAAAGTGAGGCAGAAACCCACACCGATCGACATCCTGCTCCTGAACCTGACCATCTCCGACCTGCTCTTTCTCCTCTTCCTGCCATTCAAGATGCAGGAAGTGATAAGCGGTATGCAGTGGAATATGCCCTATGTCCTCTGTCCGCTTTCTGGCTTCGTCTTCTACATGACTATCTACAACAGCACCTTCTTCCTCACTGCTGTGAGCGTAGAGCGGTACTTAGGTGTGGCCTTCCCCATTCAGCACACTTTAAAACGCAAACCTGTGTATGCTGTTGCTGCCAGCATCTTCTTCTGGATTTTCTGCGTGTTGCATCTGAGCATTGTATTCATTGTGCCCTTTATTGGGCCAGACAATGAAAAAAGTGAACCCAGGAGGGACGTGTGTTACCAGAACTTTACCGAAGCTCAGCTGAAGGTCCTCCTGCCGGTGCGTCTTGAGCTCTGCATTGTGCTTTTCTGTATCCCTTTCCTCATTTGCAGTTTTTGCTACATCAACTTCATCAGGATTTTGACCAAGCTGAATCACATTGACCGACGCAGACGCCTCCGGGCCATCGGCATGGCCTTAGGAACACTGGTGGTGTTTGCTCTATGTTTTGGACCCTACAATGTGTCGCACATCGTGGGCTTTTTTAAATGGAAAAGCCCCGAATGGAGAGACAAAGCCCTGCTGTGCAGCACCTTTAATGCCTGCCTGGACCCTTTCATCTTCTACTTCTCCTCCTCTGCTGTCAGAGGAACTGTGGGTCGAATGATCGAAGGGGTTAAAAGTCGTCTGAACAGGTTCATGTGTCTGGACTCTCAGGGAGGAATCAGCAAGACTTCAAAAGATAGGGAACAAAAACCAGAGTCGACCAATACTATCTGAGCTGGAGTGTGAGCAGCTGCCTCTACCAGTGCTTTCATCCTTGCAAGCAGGAAATTAAGGCCTTGTTTTTATTTTCACACTTGAGAAAATAAGTTGGCTGTGTACACTGTGGCACGTTTTTGATGAACTCACTGATGAACTATTTGTGTCTGAATAGGCCACACCCAAAAAAAAAGAAAAAAAAAGAAAGAAAGAGGATATGGCCTGTAATGTGTAAAGCTGCAACTCTGCAAGACAAGTCTGAACTGTCAAGGAGAAGAACATTTCTTGCACAAACTAACAGAATGTAATAAAAGCTCCATTAATGCAATAAGGTGCTGTGGAGACGAGATGTACTGTAGAGATGTCAACACAACAGACACCGAGTTACAGCTTCGGACGTCATCTCCTTGCAACGCCAGATGAAGCCATCTTATGGCTTCCATCACAAACAGGATACGTTGTCTGGTTGCAACATTGTTCTCATTATCCAAGCACAAATATGTGTCATGTAGCGGTGATGAAAGACTTGAAAGTAGGTGCATGGATGTTGAAAGTGACAGTTTTTTTTAAACCGCAGAAGATGTGTAATTTTTGTCAAATCATCCTATGTATGTCTGTTTTTTTTTTAATGTTTATTAACTTTTCTTACAATGTGTCTTCTTTTGCAGATGGAAGCATATTATGATGTAAACATATATGGATAACATACAGCATACAAATTGAACTCCTGTGATAACTCTGCTTTACAAGAATGGCAGTCATATAATAACCCAAACCCGTAAAAAAAGATCAGTCTGATAAAAGTTGACTGCGTACTTTTACCTGTGTGAATTTTAGCGGAAACAAAACAAAAATAATTCATGTTAGATGTAATTATTAACTATGCTTTGAGCAGGAGACGCAAAGGTTATTGTGTGTACAGTGGCTGTGTGTAAATAGAAGTTCAGATAAGGACTAATTTGTATTTGAAGGCGTGAATGACAGATGTGGAAACTGCCTGTAAATATCTACTGCAACATGAATTTTCCTGTTGTTGCTGATCGTTGAGGTTGTATAAGATGTAAGATGTTCTGAATCATTACTTTCCCAAAAAGGATAAAATAAGAATAAATAAATAACTAAATAAATAAATAAAACAAAGTGTGAGTGGTAGAAACTTTATTGCAGAAAAAAAGAACAGCCATTATTGGAGAAAAACCTTTAAGCCAGCCAGTGGCAAGGAAAAATTCCCCTCAGAAAAGAAACCT
>JBAMYA010000008.1:15433124-15443541 GCA_037176975.1 Arrhamphus sclerolepis
AAGCAAGTTCTGGCATCATCTGTAATCCTGTTTTCTGAGGATTAGCCCTGTACGGAGGTTGAGCTAATCACTGTGTGTCTGACAGGTGGATGGAAAACAGGCATGAAGCGTTTGTTTTTTTTTGTTTTTTTTTATACTGCACAAACCGCAGTGAATGACTAAGATGAGCGGGCTACCAGCCACTGATGCAATGCACAAATCCAAAAATGGACCAGTCAGCATGTCACAGAGTTATAAAGTTACAGATATAATCAGCTTTGAAGTTTGAAAAGAAACTAATCAGTGCTCGGAGGGGTGTTTGAGGAAATAAAGAAGAATATGCACAAAGTAAACAAGCGCAAGGCCTTAAACTGGAAGAATATTCCATCAAATATGACAGAGAGACCAAATAATTCACATGCAGTACAGATGAAAACTGGTAACTGAGAATGAATGGAGCCTTTTCTTGTGCTATCTCTGGACCAGAATTTGTATAAACTTGTTTGTCAAAGGCTGGTCTGCTGAGATGAGTGTCTCTGAGCTCCACTGGTCCGTTTTTCTTCCCTCTCCCATTTCATTTTGTGCTTCCTGGACGACAGTAATTGGATATTGCGTCAGTGTTGACTTTTTCCAGGCAACGTGTGATAGGTTACGGGGATAAGACAATAAGAGAAACAGCCTCTGTGCGCACGTGTCTGTCTGTGCACGTGTGTTTGCTAAAAGGCAGAAGGAAACACTGGAGCCACATGGTAGGGATAATTTTCTCTGCAAGCAGGCATGTTTGATTGCTGTCAAGAACAAGATCACACAAATTAAACATGTTTTCTTTTTTTTCTTTTTTTTTTAAAAAAAAGTAAATATTTTAAAGGTACTTGTAATTCTTGTCAAAGAGGTTTTCCTTCCAGGAAAAAAACAGCAGTCATTGCAGGGAAATGCGTCCTGAGGATATTGGAGTGTGCAATTATCTCATTGGGAGTGGCATTTGGAAAGTCACGCAAGGAAAAAAAAAAAAAATCTCCACTGATTACAATATTATTGTGTTATTGAGCTTCACAGAAAAAAAAAAAAAAATCAAAGAGACTCCACTGGCTTTGGCAGACATTAGTCTCCTTTCTGGGAATGACTGGGAAAAAGTCATTAATATGCTCAAGAATTGATGGCAATATGATGCCTTGGAACAATGAATGTCTGAAACAAATTAACAGTGAAGTAAGGAATCCACTGCTGAAGCAGCTCGTGGTTTGTGAAGTCATGCCACCCGTGGACTCTACGTCAGTGTGCCGAGCAGAGCTGCCTTTAAAGCAGCAAAGCAAAAACAGGTAGTTTTGACTGCTCACTTAAGTGCAGTTAATTTATTCCATAGACAGGTGACTGAATATTGACACTCCTCTTCATGCGAGACAAACTCACAGTTAAACCTTCCACTGATGAAGAGCAGTTCAGCTGCATTACAAAATACCTGACTGATAACAACATGAAGGTGCATAATGTCCTGAAGCATTTGAAATAAATATTTACTACTCAACAACATAATGCATGCAGTCACATGAGATTGAAGATTTTAATGTCACATGCATGGTCATGCAGATGCAACACCAATGAAAGATTGATTGTTATGACAGATTATGGAAAATAAATTGCAGGACTTTAACTATACTACTTAAAAAAATCACAATATTTAAAATATTGCATATGATATGGAGTTTGCATATATCCAACATGTAGTGTTCAAGTAGCTGAGTCTTATACATATGTTAAATGTGATTTTGTAAATAATATAATACATGCAGACTTATGTATTACATGAAATTAAATAGAATTTAATGTTTCTATTGTTGTTTATTCCTCTGATGTAAGTTGCTTTGAATAGAAAGCTGCTAAATGAAATGCAATATTTATCCCCCAAATCCCCCCCAGCTCCTGTTCATTCCTGACACATTTATCAATGACGACCTGAGGAGGTTCAGGGAGGAGTTGTCCAACTGCAGTCCAAACAAAACACACATATTATGTGCACCAGTAGGTATTTGATGACATACTGTATATGCAGATATAATGTATAACATGACATATTTGAACATATTGTATAATACATAGTGTGGGTATGAGAGCATGTAAATATGCATGTTTAATATATAAATATACATATATGTAGATTTTAAAAATCTTGTCTCATAAGTTGTTCAGCAGGATGTAAGCAGATGGAACATGCACAAAAAAACCAAAACTAGCCAGGACGGAAGATGAAGATGGTTTTATACCACCAGAAAAAAATGCAAAAATTAGGGCTTTGACTTTAATATGTACATTTTGATTAATTCAGATTTTTATTTATTTATGTGTTCCAAAAAGCAACTAGTGACAAATCTAGCAACTTCCTCTGTTTTTATTGGACACTTTTGGAGACTGATGTGGAACCATATATGGTTGCTCTTCTCAACAAGCAGCGGGGGCTGCTGCAGGACCCTCCCCATCCATAAGCGCTCTCAGACCAGTCTGCAGCAGCTGCAGCCAGAGAAGATGTTCACCCCTCTGCATTCAGACTATAAAGTCCATGTGGGTTTGTGCTTCAGTTTACAAGGCTTAAAACATTGAATATAATAGTTATATGCAGATGGATGGAAAATTCACAAACAAATATGGATGAGAAATATAAACTTTTTTGTTGCATAAGTTCATGTGCTGTATGCATAATTCAGTCAACCAAAATATATTTGAATTTAAAAAAACTTGACTTATTGTGTCAAATTATTTGATAAAAATTAATCACAATTAATAGATTATAAAGCCACTAATTCGATTAATATTTTTAATCACATCCAAAGACATGCACGTTAGGTTAACCAGTGTTTCTAAGTTGCCCTCAGGTATGAGTGAGAGTATGAGTGGTCATTTGTCTACATGTGGCCCTTAGATGGACTGATGACCTCTCCAGGGTTTATCCCGGACTTTCGCCCGAAGCCAGCTGGGACAGGCTCCAGCAGACTCCCATGACCCTTCACAGGAATAACTGGGTACAGATGATGGATGGATGGACATCCCACTTCGAGTAAAAATATAATATTGGGTGTGCGTGATAACAGTGAAGACCTGGGGGGAAGAAGCTCTTCCTCATCCTCTCCATCCTAGCCTTAATGCTGCACAGCAGCTTTCCAGAGGGCAGAGTACTGTGTTCAGAGTGGATCTGTCTTGGGAGCTGCAGTTTCCATACAATGTAGAGATGTTTTTTCACTGAATTCTTCTTCTTTAAAAAACAAACAAAACTTTATTTATTTATTTTTTTGGCTCTAGTGGCTTCTATTCACAGTTCTAAGACATAACAAACTGGGAGTCTAACTCTTGACCACTGAAGGAGGACTGGTCCTCTGTACATGGGCTGCCTGCTTAAACCACTAGGCTACACAGTGGCCCTTTCACTGAACACTTATGGTATGATGACAGTGTAGAATGTAATCTTGAGTGTTGAGGAGACCCTAAAACTCTTTAGCTGTCTGGTGTCTTGCTTTTTTTCATCAGAACGGCCATGTTTGTTGTCCTGGACGAGTCTTGTGTACTCTGAGGTACTTGTAAGTACTTGCTCTTTCTGCCAGCGACCTGTAGATGCTTACAGTGATGGATTGACACTTCTCTTTCGCCCTCTAGAAGTCAACCAGTCTACCTGGTCTCGGAGACGTTCACATCCAGGTTGTTGTCCTTACACCACGCAGACAGTGCAGCCACCTCTTCAATCACCACTCCATCATCTTCACAAAGGTGTCGGAGCTGTTGATGGGGGACTGTGGTGATACATTACAAGCTTTAATCTATGAATAATCTCTGAATAACAGCTTGGCATAGTTCCCCTTACCAGCATCTACGTGGGAGAAGGTGGTTTGGGGGATGTGAGAGATGGTTTCATCATGGCTGCTGTTAGCTCTGTGGGCAAACCGACGTGGTGAGCTGGGTATGAATGTGCGTATGAGATCTTTTACAAGTTGTCAGTGCCACTTGGCCACAGTTTGGTTTCTTAGTTAGAGTAGCAATGGTTGACCTCTTGTAGCATATGGGGACCATGGAGCATGCCAGGGACATGATGAAGACTAAGGTGGGCGCTGCTGCTACTTGATCTGCACATGAGAGCTCCCTTTTAGCATCTCTTACAACATTTTTTTTTTGGCAAACAAATGCACTGATTTAGTTGTCATATCTGTTTTTCGGATTGAAAAGATTGATATAGAAAAAAGCAAAAACAACTCCATGTGTATGCACCATGTAAGCACCAAAAGGAGTTAGGGTTTACTATAAAAGACATACAGCACTGAAAGTAAAGAAAAATGCATCTTAGTAGAAATTTGATTGTTCAGATGTTCACAACGTACTAGCTGAAAAAAAAGTTAACTTGAACTCTCAAGTATTTTGATAATAGATATCCAATTAAGGTTTTGTTGTCTTTGATGGCTGAGGCTGAAACTTACTATTTAAAGAAATTGCAAACAAATTTGGTGCTTTAAATCAGTTCTATTTTGGATTCTGGGTCAACGTTAGATGAATAGGTGCAGTGTTTCTGCAATGAATGCTCTACATTTGTTACAGCAGTAATTTATACAGCCGTCAGCCTTCTTAAAAAACAGCAGGTGTCACGGTATTCAGAGCAATCTTTCATGCTAAACAGAGAAGAAAAAAATTCTCAAAAATAGTGATGGTGAGTGTAATGCACACATTCTTTCTGTAACAAACTCTTGACAAACCGTTTGATTAAAAGTCTGATACACTCAACAATCATTGTCAGTTCTATCGGCAGAATATATTCAGAAAATTAAATATTCATTCCCTTTCAGAAACCCGACGTGGATCTATTCTTGATTATGTGATGCATACGTGAACTTTGTTCCTGCTTTCAAAGGCAACTTTTCAAGGACCACTGAAGAAATACACCAGGGTCCAGGATCTGGTCCTCCATCACCAGGAGAGTCAACCCACCAATCAGAAGACAGCAGGGTCCATCAGCTGGGGGTTCAGGGAGGCTGCCGTGAGGGTCATTTGCACTTGTTGACTGATGGGGGATCAATAACAGCTGCTGCACTTGGATAGGTTGGGTGAGGGGGACCTTCCATGGGTGCGATCCTCCAGTGAGACAAGCGGTGATCCCAGTGAACAGTTTGTGGACAAGGGTGAAGCTGATTAGTTCAGAAGTTACACAAAAGGAATTACAGCCAAAGCCAAGAAACTCTCTTTTCAAGGGCTCAGATGTATTTAGACAGTGACATAATTGCAAATATAATCATACGTCCTTTGCTTTAATGACTAGCTGCAGTCTGGAGTCCATGGACCTCATCACATTCTCTATAATTGCCAGGCCTTCACTGCATTTAGTCTCAGCTGCAGCTTGCTTATGGACAATTTCACCTTCAGTATTGTCTTCAGTAACTGGAAAGTATTATATTAGGTTGAGATCAGGTGACTGACAGGCCACAGAAGAATGTTGCATACATGTACCTTTAAAAAGTCCAGAGTTGCTTTTGCAGCATGTTTAGTGTCATTATCTATCTCCACTGTGAAGTGAAAAGACTTGATTGATTGTAGGATGAAATTGGTCAAAATGTCATTGACTAAAATGGCAAAAACCTTTAGGGCACATAGAAAAAGAAAGTAAATATACTCAAACATTATTTGCATATGATTCCTAAATTTAACATTTGAACTGTATACTCAGGACAAAGTGTACAGTATGTTACAAAAGCTTTCCTGTATCAACAGCAAATAAAGTCATGAATTGAAAATAATGTATAAAAAAAGAAAATAAAAAAGAGTGAACTATCTGAAAGCATACAACGGTTATTTGGTGGAGGTAACATTGCTTTCAGGGAAAATCAAAAGAAAGCTTTTCTTCCGCATGAAGGATTTCCACATAATAATTTGGCCATCCCTCCTTGCCTTGTTTTCTGGTGAGTTTCAATTCCCAGGGCAAGATCGATACAAGGCACAGTGAATGGTACCGAGGTGATTATTTCTAGATCTGTCATGAAACTGCTCAGGCAAAAAGATGAACTCTGGGGGAATTTCACTACCTAAATTTTTTTATAGATTGAGTGTGACCATTCACTTTACGGTGATGCATCGTCCTGAATCCAAACTACATACTGTGGCTGTGGTGCACAAAAGAAACAAATGAGACATAATTACCAGCATGGCAGCATCATTCAAACCCTGCAAACCTAATGAATTGCGGGTATGTTCATTTCTGAAACCAGCTATTTGTTTCTCACCCAAGACGAGCACCTCTGCACCACTCGTGGTCTCTTTGCAGTAATGCCACCCAGGCTTCCTGAGTGTTATCTCAGTGATCGCCAGGAAGGAGATTTGATTCTTCCCCGCAAAGATTTGCCTCAACGACTTTGGGATGAGTTGCTTTCCCCAACTTAATTTTAAACCAATGAACCCCATACTTGAGGGATTCAACTTTGAAATGACAGAACAGGGTTGCTGTAAAGCTCTGCAAGATTGTGACAGATGGAAAGTACTCATTTCTTCTGGGATCACTGTCAGGGCTAAAGACAGCATTAATGCAATGCGCCACAGAAGAAACGACGAATATTTAAGGTGTGTATTTAGTTTGCCTCGGTAACAGCTGGGATGGGAGCAGTCAGCACTCAATTCATTATAGCTATATAATGCACCAAAAGCTTATTTCATAGCTCTTGGTGTGATAGACTTAATCCAAATTTTTCTTTTCTGAAACACCTTAACACATTCCACAGAGTGTAATGCAAATGCAATCTAGTGTAATGCAATATTTCAAAGGTTTTGGGCAAGTGTGATGAAGTGATAATGGAGTGCTGCAGACAAAATTACAGGCAAAACACTCACAAGTGGAGGATGTAAAGAAATGGGTCTTTTCTCTGCGTGTAGTCAGTGATGTAAGCTTGTGTAACCCTTCTGGTCCATGCCAGAGATTTTTCTTGACAAAGATTTACATGAAACCTTGTTAACATCATTTAATCTTGAAAAACCATGAAGGATGTATATTTTGAAACATGGCCCTTAGTTTTACTGAATGACTTAACTTCGCACACAGAGCTCACACTTTTAATTCTGTTTTAACACATGCGGGTGCAAGACGCCAAGCTGTGCAGTGGATTCAATTTCTGTAACACTCACATTGGGGTGATAATGAGTAATGTTCACAAAGTTAGTCAAAACTGATGTTGACTTTAATCGTTCAGTGACTAATTTCCTCAAAAACAGTACAGTTATAACATTACTGTTCTTTTTGGTTTATATTTTGTGTAAAACAATGAAGCACAAAAGTAGAATAATTTATCACCCCCTTTTAAATATTTGGTAGATGATCAAATTTATAATACATCAAACTTACCATCATTACACAATAATTATATTCAAAAACTGCAGTAAAACAAAGCTGTTGCTATGGTTTTTACAGAGTAACGCATTCATTGACGCCCTCACTCTGTTGTCCGCCAAAAACTATTTAATTACATTCAAACAACTTTTTCTTTTCTTGTGATTCTGCTGTAGATTTGTTTGTGTGTTTTTGATAATCTTTTTTGATTAAATTATGGCCAAACCTTATTGTTTGACTCACATTTGAGTCTGGAATAATTTGTTATACCAGGGGCTTTACTCGTTTCATGACTCCAAGGCACCATGGCTACGAAGTAAGCTGAAGTCCTTATCTCTCCATAACTGTTCTTGGGAGTAGGTATGAGTTGTTTGTACCAAATGTGGTTCTGCATACCATTACCACACATCACTACTTTCATCATTATTCAGAAGTCTTGTGTTTTTTTGTTTTTTTTTGGAGTCATACTTCCATGTCCTTTTCGGAAAGATTTATCCTGGCAACTCTTCTTTTTCATTTGTTTTTTAATTGTACCACTGTGAACAGTAATATTTCTCTAGCTGAGGTCTTGTAGCTTTTGAATTTTGGAGCATTTCGACCACTGGATTGTTTGACCTTGGAGTGAACATGTTGGGATATCTACTCCTTAGAAGCTCTCCTGATTTCCATAAGTTTCATAACCCTTCGCAGACTGATTTACAGCAACAGGTACCAAGATCATCTGTGATGTCTTTTCTTTTTTTGAATTGTATTATCACACAAATCAGAGAAACTTTTCCCGGACTGATGGACAGCAGCATCTACTTTTTAAGATCTTCGGCTCGTCGGTCTCTTCTTCTTGGCGCTGTGTTAACAAACATCTTCATGCTCCAGACCAGTAAGGTGCTAAAACTTTTGATTTCCTAGAGTTAGGCAGCCTTGTTGATGTTCAGTTAAACAACATTTGATTCACAGCATCTGGCCTCTACTTAACCTCTTAACTCTAATGAAAGCTTTAAGGATGTTTTTCTTTCAGCTTTTCCACCAGCTTTTTTTTTCTGCATTGTGGCTTTGCTTTTGTCAAGTATTTGACAATAAGGTCAAATATGCATTCTGATGTCTACTGAGGTTGTATGTCTCGGATTTTAAGAAACAGAAACAGACCATGTTGGCGACATGGCTACAGCTATAATTCTTGAATAATAGACAGCAAACCTTGTATATAAAGACGTTACATATGTTACACATTTGTTGGAAAACATTTGATATGATTAATTTATGAAAGTGTCCCATCAACCCATATTTTTCTATGTCCTGATTGTGGATTGAGGTGGAGTTGATGTATGGATTAATCCAATTCCAGTTGTGACTGGGTGAAAGGTGCACATGCTGTAATGGTCACTAGTCCATCACATTGCTACACAGATACAAATGAAAGAGCAGTGTACCTTAACACTCAAGCCGATTCAAGTCAATTTAGATTTACTGGTTTGTATGCATGTTTTGGGACTGTGGGAAGATCCTGATGTTCCCAAAGAAAACCCATAGAGGCTCAGGGAGAACATAAAACTCCACACAGACAGGCCCCAGCAGGGATTCGAAATGCGAACCTTCTTGCTGTGAGGCAACCATGCAAAGCACCACATTGTCATGCTGCAAAGAACAAAATAAAACAAAACAAAAACATTAAAAAAAAAAAGAATTGTAGAGAAACAGAACAAAAGCTAAGGCTTTTTACCCAGCAGGAAGCAAAAAAACAAGGTGAAGCAATTGCCTAACCTCAACGACTTTCAAACCACGGAGAGCACTGCTTCCAGCAACAAATCACACACAGTCCTTTAAAAACAAAAGTTTTATTTTTTTTGAGTTCCTCCACTTATTATCCTTTTTATCTTCACTTCATGGATTTTGAAAAAAAAAGAAAAAAAGAAAAAAAAATAGAAATAAAAATTTTAAAAGAGTCCAGTTTGGGAACTAAATTATTCAAAGAGAAGTACAATCATTGCTTCACAACACAAAACATCTGCCAGGGTAGAAGACAAATGCTTTGCTCCCTCCTTTCTATCTCGTGTTTACATTGATAAAATCTCTAAATGTAATAAATGCCTGTAATCCAGGTTATGAATGAACCACACAGCCCATCCTGTGGAACTCAGAGAAATCACACATAAACACAGATGCACACATGTTTCTGGCACGTGAGGCTCTGTGAGTTGCCCATTGACAAGCGTAATGCACACTTGAACACACATCACTTATGTACTCGCACTCATATACTTATATACACACACACATCATTTAGATTAACAACAGCAGAGTGGGAAAACCCGGAGGAGTCATGGGGAAGGAGGGCATTTTTTACAGAGTATGTACACACAAGAAGAGGGAGATGATGGCAAGATTGAAGGAATCTGAGAGTGTGTGTGTTCAGAGAGAAAGAAAAGGAGGAGGAGAAGAGGAAGAAGAGAAAGATGGGTTTCATTTTTGACACTAACCAAATTCAGTTCATTCCAGCAATTATTCAAGGTGGGTCTAGTAAAATATGCCTTTAATTTTCAAAGTGAGACATTTATTTCTCTACATTTGAGGCACACAGACCCTGACTATCCCCTATAATACGTCATGTCCCATTGTCCCATACTCCATCCTCCACTGAATCTTCTGCATCTGTGACTTCCCCTCAGTGCTGCCATCGCTTCCATTTCCTAGTTGCAATATTCATCAGCAACAAAAACACCAGTTGAGGCTGTCACTTGTGAAAGAAAGCCAACGCTTTCCCTGTCAGTACTCAGCACCAACCAATATTTACCCATCAGTTGATTGACGTGGAAAATGCCGAGCGTGGGATGGTAATTCGCAGAGGCCAAGTAATGTGGCTCTTTCTGTGTTTGAGATGCGAGGTGGGCGACTTAATGAGTAGAGGAGAGGTGGTGGGCGAGATTTGTCGTTTGTGTTGTATGGTCTGCTTGCTGCAGCTCAGCTGGTAGAGAGCAGCATGTCGTTAATTAGCCAGATGCTCCCTTTCTTAGAGAGGTGAGTGATAGCTATCTATCTATCTATCTATCTATCTATCTATCTATCTATCTATCTATCTATCTATCTATCTATCTATCTATCTAT
>JBAMYA010000008.1:15453814-15468475 GCA_037176975.1 Arrhamphus sclerolepis
GAGGAGACCCAGAGGAAGACCCAGGACACGCTGGGGCGACTATGTCGCTCGGCTGGTCTGGGAACGCCTTGGGATCCCCCCGGAAGAGCAAGAGGAGGTGTCTGGATGGATGGATGGATGTATATAGATACATACATACATAGATAGATACATATATTGTATGTAGATATAATGTTCTAGTTCAAGTACAAGAATTGTATTTAAAAGTAAAATTAAAAAAAAAAAAAAAACTTGTACTAGGTTTGAACTCAACTAATTTTGAGGAAGATTATAAAATGTTAACCTGAGACAAATGTTGCATCACTAATTGTATTGCTCCCTACATTAGCAGTCTTGTGCATTCCTTCAAGGAGTAGGTTGAAAGATGTAGTTTGGAGTCGGCTCAGTATCCCTTTCTTTCACTATCACCACCGTCCAAGTTTGTAGGAAAAACTAGGCCTCATTTTAAGGTAACAAAAACATATTTCTTTTTTTTTTTTCATATGGGTCCACACTAAATCCCTCCTAGTAAATCATCTTGATGTTACAGAATCAGACTTTAATACCAGTGTACACCACAGGCTAATATTACTTATTTGTGAGTCATGATGTTAGTCTTCATAGGGCATATAGGGCAGTTGCCCTCTGGGATCTAGATTGGAGGAAACTGCAAACCTTAGCGATGTAAATCTTGGAGATGGTTGCATAGCGAAATTCCAGTCAGTTTCAAAAACACAAATGGAATGAAAACATACATTGAGTATTCAGCTGGCTTAGTGTGGACATCATCAAGCAAATCAACAATGGAGGTATTCTAACCTGTGGTCATCTCTGTACCACTCAAAGGAAGCTGGTGGGACTGCCATTGCTTCACAACGCAGGATGGCTGACTTTCCCAAATGGACTGCCATGTTCTTCATATCTGTGATGACGGGAGGATCTGGCAGAGGGAACATCGAAGTAAAGGTAGGAAGAAAAAAAGCAGAGAGAGCAGCGAGAGGTTGTTCAGTAATTAGTGTATAAACCCGACTTCATTGAAAAGTCAATTCAGTTGTGATCAGGGTTGTACAAAAGGTCAAAAAATACCCACAGAGAGCTGAATTAAAATGTATACATAATAAAGCATGTACAGGATTTACATATATTATTAATAGATAATTATGTACATGAAGTTCAGCTGAATTATTTCCACAGCCGCTGCTGTGTGCTGCACATGGTGGGGTACTCACAGTTGACTGTGACTTTGACCTTGTGTCGGTCAGGTGGAGACACGCCGTTGTTGGTGATGCATTCATATTCCTCAGCCTGCTGCCTCGTGATCTCCATGATGTCCAGGAACTCCCCCTCACTCACCAGCCCATCTAATTGGAGAAGGGTTGAAGTCAAAGGTCACTATCTATCAAATGCAATGTGATTCAGGCTACAGATTCATGGTGTATTGCTTGAGATATGGTAGCATGCTGGCTGACAAAATACTTATGATTGAGATAATTTAAGAGTATAGTGAAGGCCAGGATGAAGATAACAGCTAACATATCAGTACTTGACAATACTGACATGGAAGAAGTGGGTCAGTCAGTGTGATGTTAATAAAATCTGTAATAACGTCATGAAAAAAGTAATAACATCACAGAGAGTCAGCATATGTAGGTGGTTAATTATTAATACACCCTCAAGAATATATCTGCAATCAAGAAAAAAAGCATGAGCATGATTCATTACTTGTTTGAGCCACTTTTTGCTCAGGAAAATGATGCACAAGTTTGTGTTTCATTAATACAGATGCAGCGTCTGTAAACACAATCTGACATAAGTGACACCATTACTTGTGTAGCGTCAGGGGAAACTGCAAGCTTTGCTTCAGAGCACCTAGATGCAGCAGTGGCTGGTAGGCTAATTCACTGCGTGTGCATGGTGAGAAGATTATCTTGTTGTTATTTCATGCTGACAAACTCTCAGGAGCAGGTAAAACCAAATTAGTCAGTCTCGCACTTTCACTCTTTTTTTCCTTGGGCAACTAAAAATCTCAAGATGGCGAGAGTCAAGGGGATGGACAACAAGTGGTCCTTCATGTGAGGGAATGGATACTGGGGTGTTACTGGCTCAACGGTGGCAGGTAGAGACAAATACTGAAAATATAGAGAGATGCCAATCAGCAGAACACTGGAAGCTCCCACAAACAGCTCGTGAGCATGTTTGACAGCGACACCAACGCAAACATGCAGACACACACACCCTCACACTCACAAAAAAGACACTAAACGCCACGATTATTCCTGTCAGAGATTAGCGCTGCGCCTCTAATTGAAGATTATACTGGAGGATTATTAGTGAGGCTACTGAGCTGGAGATGATTATTTGCAGCTGCTGCAGCACAGGCTGAGCAGCGAACGACAGCCGTGGCGGCGGATGCCTGTGTCGCCTGAGAGGGTGCAGGCAGGGGTGATGTGGTGGGGAGGGGGCCAATGTTATTCACTCATTCCATTAGTTTAATAAATATATCTCTCTTGCGACATCTCTGTCAAGTAGGCAGAGCACCCATCTATGCAAAAAGTGGGAACGGATTGGTAGCACAAAAGGGGATAAAAGACCTCTGGAGAAATCACACACAGCAGATGCAACAGATGATGTTCAAGAAATAAAACATCAGAGCAATTGAGCGCTAGAGTGTGCATTACAGATTTAGAGTGCTAAATTACCAGAGATACCAGGGAGGAGAATGGAATGATATGAATAAAGAATAAGAGAGGAAAAGCAGCACAGAGAGGGGAGCAGAGAGAGGTCTTGAGTTGGTTATTTCATATTGCTGTTGCTTTGATGGACCTAACATCAGCAGCTCCTACGCATTGTATCATGTAATGTGACAGTCCTCTCGCTCTTCATTCCCAAAGATCTGCAGACCTTCATTGCACACCACTCTCTATTTGGTGGGAGATTATATCTGAACAGACTTGGCCCCTAGCAATCCTACAATGGTCAGTAAAATACAGCTCCATCAACCACTTATGTCTTTTGAAAGAGCCCATCTCCTGACCACCAGAGATTGTTGGATTACTCCTTGGAGGAGATGGGGGAGAGTGGATGAAAAGGTGTGTGTGTGAGAGAGATGGGGGGGGGAGATCAGCGGTACTGGCTTTTCCTCCAGTATGTGCTCCATTTCCTCAGCAGCTCTGTGAGGCTGACTGGATCATCAGGGCTCTATCTATTCATTACAAAAACCACAGTCATGATGTTAGGTTGAAACAGAGAATGATGCTAAAATTTTGTGCCACTTTTTTTGCGTGTGCGTGTGCATGTGCGTGTGTTAGAGGTAGCTATACACTTTAGTGAGTGGGAACTAAAAAGAAATGCAATTGTTCACGATCAACTGACTCTGCCACCAAGTATTGTCTGTGCAGCCAAAGCGTGGTAAAGCTTAATCTGCTCCCACTCTGAGATCCATAGCCTAAAACCACGCTGGGTGAGATTTTCTTTTGCTATCTTAAGCAAAGCCAATCTGGTTTATTTTGAGTTAATCCATACATACATGCTGTTCATCAGCAATATTGCCAATAAACGCTGCATTTAAATCTGTCAAATCTGTTAAATCTGATTAACATGCGATGCACACAGATCTCCCTCGTTGTTGGAAAAGTCAGTACTTTTCATGAGATTTGATAAATTTTACACTGACACAAAGGAACGTTTGCCAATTTTAGCTCTGAGTCCCAATAAGGGTGGAGGTTATGTTGCTTGAATGACGCTGTCCAGAATTTGCTCTTGTTCAGGCTCTTCTTTGGCCACTCTTTCATTTTATTTCCCATTATTACTTTTTTGGGTGTCTTGGCCACCTCTGCCATAATGTCCACTCTAAGTCTCATATCCGCTTCTGTTGACGTGCCATAAAGCTGAAATTGTTGTTGTGCGATAAATGTTAGTTTGGGTGTTTGTTTGTTTTTTTGCCAGTAGCAGAGATAGAAGACTGTGACAGCCAGATGATGCTTACTAATTATAATCAAATATTGCCTCATATCAAAATTTAACTAATATTTGTGTCACTTTAATGTCTTTTCATTAAACACATGATCTCTTATGTTGTTTTGTTGAATAAATAGACATTAAATAGTCAATAATTTGACAAGAGCGGCTCTCACTCTCCACTCTAACGAATAATCACTACAACTTTACAGACTTAATGAACAACGACGTGCAGTGCTTATGTTTGTGAATTCACGAGGACTCAAAAATGGTCGAAAAAGTGAAAACAAGATTCACCAACCAACCTACAAGACTATGGACCTGCAGAACAGGGTTTATACTTGTCTCCACACTAAATGGCTTTGAATGTGTTCCCGCTACATCAGTGAGGGCTTAATGTTGTTCCACTGTCAAACATCAAGTGTATGAGGGGTCTTTCACCAAGTCTTTGAGCCCTTTATGCACACTCAGTAAGTACATATTTCTCAGACTTTGCCTAATGGAATTAGCCACATCTCACATCACTGTGATGTAAAATGCAGTTAGAATCAAGGCATACTATTTTACATGGAAGGGATAACTAACCCTAAAATGACAAGAGGGAAAAAAAAGTGAAAACGTAGTTGTGTGATGGCATGTTGGAATTGTTTTTGTTGGAACTGAATCAGTCATCTTCTTCTTCTCCTTTCAGCTTTTCCTTTCAGGGGTCACCACAGCAAATCATCTCTGTATCCTCTTCTCTCACGCCAACTAATTTCATGTCCTCATCCTTCTATCGATGTATTATTGGAACTGAATCAGTATTGTTATGCCCAAACCTCAGATCCTTTTGTAGATTTCAGGTTGCCTTTTGCTGTCTGACAAAATTTAGCTATTAGAAGATATGGTGGGGCATCAAAGCCTTCATTATTCCAAAAGCATCTCTAGTGCCCATGTAAATGTTTGGGCTTCTTTGTTCAACATTTCTGGCGTTGTGAACAACTAAGCATTTACTTTAGGGTTTTTCTTTTCTTTGTTCAAAGAAATTCCATCAGATACAGTAAAACAGCATGGTCAGTACTAAGTCTGTTTTTATTGTCAGTTAAGACTCTGAGTTTTTGCTTGAGGGATTTTCATGCTTTTATTTTTCTCAACATGTGCTTTTTAGTCTTTGGATGTCTGTCCAGATGCTACTTTGAATGCCGCTAATGTTTAGTCACATTTAGCTGCGTGATCCTTTATCCATTCCCATTCTGATACCAATACCCAGCCAATGCCTGATAATTGATCTGTGAAAAAGACTGAAGGTATCAGGCTTGACTGAAACGTTCCCAACTTTGAAAAAAATAAATGTAAAAAGTTATCATGAATAATAAATGAAACGAACTGTTATTTTTGATAAAGACCATCAAAAACCACATGGAACTTTAATCTGAATTAATTAGCTATAAAGTGGTTTCTGATCTTCATCTAAGTAACAACAATAGAGAAAACAGTGTCTTTAAGCTGATAACACACAAAAATAATTTCATAACATTCATAGTTTTGGAGGACAAAAAAAATGTTCGAAAAAGAAATTATGACTGTGTGTTATCAACACGTGCGTGCGCTTTTATATATTATTGTAACTGGGATGAAGATAAGATCACTGTTTACAGCAAATTAAAGCAGTATATGATCACCTTTTCTTGCTCCTGTGGCTACTTGTGCAGCTGAAGCATAATATAGCGTTGTACGCAGAAAATTGAAGTGAATAGATTGACTTCATGTATCCGCCCCATTAACTGATACCTGATTCAGATCTTAGCTTTCATACTATTAATGCTGGATTTTGGAGGAAATGTTTTCTTCTGATAATTTACAATTAAAACAATGTTTGTACACTCATGGGGCAGTGCTGCACCTCTGCACAGTGCTTTAAATATTCTTGACAATGTTGTATTGAAATGGTAGCTGTGATTAGCTTTTCTGGTCCCAGTACGCGCACCAGAGGACCCAAATGCAGACTGGCAGGCTGGTAGGTGTAATACAAAAATGAACTTTGAAAAACTCACACACCTAAAAGAAAAAACAAAAAAAACACACCAAAAGCTGTGCTGCAGGAGCAGATAATTCAACAAAGTCTGTCAGAAACAGAACCCAACTCTACAAAGACACAGCTGGGTGTGCAACCAGGGCAGGAAATAA
Source organism: Arrhamphus sclerolepis (assembly GCA_037176975.1). Taxonomy (NCBI): domain Eukaryota; kingdom Metazoa; phylum Chordata; class Actinopteri; order Beloniformes; family Hemiramphidae; genus Arrhamphus; species Arrhamphus sclerolepis. Next base: position 15,459,917 of record JBAMYA010000008.1, read on the forward strand.
AACTGGGAAGTATGACAAACTAACTTGAAACGGACTGAGATAACTGGAAGGTATAAACACTGAGGGAGGTGATGATTAGCATACTGCTCCACACGAGTGTGGTAATCAGTAACAGTAACCAGGTGTGAAGCAACGACAGGAAGCCAAACAGAATGCTGAAAATGATCAATCTCCTTACCTTTCCGGCCTCATTTAAAATGCCCTCTAAAGCCTGAGGATTTAAAAAAAACAAAACAAGAACCAATAAAACCACTAAGATTCTCAAATCTTTGAAGATATTTAAACCTGTTATTGTGTATTACTGTTTGACATCATGTTTATTTCTTTTTTATTTTTAAGTTAAGTTGCAGTTTGTGGTCCTGGAAATGGCAATGTAATGTGTGCCATCCCTGGCTGGGTTCTAAAAACACACTTACGCTGCATCAAATCATGCTGGGTTTGGAATTAAAAAAAGAAAAAACAACAAAGAGCAAAAAAAGAATAGAATGTACAACATGAATAAAGGTCAGCAGCAAAGAAACAAGGAGCAGAGCAAATAATCCCAACCCATCACAGTGGTACCATGTTTTTATAAACAGCTTTGTCAGATAATTTGTCTTGACTAGACCTCAATTTCACCTCTACCATTACAATTTCCTAATTGTATTACCAGCTGAAGAAACAATTACCTGAAACCCCGTTATTGCCTAGTGAGCATCAATTGTTTTAATTTTAAAAGTGCTGAGTTGCACAAAGGCCAAAGCTTGAGAAGTCAGATATTTTGCATCACTGGACTTAGACCTTTGGAACAATGGCTCTGAACAAGTTTTACATTAACAACCTAATTGTCTGAGAGCTTGGCAAAATTACCTGGGAGCTTAACTCTTTTGGGTTATCCACCCTTGTTAAAACTCATCATTATTTCCACTCTAAAACTGAGTCCACAATAATATAATAATCATGCAACTGTCAGTCTGCACCTTCTTTGGGTTTAGTTTGCTTCTGTACACCGCTTATGTGCACTGAAACACAAAAAAGGAAAAAAGAAATTACAGCAGCCTTGTGATTGCATACAAACATCAACCAGAAATACCATAAAACAATTAAATAAAATAATAATAATTAAATTTTTATATTATTGTTTTTATTTCGGCTGATGCATACTTCTGCGTCAAACCGATTCCGTAGACTACAGCGTAGCCTGATGTACACATTTCACCGAATGTAACTGCCCATTGCATCATCACAGACCACAAAAAATATGACTAGTAGATTTCTTCTTCTTTGTTTTCCCCGCTGCTACTACTTCTTTGTTGGGGAAAACAATAGTTTACTGCAATGTCTGTAAAAATGACTGATGCTCAATGTTTATCAGCACCACCTCATGTAAAATATACCTTATTTTCTCTGTTGCTATGTCTGACCTACATGCAAGAAGTAAACAAAAAGGTAACTATGCACTGTGAGCTACATGGCTGCAGAAAGAACCTGCCATCTAGTGGTTAGTGCAGTAATTACAGAGTGACGCAAATAATAATACACACTCTTACACAAGTATTAGCACCCGTGACAGCCTAAGGGCCATCCGTAGCCTATGTGCATAGCTGTTACAGAGAAATATAAATCAGACTTATTAAGGTTCACTTTCAGCCATCTAATTTAAATCACCTCTAGATGAGCTTTGCACTCACCAAAACTCCATAAAGCTGTTGTTATTTCAGGATGACAAAGACTGAGAATCAGAAAGAGAGGATCTTTCTGAAAATGAGCAGATTGGGCTAAAGTGTCTTCTGATTGGTCGAATTCATGGAGGCTTGCCAATGGGTAGAACAAATGGCTCATAAATGTGCACAGCTCTTGTTGCTGTTCATACACACATTTTCAACATATCAACACATTAGGAGTGAACTTCTGGCACTGAACCACCGGCAGCTTTCACTTTTAGACTTTCTGCAAATGCAGCAGTGTCGTCTACTGGCCTTTTATTTATGAACTGTCCTCTGCGGAGTGTTACATTCATAAGAAAATGAATGAATAAATAAATAAATAAAATGGACTGCATCCTCTAGTTGTCATGTCCAGGAAATTATGTCTTGTGTTGTCGGGTTGTTTCCTGTTTTATTTTGAAGCCCTGCACCCCTTATGTTTCAGCTGGCTTCCCCTACCTCAGATGTTTCCCTCCAGTCTAATTGTTCAGCCACACCCTGATTGTTTCAACCTGTTCCCACTTACCTGTGGCGTATTCATTTGACAGTCTGTGTTTTCCACTGTCTCTTGCCAGTTCGTGTCTTGTCCCAAACCAGTGCCAACTCAATGATCTAAGTCTTGTTCTCAGTTAAGAAATCTTTTTGTTGTTACTTTCTTTCTGCTTCCAAGATAGTATTGAGATTTTGAGTTTAGTTAACCTTCTCGTTTAGAGTGATTTTCTGTTGTCTAGGACCTTTTTCCTGTCATCAGTGATTTTAGTTGAACTTTGTAAAGAAACCATTTTCAGTTGATATTTTGTCTCAGAGTAGTGCGTTTGGGTCCACAACTACCTTGTTTGGTCCATGGGTGGCCGTTTGTCCCTCACAACCCAAAGACCCATTTCTTTTGAGACATCTTGGAAGATGTCTCAAACAAGGAAGATGCTTACAGATGTAGCAGCAGATCCACCAGGATGGAAAACATATTTGATTCGAGCTGTGCAGACGTTAACATCAGCTTTTAAAATGACCACTAAAGCTCTTTCTCATGTGCACATGCACTACCTGGAAATCATGACCATACTGGGAAATTCTGCCCTCTATGACATTAAAGGTTTTTTGTGTATCTGTCATGTTTCATACAATGGTTTTGAAATGTCTGGAATGGGGGGCAACATAATTGTTCCCAGCACCCTATAATGTATTATATTGTGCATAGAAATGTTGCAGAATTTTACCTTTTTAATGGGTCATTTATCACAATAACATTGTAGATATAAGTCAGAAAACATAGAAGTATAATAATTCCACTTAATTATTCAGAACACATTTATAGACTGTAGACCTACCATCTTATCATAAAGACCTATGCATATCATTGTGTATATTGTCTGCATATACATTAGCTTAATGTTTTCCACCATAATTTTGTGAAACCTTTTTATTTTTGGCAGATATATATGCTACTTCTTGTTGCAGCAGATGTTACTTTTTCTTGTGCATTTGTGCAAGTAAGAGGCAATTGTGTCCTTCGCCAGCCCTCTTTGACAGGTTGATCTAACATATTTTATTAACACCTGAAGCCCTGATTCTGTCGGCAGAGAGTGGTGCAGGAAAGGACAGGACAGGCAAAGGCACAAGGTTTTGTGTGTCGTACATGGTGATACATGTGTTGTTTGTGTGACATGCTGTGGTGTATCTAATCTGAATATTTTAATGTTTGATGCACACACCCTGAAACAAAAAAACAAACAAAAAAACAAAATAACAACAAAACCACACACACACATCCACACCAGAGCCTAAGCAGCTCAGCATCCACCTGTGTGCATATCTATTGTAGATGTAATCTCAAATGATGCGCCTGTGCAGCTCTGGTGTACTTGAGTGAATGAGACAAAATGCCTGTTTGTCCCTCTGCGGGTCACCTGATGGATGCCAGGGAGAGAGAATGGGTGAGACAGACTGTACATGTGTGTAAGGACGTAGGAGGGGGAGGAGGAGGAGGCAGTCCCTGCAAATAACAGTGCAGTGCAGTATCACTATTGGATGTAAGTGAGGTCTGAGGTAACTGCACACAAATTACAAAGGGGTCAGAGACTTTTAGCAGTCCTTCTGACCTCTGAGGTGCTAAGCTTCCTCCTTATCCACAACCCCCTGGAACACACACACACACACACACACACACACATTTTCCACCCAGCTCACACAATCCACTTCTCACTGCCCCTCCCTGCAGGTTCTCTCTGCAGTTTCTGAGTAATGGGGACAGATGGCCAGCAGCTTCTTGCTGTTTCTTTAGGCTTGACACCCCCCTACCTCCCCCACCCCCCTAACTCCTGCGCCCCTGGTCTCATGCAACCAATGGCTTGGTTGCAGAGACTTCCACAGAATGGCAATGCGGACCCTATCTCATTTTCTGCCAGCTGTGGGGTTATGAGGCGGTAAGAGACAGAAAAGCACTCTGAGATGGTGGGGACAGCTAGAGAGGGAGGATTACTGCTGACGGAGGAGAGATGCTGTAGGCTTTCACAGAGTTTGTGGCGTTAACTTGTGTTTGTGTGTGTTTGCTACAAGTGTGCATCCATGCATGCTTTCCCTTTCTCTTCTGTATTTTCGTGTGTCTGACCGCGTGTGATCTCTACCTTGCTTCTGCTTGCTTGAGGTGCAGGCTCATAAATGTTAACAGTGCAGAGAAGAACAACGTGCTCACAGTGGGCAAACCCACAGACAAACAGGAGAAAGGAGAAGGAGGAGACGTCTGAGCAAACCTGAAGATGACTAAAAGTAAAGCAGTACAGTAGTTTGAGTTAGTCTAGCTGCCAGTACAGTCAAGGTATATGCCATTTTAATATAAGCATCTTTTTGAGGGCACTGATTACAACTACATAAATGGCTAAGTCGAGCTCGACTAAGACTTAGACTTCTTTCTTAGTCCCAATTTACATACGTAAAAGGCATTACTTTACCAAAATATGCCATAGTATGTGGCAAAATGTCTGCTTTCAGCTTGTTAGCATTCGATTTCTATGGTTGACCTATTAGGCCACATACCAAAACAAGATGTGAATGGTTGGTTTAGCTTACGCTTCCAGTGAATTGCGAATATTCCATAGGCTTCAGTTTTCTCTTCTGCTCTTATTCACCTTCTTCTTTTGCTTCCAGGTCGTGTCTGTGCAAGCGCTTCCATGCAGAATTAGTCTTAGTCTTAGTCTTAGTCTTAATTAGACTTCCAGCTGCATCATCAGGGTGCTAACTATGAGAAGTCTGGTTTAATTTGATTTCAGCTAGACTAAGATGTTTAATTGTGATGGTTTCAGTTGGACTAATGCAATAATTTGATTTGTTACATGTTGAAAAAAAAAATCCTTCCTGTAAAATTCACTCATCAGGATTAATACTTCCTATAAATATGCTGTATCTTGAAACTCTTTCTGCTTGGTATTATACAACAAAGTTCTGTGCTGATAGTTCATACCCTGATCATGGAGCCCAAGCTTAAAGCTTATCACCCTCTTAAGGAAAAATAAATAAAAAATGGATCAAGAGAACCTGTCATGGTATCTGTCACAGTACCACAATAAACTGGCTCCAAGTAGACTGAACCTTTTCACTGTGAGCATCTGTTGACAGCTATGAACATATCACATGCTTAAATTACAAACTGTCCACCAACATTCAAACTCTGCGTCTTTGTATCCTTAGAGAACGTGACCAACTGACTGCACAGCTGGACAGATGTGAGCTTCTCTTCCACATTTTCGCCTCACCCGCTGAGGCGACGGCATGACACGAGCAAAAGGAAGATTTTGAAATTCCTTTGAAAAACCTCCATCGAGGTGTGTTTATAAAGTCCTGATTCACGTCAGTGACAACTTTTGGTCCAGCAATTTTTAATGAGCTGCCAAAAATAAGTTTGGTGAATTGAAAAAAAAAAAAATCAAAAGAAGCCAAGAGGAAAAGAGGGAAACAAGAAAATCATGACAGCAAAGCAAAACTGCTCTGAGCTCTGATAAAAACACTGACCTTCCTGTAAGAACAGAAACCTAAAATACACACAGGATTATTTTTATCACAGCGGAATAATCAACAGTAAACAGATGACTCAGCATGGCAAGAACCAATCATTAGAGGCAAAGCACCGAACCTTTTTTCTGACTCAGAACACTCGTGATAATAAACATGGGAACTTATAGGGCAGATATACATGGCACCAATGAGCTTGTTCTGACTTCATCTAACAAGCCGTGCATGCTGGCTCACCTGAATCACCCTGATTTATAGCACTTACAGAAGCAAAGAAGTAGCTGATTTAACTGCGTAAATGTCTGTTGGCCTTGTGAAGCTGGTTGACAGGGTGAATGAAGACAGATGCTGAGGATTACATGTGGAGCAGCTGGTATAATTACATAGAATATGTGGCTACTTGGGACAAAGCACTGGGGCATGGGGGAATGTATGAATTTTAAGATACAGACTACACAACTGGATTTAAGAATGGTGAGACAGACATGAAGGACACGAGCTGAATGCTAACAAGCTTGTATTGAACTGTAAAAGCAGAACAGTGTTATGAATTTACACACAAAGGTGTAAATGTAAAGATAGCAACAACAGAGCTCTGTATCTGACTAGACAAGCGACTGAGAAGGAATAGCTTACATTTCTGGTCCTTCCAGGTGACGATGGGTTCAGGCCGACCGACCGCCAGACAGAAAAGGCTTACGTTCTCTCCTTCATTCACCGACACGTCTTCTGAGATGTTGACAATTCTTGCTGGCACTGAGAAAACAAGAACCTGCCATTAGACTCTGACCTCAAACAACTTTTTCATTTCATGGATTATTGACTAAGTGTGGCCTTAGGTTTTCTAAGGTAGTACTTGTAGGAATTTTTGCATTCACTTTTAAGCAATTGTCCAAGCCTGAATGCCATATTATCCTGAAATGAAAGTGCTATTGGGCTATGCACTTTCTTTTTATAAGAAGATGGCCCTAGAATTTAAATGGTCCGGTACCATTGTTTTTAATGAGCTCAGCACTAAGATGCCTTTTTTTTTTTTTTTTTTAATAAATAAATAAATAGATAAGAAAATAAAAACATCTACCAAGGACTCACTATTTCTCTGTCTTGCAGAAGTTGAATACAGCAATAAAGCACAGATTAAAATGGGGCTCCTGCTTGATGCACAGACTTTAGGGCGCAATCATTTTGTGTGAGACAGAATTTAAGATTATATGCGACTTGTATATAGTTAGAGTGGGTTATCTCTGCAAAAGAAAGCAGTTTTGTCAACTCTGCTGGTAAAGTGGTCCATACCACAGATGATGCAGACCTTATGTTTCTAATCCAGCAGAATTCACCAAATATTTCCTCCTAAAAGTTTGTGATTTTATTATGCTGAGCAAATCTGAGTAGAGTATATGTCAAAAAACAAAGAAAAATAGTCACATTCAAGAAGTAAAGGTCTGAGATGCATCCTCTGAGCAGTTCTGCACCAATACATCATGTCACTCAGGATCAGACAAACTTTCACTCATTGCTGACTTGATGACCGTGCAGCAGTCACGGTCGTCCACTGACAGTTATTTAGTTAGGCAGATGGATAACCTCCTGTGAACCTCGTCTGCTCAACATACATACACATATACTCTATTCTCCTTACTTTATAGAGACGGTATTCTTAACAGGTTACAAGAAAAAAAAGAAATATTGTCTTATTGCAATGCTTTTGACATAAACATTTTAAGATTATATTACATACTGGACTATTAATCACACTCAATGGAATTTTTGCAGCTGGAATGGTAAATCTGCAGACTCTAGACACATAAGCATTGTAATCCAAAACTACCGGCTGTTGTTAACAGCTACTTTTAATGGAGTCCAGTATCTCAACTCTGTTGCTGACCTTGGACAATGAGGTAGACATGGGTGATGCGGGGCTTGTTATTGGCCTGGAAGGTGCAGGTGTAGGGTCCCTCATCCGTTACTTGCACTTTGTCAATGTGAATGGAGAAATCACTGCTGTTGCTGTTGACCAGTGTCACGCGCTTGTCCAGCGACCACTTATCTGTCCCGGTAAAAAGGATATTTGAGCGGTTCAGCCAAGCTTTGTGGGTCACCTCCTCGTTGATGTGACATCTGTGAGATGAAAGGAAGTAATTAGTGGGTGAGATCGCTGTATATTGCAGGATGGCTGGATATCTGAGGCATCATTAATATGAGGTGTGTTGCGTACTGTGCATGTGGTGAGAAGTGTTGTTACTCTGTGTACAGTTAAGTCAGTTAATGATGTACTCATTTGCAAACATAAATACTGTTGATTAATATAAGTACCAAAAAAAAAAAAAAAAAAAAAAAAAGGTGAGGTGGGGGGACATTACAGAAAGACAAGCACCCCAAGACATTTTAGAATTCAGGTAACTTTTTCCAGGACCCAAGAACTAATTAGGTCTGTTCACAATCATCACTAAAGGTCAGGTGGTAAAAGTTTCAAAGCTTTATAATTACTCAAAATGCCAAATTCTTATCTAAACAATCAGTAGCGACAAACACTCTGAGCAGCTTCTTAACTCTGAAAATTGAAATGACTGATGAGCAGAAAGCAAAAGTCTGTAAAGTGCTTTCAGATAACTGCTCCTGCAGTTCACAATGTAATTAGAAAGTATATCTTTAATAGGAATGGCAAAGGTTTAATTGACAGCTGGAGAGCATCTTTGGAGAAAACTGTCTGTAGAAATGTGAGAAAGGACAACCCCAGTTTGACATAAGATTCACCAAGTCCTGTTAAGTTGGTGGACTAATTTTTTTCCTTTCAGACATTTTTTTTTTTTACAAATCCCTTTTCATTCAGCAAAGTTTTCTAAAATGCAACAAAAACATAATTTCTATA
>JBAMYA010000008.1:15475845-15494563 GCA_037176975.1 Arrhamphus sclerolepis
ACGGACTGATATGGCTACATATATAGGGACGAAAATGTGGTAATTAACAAGGATATTAAGGTAAATAGGTATATGAGAAAGTTGCTAATTGCAGTTTAAGGTATAAGAGGAAGTGTATTAAAAAAACAAACAAAAACACGCAAAACATCTTTCATAGTTTTGGTTGAAAATTCAGATGAATTTCTAGTACTCTACTGTAGGTTCTTTAGTTACATGTATAATTAATTTCTAAAGCCTTGTACACATCATCAGGAGTAAGTCAATATTTGAGCCAAAAACTATAGTGAAGTAGTTTTGATGATATTACTAGAGTAAACATGGCCATTTCTGGATTCCAAGTATGCCAAGTGGACTTGTATACTTGGAAGTTCATATTTGGAACAACATACTTTGGAGAAAGGGAGCAAGCAGTTTGGTCTTTCTGCAGTTGGAACAACAGTGTACTTAATAGCATCACAGCTCAGATAGTAGGCTAACATGCTCAAAAAACATCAATGATTTAATTGATCTTAAATAAACAGAACTGTAACAAATAGACCACTGACCCTTGATGGCTAAAGTGTCTATAACGAGTACTTAAGATTTTGTGTTTGTGTTTTATCCATTTTAAGATCTACATGTGCTTATTCCTATTCAAAGTCACAGGGATCTATCTCAGCTTTCTTTGGGCAAAATACAGGATTATATCCTGGACAGGTCGCCAGTCCATCACAGGGCTACATGACAAAAACAACCACACACAAACAGTCATTCCTATAGATTTAATGGCTTCCATGATATTGCATTTCAGCTGTGTGATTCAGTGGAAATACAAAAAAAAACTCCATAGATTTTGGAGAGTTTGTTTTAAATATTCTTTATCTTGAATATCTTTAATATTGACCATACTTGCCTGGACACGGACTTAGAATTGAAACTTAAGCTGCCACAAGAACACAAATGTACATTATAGATGGTATGTATTTACATCACTTCCCCTCTAGGCCACGCCCCTCTCAATTGGACTGAGTAGCAAAACAAACCTCACTCAACACGGCGAAGTGTAGCAGTAAACACAAATGTGGAATATGACATGAAATTAAAGATAATTGGAATTGACATTGATCTGTACAAGCTACCAAAGAACAAGTGGTTCACAAACATTGACATGTGGTCAGAAATCACGTATTCTGACATAATATGGACCTGATTTCAATACCAAGAAATACACAATGTGAAGTTCGAAAATTGCCGTCTAAATTGCTGACTACTGCTGTGAACTGTTACCTGGTATATTTCTCTCATTCAAAGGAGACGTTTGACACATTTAACAGGTGTTAATTATGTTTTGCATTGTTGTTCTAAACCGAAGCCTACAGTGCTTTTTGGTGTTATCTTTGCTATTTCCCCACATTATTTCATGTAAGTGAGACGCAAACATATATATAGACTGACTTGACAGTTATGTTAAAACAATTTAAATAGTTTTCAATAAAGAGTTTGCACAGTATCACATTTATTTGTCGTCTTACATATAGTGTTCATTCAAGCATTACAACGCAGCTTTTTTTCCTTTTGAAAAAAGACAGCAATTCATCAGCTTCTCTTTTCTCTAGCTGTCGGTAGCCTGTAAAAAGATAGCTCCGACTGCTTTTCAAACTTGTTCCAACAGTCAATTGCACATCAGCTCTTCCCCCAATTTTTCATGTTGTTCTTAAGTTTAGACAACCGCTCAGCTCCGTCTTTCTGCCACTCAGTGGGACAGAACCGCAATCACTTTCGCTGCTGTGATGTCATCTGCATACCCTCTATTGAGAAACAGCCAAGACTGAAGTTTATCTAACTAGCAAACATCATTTCATTGGTAATTTAAGATGCTAATAAATGCTAACAAGTGCTAACAAATTCATGACTGTATTCCTTTGTCTTCTGACCAGTTTACTGTTATAGAAAGTCGGCATTTAGCATGCTGACTGAGGAGTGCTCATCAGTTCATCTAGCCTATTTCTATACATTTATACAGCATCATTTGTAAATTATTTAACCAGTCAAGAATATTGCAACTCTTTACACAACTTTAAGTTGAGGCAAGGAATTGAATTAATGGTACTTTTGGGGCTTTTGGCCAATGTTATTCAACCAATCAATGCCATGTAATCCATGTGATGTGGTGATACATTTTACTCCAGTCAACGCGGAAGGTGAAATGGAGGTGAATGTTCATTTTATTCAACACTTGTTGCTCCATGAAGGAAAGTTGTACAGACAAATCAAAGTCAAGTCAAGAGTACAGACGCATGTCTGTATGTGACCAAAAATAAACACAACTCACAGAATGTTTCTGGAAATGTATGGGATTTTACACCCCTTACAACTCTACTTAAAGGCGATTAAAATAAACGTTTTTTATTTTATTTATCTCTTGTGCCAAACCATGTCACATCCAGGAGTTGGGAGGGGGATGGGTGGTAGCAAGTTAGCTGTTTTTGATTTGTTGGAAGTAAGAAAATGCTGTGATTTATCACTCATAGTAAGGCAGACTGACTCTCAGCCTTCTGAGCTGACCACTAATGTTGTTAAATATAACTTAAAAGAAAAAAAGCAGTGGTATGACGACTGGATGACTCCATCAGCATTTGACAGTTATTATTATTTAATTAGCTAGGATAGACAGACCTGAAAAATATGGCGCATTGCACGACACCTAATTGAAGTTCTGAGACACAGAATTGGCAATTAAACTAGCGTGACAGGTGGTGGAAGGGCAGACATGTTTTCCATGTAATCAGTTGGTGCAGGTGGAGGATCAAGAGTTACCTCAAAGTGACACTACTGCCTTCCAGCACTGTAATGTTGCCTCCGAATTCTGCTCCGTGCACAGTGGACCCTGCCAACAGAAGGGAAAGAAGAGTGCAATGAGCGTCCAAGAACAATATTAAACTTGTGGCCATAAATCTCAGGTCGGGAGCTCAAAGATTCATGACCTCAGCAAGTCATTGCTGGTACAGATGTGTCCTGCACCATCCTTACATATATTTAAAAGAGAAGTGAAAAACAAAAAAGAGTCAAAATGTCTGCACTGACCCCCATACTTGAATAATAATTTGGTTTTGCCTGCATTCTGGTGGGATGTTCATTCATTGAACAGTGCTGATAATGAGCCAAGGTAAGAGGATTCACAGGGAGCTGCCCGAGCGTGAAATGAAGGGACAGCAACAGTAACAGAAGGGATGCTCATCCTGCCTACCAACACACACGCACACACAAGCACTTGGATGCAAAAGCACAAACAAGTACTGTATAACATATATACAAATAAACCATTAGTTGAAAGAGAAATACATGCTTGGCATGTGTGGATTTTTGACACACTCAGGTGAGAACAAAAATTTAAATCCTTTAAATTTGCTTGGACAGCAGACAAAGAAAACCAAAGACTTTACACACTGGCAGTGATATTGCATATTAAAGCAGGCTGTTTCTCAGTAGAATACGTGGCTCTGTTCATCTTAACTCCACTAAAATGCACCATGACATCAGACACCCCAGTTTGTGCCCTCCCTCCATCTTTGACAATCTATTATTCCCCCCTTCTGTCAGATGACCTCAATATCTCAATAGGGTTTTGCTACTGTCTAGCCTTGAGGTTTAATAAATGGTGACTTTATGAAACGATGCTGCCTCACTCAGGTGCTATGAAGCACCTCAAGGTTTGTTAAATCGCTGTGCAAAGTCAGAGACTTCTTAAGTATGCCATATGAGAACCTGCCAAGAGATGAAAGCCAGAAGTGATAGCAATGAACTACTAAATAGATGAGAAATGTGGGTTTGAAATTGGGAGGAGGGTCTTTCAGGAATCAAGATTTGATTACTTCTGCATTATAATGCACTTCATGAATAGCTAATCAAAAGGTTCTCAGACAGCATGGAGAAATGCCCCCACCAAGTATATTAATAATGTCTCATCATTTTTTAAACAAAGGGCAAACATGCCTTTTTAAGGAAAAAAAAAACACGATTATTTCAATACAAGTGTGGTTTGGCTTCTCCCCTTATGTGTGGATGTGTAGTGGTAATATAAATCTTCATGCATGGACATCTGTATGTTCATTTGTACAAGATTAAGCATGTGTCCTTCATTGTTTGTGTTGCCGATGACAGATTCTGGGGGATAATGCTCATGCTTGTTTGCAGACACTGTCAAGAAACAGGAAAGAAGAGCAAACAAAGAATGCCTCAAAAGAAAACTGGCCCTGAATATCTCCCACTAAATGCTGTAATCACATTAATGGGTGCTGCTGCTGCTGCTGTTTAATCTAGGCTGGCCAAGGATCCGAGAACCGGCTCCATTTCTGAAAGTCTTGAGGAGGGGTGCAGCACATTATGCCCAATGTTCAGAAACTCTCAGAAGTTGTTATTTCTGCTTTAGTCTTTAACTGTTGAATGCGAATGCATTGATTTGCTGTGATCATGCTTCGTCTCTGAGTGTCAGTCCTCAGCTCAAGCTCTCAGCTGCTCCCTTTCAAATGCTTTTTGCTCTACACACCAGACTTTATTTGGGTTAATTCAATTCAGATCCCGGGCTGGGGGCTTGGAGACGTGTGTAACATACTGTCATAAATGCACCCCACCTACACAATTACAGGCACACATAGAGAAACCTTGCTCTTTTCCCCATAATGGGACATGCACACACAACACATGCACCTGTTTTGATAGAATGAATGATGTATGCATTTGCTGAATGCTCCAGACAGCATGACAAAGGTTACAACCCAGCAGGAAGTTATTCCCATTTCCCGACTCAATTCCCATCTTCACATCTCGATTGGCGCCTTGCATTCTCAAAGGTGTATCACCCAGACACCACTCTGAGGCACTGCATAACGTGATAACCAGGTCATCACATTCTCCCCATACTTCCTCTTGCACACCGAATCACAGGAAAAGTCACAGAAAAGTAGGTTTAGACACACTCATCAAATGAAGGAATTCCTTACAGCCTCAAACAGAAAGGATTCCCCTTACATCGTCCACCTGAAATACAAATATTTCTTCATTTTCATGAACACACTCACATATACTAAAGTTTATCACTCACCTTCCCTGATTCCTGCGCACACCTGCAACAGCATACATCTCTTTTTGATCTATGTCACTGTCTCATAATACACAGATGAAAAAGCACCAGCACCTGTGTTCTAGTGCTGGCAGATCACCTCTGTCCTCAGTCAAAGGTACCCTCAGTGCACTCCCCAAATGTATGCTTTCTTTCTCCCTGCCTCCCTTAAAAACTATTCTTTAAGAAACAACTACACCATCATCATCATCACCATGACTACTGTATTCTGATGCTGATATCTGACCCAATGGGTGTAGACTACATCAGTGGATAGGCATGCTAGGTACTAGTTACAGAAACAAGGATAAGATACAACCTGCAAATAAACAAGCAAACAAAAAAAAAGACTTTGATCATGCATTAAAGCAGTCTTGACAGTGTTTTTGGGGACATTCTTACATGTCACCTCATTGACTCCACTGGAGCATTAACCTCCTGAACACCATTTTACAAGAATCCATTGTTGCATCTGAAGCTTTGCATTACCCAAGATGATTGTGAATGCTATGAGCAAGAATCTTATAGGCAAATTATAAAACATTACAAGTTGGCGGTATGTGAAATAAGGTGTGGTTAAAGGTTGCAAATGTTGTTTGGACAATTTGACTGCAAGACCCAAACAGAGACTGCAACAATCCGGAATGAATTCATAGCATTATGTCCAGTGGAATATAAACTAAATCCACTTCCCTTCACTTAAAGTGTCGACCAGACGAAGGACAGACTAACTTCTCTGGACAAGCCAGAGTCAAACCCCCATGACATGAAAGACATGAAAGAATGAAATCTGTGATTTCATATGTCCATATATATATATTGGTTTTCTTTTCTTGCCTTTGCTGTCATTTAGTCAATGTTAGCATATTTTATTTAGGAGTATTTAAGAATGTCGCCATTTTTAGTCTTGTTGTTACATAAGGCTCTGTAAACTCCTCACTTTATTTATGTTTTAATTATTATTCCCTATTCTTCAGGTACAAAAGATGATCCTTTGTGGTTAATAGATAATATGCATATTTAGTGTCGTAGACAGATCTTCAAGACTGAATATGAAGTTTAGAAAATTTCATGATTTAAATTAATCTTATAGCAGATGTCTGATGGCTAAAATCTCATAGTTCTCTGTCTGCCTGGAAGCATCGATGGGGGAGTGAAGGAATACTAATTACTGATGCGCCACATCGATTGGCCAAGACATGTGACCCCCCAACTTGCTGTCCAGCTGGGTCATAAAAACTGCTTCAGAGCCAGAATCTCTCTCTTGCCCTTCCCACTCTTCCCTAATAAATAATTTTTATAAATGTGCTCAACTTTGCTGCGATCAGGAAACCTCGACCTATTTTCTTTTTTCTTTTTTTTCTCTTCTAATTTTATTGTTATTTTTGTTTTATTGTTGCCCTTTCCAAATCCCCTCCCATTTTTCTTTTTCTACTTCTCTCTCTCTTCTTTATGTCTGTTATTTTCTCTTATCAGTTACTTAATTGAATAGTAGAAATGGGTCTTTTTTACTTGTATTTTACTCTGACTTCATAATCACACTATCTCACTCTTTGTTTATCTTTGAGCACATTCTTCTTTTAATAAATATTCATTATCTAATTTGTCGTTAATTGTCTTACATAGTGTTCAGACATCTCCAAACAAATTAAAATTACGTTCAGATAAGAGATTGATAAATAATTTTACAAATTTCTTCCCCTTTTAAAGAAAAGGGTTGTTCACCAACAAGTTGATTAATTAATTCTAAGTCTGATTTCCTGTAAATTGGCAGGAGAGCTGCATTAGGGACAGGGAAATTAATCAAAACCGACATCCAGAACCTATAACCAACATATCCTGTTTCCCTTCCCAAGTTCAAATATTAAATTAATCATAATGTATGTATGTATGCATGTATGTATGTATGTATGTATGTACATATATTCACTTATTAATTGTAATTGAGGTCAACTGTTCAATTAATCATTATATGTAAGTATAAATATTAAAACAATCAGTCATGAATAATAATCAAGGTCAATGTCAATTAATCATGATATTGATTTGATGCCGTATCGCCCAGCACTACTTAGGGGCATGTGTGTTGTAGAGGTACACAAAAGGGATGGATATCAAGAACCAATGTTTAACTGGTACCAGTTCCAAAGTAGTCAATATCAAAAGTATTGATCAGGTCTAAGAAAGATCGCAGTGTAAGAAGTATTTATATATCTCCAGGTAAATTCACTACAATTAATAATCAAGAGGCTGCTGGTATTTTATGGCTTACAAGTATGACTAGATACTGGTGCCCAGTCAAGACCATAACTCTTTCACCATTATCAAAATGCATAAAATGTTGTTGTGTTTCAGAGGCTAACATCTGGAAATAGCTAAGTTGCTATGTCTGCAGCTCAACTGTTTCCACATTCTGGGCTGTTGAGATCTGCTGACATAAACATGAAACCTTCTCGACCTCATCACAGGAAAGAGTCTGCAGTTATAAACTCAAGACAGTGTTAGTAGTCTTTTTTAAATTATTCTAATTGATGTTTTGAAATTTATGTCAAAGACTGAGTTATTCAGCAGCAAAAGCTTTTGAAAAAGTCAGAAGAACATTACCCCCCACCCTCCCACCGCAATATATATAGAGTATTTCTATATGGCTATAAACTTTTAACTTTTTTCAGAAATGATGAAACTTCCCACATGGCATATCTTTTATTTATTGATACAGCTTGTTCTAATCTGAGTTTGAATAAATATTAGTAGTGAAGCCACTAATAGAGTACAGCTATATTTACATTTTCAGTAATACTCATTCTGGTAAATGTGCATTTAACTGTATAAACTTGCATTATGTATGTTCATTTGTTGAGATATAGCTGTGAGATACCATTTTATGAGCGTATGTTGCTGAGACAGAATGGCTCCATCCATCCATCCATCCATCCATCCATCATCTACATCCGCTCATTCCTATTCAGGGTCACAGGGATTTGCTGGAGCCCAACTGTCACCAGGTTTGGGGGCAACCCTGAACAGGTTGCAGTAGACTGTCCTCAAACAGAGTAAATGTTTGATTTAAGCCCATTAGAGTAAGACTGCTGGATTGAAAATGCATTGTTTGAGTAAAATTGATCCAAAGTTTCCTTCAGAGATGGAAAAAAATAAATCAGTACTCTCGTTTTAACTCTATTTGGAAAGAATAGAAACAAGATGTACTATTAATAAATCAAATCATGCAATACAAAGGTGCTGTGGTGTTCCCAGATAGTCTCTCATCATATGTCAAATAGATAAGAAAGATTTATTGGTAAAGTTAATGGAAATAAATGAAAGTTACTTTTATTACTTGTCATATTTTGGGGCTTTCCATAAGAGACCCCAAAATCTCTGAAGAATTATTCGTTTTTTTCATTATTTTTCCTTTTGAAACATTTTGCAAATTGGCATGTTTTAGACTAATGTAGTAATAGTAGTCACATAAAAATAAATAAAATATATAAATATAAAATATATTAGTATGTAATTATTCACCAAGATACCTTGTTATACTGTAGCTTATTTGGATAAATGGATAAATGTATCACTGAATCATAGTGTTGTGAGTAAAATGTCTGTGTAAAATGGCTGAATGAAAACAAGTACATAAGCTTGTTAAATTAAATGCTGCCAGCCAAACATAAAAGGCACAACAGATTCCCAAAGCCCCAACCACCAGCATGCTGTTCCATGGCCAAAAACATCACCTTCAGATTTCCCTCTCAGATTCTGTCAATTTTTTTTGTTTGTTTGTTTGTTTTTTTCGACCTCACTGGAATCTTAAATTCTCCTTTTCTCTGCTTCCTCCTGAGTTTGGCATCCAGGCAGAACTGCACCCACCAAGATGATACAGGAGTCTTGGCCACCGACTCCACAGAAAGGAGAGCAATGCCATCAGGGAGCTTAAAGCACTGTCTACTCTTAAAGTGGAAACGTGTTTTTGTCTTGAGTGCTCTAATACTTAAAACAATTATAGAAGAGGAAAACCTGTGAGCCTACATGCATCATAACTGACAATCATGTAAAAACAGAGCTGGAGGGTGTCGGTGGTGAATACAGCAGTGTCCCCTCATGTTGGTGGCCGTCGGCGAATCACATTTTCCCGCCCACTGCTGTCTACAGCATATACAGTCTACTCTGGCAACTGGTATCTCTTGTCCTTGCATTGATCTGTTTTGCACTGAAATGAACCCCCCTCCCCATATAATACATGCACAGACACAAGCATAAATGCTGTTCAAATGCAAGCCTTTGTCTGTATACTTTGCCTCAAGCCTAGATTGACATTGCAAAACAATAAAATGTTATGGACATGCCTGAGGGATTACATGCAGGAAAACACTGGGCTGGCAAACTGTTATTTACTTGTACTGTAAATATTTTGTCAGCTACTCAAATCTGCTGTAAAAACATCTTGCAAAAGCAAAATTTCACTTGTCTAATCTGGGGATAATGCTTTATCTGACATTCACATGATTCAATGCACTTGTGATCTGATGTTTTTGTCTCTCCTACACAGTTACTTTTGTCTGTTAAAACATTTCAAGGCTTCTTGCTCAGTATCCATGAGACGTCTATTATGTGATTTGTATTCTCTTGACTTTTACATGCACCTGTTTGCGACTGGAAGACACTTATGAGTAGAGCTCTATTAAGCTGTGTGACTTTGGCTTGCGAAGTCCTTGAAAGGCTGCCTTTGTACTGTTCATCTATTTCACGTTGCCCTTGACAATCAAATATACTCACAGAGGAGGGAAAGCTGCTTCTGAAAGCATGACTGGCGTCAAAACGGATAAGATGCATGGCTATAATGAAACCTATAACAATAATCCGTTTCAGTTGGGGTTGCCATGATTTAAAATTTGAAAGAAGAAGAAGAGCGGTCCAGAGCGGTGGAAGCCAGAGGTGAAGATAGATAACTGAGGTGAGGTGAGGTTTTGAAAAAGAAAGTTACTGAAACTGAGAAAAGCTGTAGTGGAATATGGAATTACAGGGTGTAGAAATAGTAACTACAGCATGCAGCAGCAGCAGAGGTGCTGTAGATGTACCATTAAGTGATAGTGGGGGTAAATAGTAATGGAGCATTGGTGTGAAGCAGGGAAGGAGCGATACTGCTTGGGCAGAGAACAAAGCATAGGAGAGATACACCTGCATAATTACTACCAGCATACTGCAGCCAATTAAATATTTACAGAGACCCATTTTTCAATACCTTGATGATGAAGAGAGGCAGTCCAAGGATTATCAGATGGGGGGAGCTGCAGGCGGGACACAAGTGGCTGGAGATGAGGGATTACACATTAACTGCACTAATATTCCTATCTTTTCCTCATCTTATCTCATTAAATTAGAGTTGGATTTGGGCTGTCCCATGCCCACCCATCCACCTCTCTGTCCCTCCACAACTCAGTCACCTCTACTCTCCATGTATGGAATCAAACCCCCCCCCCGGCTGCTTCCGCCCTCAGCACCACCTGTCAGGAACGGAGCAACAGGAGAGCAGGAAGAGAGTGATGGGAAAGCGGCAAGAAACCACCTGGATGTCTCGCTCAAACTGCTCAACAAGACGAATATGCAGGTCGCTCGCTTTTCACAATCGCCGGTGAAGCAAAATGGATGTCAGCAGGATTCCACTTGACAAGAAATATAAAACATGTCAGAGAAGTCAGCGTAGATGAATTGTTTTGATTCTATCTGATCATGTTATTTTTTTCCTCCTTTTACAATATTTTCTTTCCTTTTAACAGAATGTAGTGAAATGCTGACAAGAGTTTCTTTCTTTTTTTTTATTTATATTTTGACAGTATAACTGGCTCGTTGGGCTTTCTTAGAAGTTCAGTCTTACATCTCCGTGCTTGTCGGTTATCCTGGTCCACAAATAACTGCTACCTCATCTTGAACTCACAAAAAAGAAAAAGGTATCTCATCCATAGGTTTCTAACTTCTCTTTACCAAAGAAGTGACATTGGCCCCCCTTTTTACTGTACACATGCTGCATCCACACTTCTGCCTCAGGTCACCCCCTCCTACCCAGCATCCCCTCTCCTCCTTCCCCTTATCTCCCTCCAACCTACTAATCCCTCTTCACACACCAATCAATAGAGCAGAGCAGAGTGTACAGAGCCATACAGTACTCAATGCAGCAGGTATACGACGTAAATGGGCAACCACAGGTCTTTACCGCTGAATCGAGCGTGGCTGAAGAGAAAAGTTGAGCGTGCTAAAACCAGGGACGAGCCCCACTTTGCTTTCTTTTACCCGGCATTTTACTTGGACTAATGCCTGAACCCCTTAGCACCCTCAAAATCAATATAGTAGTTAAACTGTGATTTCCTTTCCCAGTGAGTACATTCACACACGCGCTCCCACACACCGTGCAGGAGGCCCTGCAGACTCTCATAAATACACCCTGTACACTGGTAATATGACAGATTTGTGGTTGGTGTTGTCACTGCTTTAAAAGAGAATCATAAAATACTGATGCACTCCAAAAAGCTCTGCATCAAACATACTTTGAAAGCAACATACTTAGAAGGAGACAAAAAAGGAAAATAGAACCTGAAGCACCTTAACGTAGTGCTTTCCATCTATAATTAAAGGGGGAAAAGAGCACAGTGATTCTTTAATTTACTTTGAGTTCTTTGCAGACAAAATGATGCCAAGATATTCAATGTTTTTAATCATCAACGTCAATTCCCTTGTTAATATACAAATGCTTTAAAAAAAAAAAAAAAGTCATCACAAAAATGTTTTTACAAATATGCCTTGTCAGAATGCAATTACTATCAATTCAGTATAAAAGTGAAGGTAGGCAGAAGATGTCTACTTTAACATGTAACAATAATCCTCAAAGAAAGATCAAAAGGAATGTGTGTATTTCTAATACAATTTAACCATTCAAAGAATTGAGACAAATGCAGGTGTATAGAAAGGAAACAGTGCAAATCTAATCTGGATAAACAGCACAGCATCAAAAACAATCATACATCTCTAGCTGATGGATGGAGTGAGGATTACCAAAATTATTTTGATTTGCTAAATGGCAAATTGATGAGAAATATATATTTTTGTTGGGGTTTTTTTTCAAGGTCACAAGTTTAAATACATTTTCTTGGTGTTTGATGGAATTCCATTTAAACTGTATGACTTGGATCAAATGGTTTGGGTTTCCTTTCACAATCTACTAACAGCAGTTTGCACCAGTTCTGTCAGAAGGAATTGGACCAAAACTTCAGCGACTTTGTCTTAACTAATTTGGCGGTATGCCTAAAGTCAGTCTAAATCCAGAAGACCCATGTGTGCCCAAGCTTTAACTTCCTGGCTGCTGTCTTGACATGTTGCTTAAATATTTCTGCATTATGTTATTTTCTCATGATGCCACGCTTACAAGCTTACCCGTAAACCCCCCCCGCCCCCCCTTTATTATTATTATTACTACTACTTTAATTATCATCCAGGCAGTTGACAGCAACGTGTTCAAGAGCCAGACTGTGTGATGTATGGGGTGGTTGATACATCTGTGATTGGAGCAGAGATAAGAAAAACAAGAAAAAACAGAAAAGATTCTTGTAGTTTTAGAGCAACATATTTCAACATTCTTCAATAAGAATGCAAAATCGCATTACACACTACAAAGGCATGGCAAATGAAAAAGATTATTTCAACTGGACTGGTCCCCTATAGACAATATGTGGAAAATTTTAAAACAGAAAATGTGACAGAAATGACCAAGTACTGTTGGACACTGCAGGGCATGTTTCTATGAGGAATGAGACAAAATAACAACTAAAATATTTTTTCAGCAGCCACTGGCTCCTCTAAGCAGCTACCGGGGTGGACTGATCAGGCCCTGGGCCTTTGTTGCGTTTAGATTCATAGGAAACTTTACACTGTTATGATTTTACTGCATATAAACAAGGATGCACGCTTCTACATCTAACTCACATCTGAGGCACATGAACCAAAACACACTTCAAAGTCCACAAAAGGCTACATCAAAAGTAAAAGTTGAAGATTTTTGTAATGCCCTTCACGGCCCACCAAACAACATCAAAACATCACACTAGAACCCTTTACGGGAATAAAGGTTCAAAAGTCCTTCATTTAAAAACTGAAATACTGTTATTTGTCAACAGAAAAGCTTATATGGCGGCAATGCAGAAGGCTCTGTCTTTAGCTTTTGGCTCTTATTCTATTTTTGCTTTTGGAAGTGTAACAGACAGAAATTGAAAACCATAACAAAACAGAACAAAAAAAAAAAAAAAAACTCACCATTTTAAATTGATGTTTTTTTGTTTTTTTTCTTAAGATTTATTTGATTTGACAAGAAATGTTAACCACTCCAGAAAAAGCTAACAAGGCAATGTTATCAGAATAAGGGGTCTGTGTTCTTATTACCTATGAAACTTTATTGTGCAGAAGGATTTAAAAAAAAAAAAAAGACATTCAAACTTTTGATGAAAAACAAAGCAAAACACAAACTGCTTAGTTTTCATCTTTCCGGGGCATTTGTTGACAGATGGTTGAATTTATCCTTGAACCAACAATGAATGTTGGTAGCAAACTGAAAGCCATCAATCTTCATAAACTTGCAGGGTTTTATTATAAAAACTGTAATTCGCTGTCATGTTTCTTGGGAGGCAGTTCTCACAAAATCAATACCTTCACTTTTATTATCACCAGATGAGATGTGAAAAACCAATTTGTCTAATTTTCAGTTTTTAAACATAATTGACTTGTAAAAATGGATAAACCTTTATTTAACAAAGGAAATTATTTTTTCATTATTTATCTTCACTGACCAACTAAGTAAATAAAATAAAAAAAACTGCTTCCATTAAAACAATCCAAAAAGTTGGAAGAGAGGAAGTGAAAGACACAAAAGGTCATTAAAAAGCAATTACTCTTCTGGAAGGTTCAACAATGAGCCGTTTATTTGGTGACAGGTGAGGGCATCAGGATCGTAGGTAGTGGGCGCTGAAGGAATGAAGATGGGGTCTCATATGGGATCATCTGCCGTTTCCATGTTGGCCTCATGTGAACTGCCAACTGAAGTTTGCTTATGTGGGTGGCAAAAGTAAAATGACAAACCTTTATAGTGTAGTTAAGTTACCCACTTTGGGCTCATGCCCTTCCATCTTCTATGTAAATGAGTGTAATAACTGTGCTAAATTCACATGCGGGTGTAGAACCTGTGGACAAAACCACGTGGGGACTGAACATAAAAGAGCATTCTTTCAAGGCTTTGTCTTTCCAAGCAGAGATGTGTCATAGCAAACTAATTTGTGCCAAACTCTGCCTGTGGATTATCATACTGTAGGAAGATTCAGAGTCTGGGGAAATCTCAGATGACATGGAAAGAGTCCATTGCACTGCTTAAGAACCTATAATGTTTCTATGATCAATACATCCACATGTGCTCGAGAGTACCTCGGAAAACCCTTGTCACTTAACACAATCCACTGTTGTATCCAGAAACGTAACCTTAAACTGTATTATGCAACAAGGAAGTCATATATCAACTGTGTGTAGACACTCTGCCAAGTTCTCAGGTCACAGGCTCATATCAGTCAGAGCAACAGTAGATATAGGTTTGTGTTTGTGGATCTAAAAAAACTACCCTCAGCTGCCTCTGCTGAAGAAAGGAAACACCATCCAGATTGTTAACAGCCACAGGTGCAAAAGTCAGCATCTGATGAGGCGCATCAACATCCACAGCATGACTGAATGGCACTGATATCACAACTAATTCACAACTCAAGGACGTTTTTGGTAGGTGAAAGGAGACAAAACTGTTCCATGTTGACCTATGACCTGTTAAAGTGGCTTTCTGGTGCCACAGTAGTCAGGAAGGTTATAAGAAAGGCAGGTGTCTAAATTTGACAAGTGGCACCGTACTACCTAAATGGCTTTGTTCTATATATAACACTGTCTAAATAAGCATAAATACTGATGTGTGTTCCATTTTTCTTTGTCAAACCACTTTTTTGTTTCCGTAAGCACAGATTGCTTTGACCCAGTATTGTAATAAAGGCTATAAAAGGAATATTCTGCATCCTCTTCACTATACCATCTAGCTACTCTTGTAGCAGAGAGAAAATCTGCCCAAAAGGCATATCTACGCAAGTACCATTGATCCAGAGATATATGTTTGATTTTAGGGAGACATATGCTTCCATCAAGGTGACACATTTTCGTGGGAGGTCACACTACACGACTTACAAGAGTAGCCTTCAGAGACAGTTAAGTGCATACGCTTTACTGCCCTGGCTGCAGTCCAAATCTGCCTTCTATTGAAAATCTATGACACATCATGAAGAGAAGACTTAGACAACAACAGCAGGAGACAGCTAAGCAGCTTAAAATTTATTCTGCAAGTATCTGTGTCTAACATGAATGAGCACAGATTCCCCTTGCAATAGTGCAACAATTAGTATACTGCTTTCTCAACCAATTAAGTCAAAAATGTTATTAAAAAAGGAAGAGTGATGCACAATAACACAATGGGGAAACACATCTCTCTTAACTATTTATTTTCTCTTGAGTATGTTGCTGGCATCTTGTTTGGTAAGGGGTTTCAAATGCTGTGGAAAAAAAAGATAAGTTGTAATTTTCCATAATCTTACACCTTGTGAAAGCTTTGTTTATAGGTTGTTGTGAAACTGAAAAAAAGGGCCTATTACCAACCATGAGGTCAAGCCTCCAGCACAGTAGCAACACTTTCCCTATAGTTTACACTTGAACCTCTAAGAGGATACAATAAAAAAGGGCAATTACCAGTTGATAGTGACAGCAGACAAAGAAGTGAAACAGCATGGGAGCCATTGTTTTTGAAAGGACCATTGGCTGTAAAGTTGAAGGAAATGAGGCATCAAAAAGTCTTTCAAGCATTTGAGAAATACACATATGAAATGGATGACCAGTAAAAAATGTCACAGGTCATTTCTGGCACTCTTTGAAAAAAAAAAAAAAAAAAAAAAAAAAAGGTCTAGTGAGAAAAACAGTTTGACAAGAGATGCTAAATTAATGCCACTATTGTCAATCTAGACACTGGCTTAGAATAAAAGAAAAGAAATCAAGCAAGCGCTATCCAAAACAAAAGATAATCCATCACAAATGTATTCAGTAAATTCCAAACAAAGTCTGGAGTGACTGTTGAGCTCAATAAAAGATTTAATTTAGCTTTTTGTTTCAGTTTTTTTTCTGCATGTGTTGAACACCACCACTTACTTTGCTTATTAATTTTTCCACCACGATTTATTTTATTTTGATAATGACATATTTCTGTGGAAATGTGCAAAATATGAAATATAGTCAAATCCAGCAATGAGACCAGTTAATTTTAATGCCTGAATGGAGGGCAATTAGCTGCTGTCTGAAGCACATATGTTAATAAGCAGTCTGAAGCAAGTCATTCTTTGTCTGAGCATTTTTGCAAAAAAGCAAAACAACATATTGGCATCTGCAAAGCATCCAAAATTGTGTATTAACGTACTTCAAGCTCAATGAATGCAGAAATAATTGAATGCACTGTTGGAAATATGAGGAGGTTAAAGTGCACTTGGGTTATAACTAACCATCTATGAATCTAATTCTTGGTATCGGGGGCTGAGGCACCACTTTTGTAGCATGTAGGCTCAGTGCAGCAAACATATGCGCTTGTTTGTGTGTGGGCTAATACGTCCCGGACCACTGAGCTTCTTGTCCTCGGGTTTTGCTGCTTGCACAATAGGTGGCTGGTGGGAGAGCGGGCATGAAAGCGGTACATCCAAGCTGGGAGGAAAGGATGGAGGTGCAAGGTGTAAGGAAAGAGATGGAAAATAGTCTGGGGGCAAGACAGGAGCAGAGCCCAGGAGAAAGGTGCTGTCGGGATAATTCACAGCAGCAGTACTAGCTGCAAAGAACAAACTGAATTACCTGAGGGAAAAGAAATCAGCTAACACCAGCTAAGGAGGGAGCTCCTGAGGGAGGTAATGGGAGAAGGAGGCGGGGGAAGAGGAGGCATGGTGCAGTGTACTAAGACGCTGGTGTGTACAGAAGTGAGCACATCTGTGTGTGTGTGTGAGTGAGGGAAAATGAGAATTAATGTGAATACAGTTATTTGCAAACTTGTGCAAATCTGTTTACTGCATGCATGTTATTCAATATGTCTGTGTGTATGTGTGTGTGGGAGTCTACATTTCTGTGCATGTGAGTGCACACTTCCTTCTGTTTGTGAGCCGTTAGAACCTGACTGGCTGTGCCCTCAGCCATCCTTACAGCTGTGGAAGGGCTTCATTTGCATTCTGAATTGCAGCAGCTTCTTCCATTGTTGCTGTACTGCTGTGACTCATCACCGCTGGATCCTGCACACAGAACCACTGTGCCAGCTGTGCTGGAGAGCACATGGCAGACATTCAAAGTGGCACTACAAGCTCAGGCTGGGGTCTGAAAGATGGAGAAAGCTTGGTTGATGTAAATTTCCTTTGCGAGTTGTCTGGGTCTTCCTGTCAAGGAAGAATTTCCTTTCAACAAATTCTGAAATTCACTTTTCTTCCTGTGTGTGCTTGTATCACCACACATTGGAACCAGATGACATCCCAGCTTGCGCTAGGCGACACTGGCTTGCTGCAGATGCTCAGTTGCAGAAAAGTCCCTGGTCCCTTGACAACATGATAGTCTTGTTCATGGTCACTGGTTGCCCTCTCATCTTGATGAGAAAAAAAGAGCCCTTAGAGTTAAAACATTCTATGCTTTGAAAATGTCTGGCTCTCTTTTCACCCTCAAGCCCCTGCTTGCATCCTGGGTGATACTGCTTTTGGTATTTCTTTAGAGAGGCCAGTGCATCAGAAAGGAGCAATCAATAGCAAAGCCATTTAATCTTTGCAGCAAAACTGAGAGGGATCTTATGTGTGACATGAAGGAAAAAAAAAAGCACTCAGAGGAATGAGAGATGTAAAGGTGTATGAATGTGCAGGCAGTTACTTGAGATAAAGCTGTGTGTTTCTGTCAACTCTGGTGGAATGAGCCACTCATGATTCTGGTGGTTGAAGCTGCTTCACCAAAGCCTAAGGTTATCCAGGAATACATGGGAATAAGGAGCATAGCTAAAGCTGTGACAGTAGTAACATGTAATTAAATATGTGATTCCATCCTGTCTAATTTGCCTTCCAATTATCTCTACACATCAGTTTCTTGTGCATTTTCTTCTTGGGACGTCTAGCAGAAATTGATGAACATCTTCTATTGTGAGGGTTATTCGTCTTTCACTGCTTTGCAATAAACACAAATTCCGAAGTCACTAAATGTTGTTAGAGCGTCATCTCCTTAGAGCCGTTTGAATTGAATTAATGTTTCTTCATGTGGAGTATGAAAAATGATCTCTGGCTTCTCTCTTCAACTTATGTGAATCAGCTGCAAAGCAATTTCACGACTGTGCCACAAGCAGAAAGACTGTAGATATACCCTGTGCATACACATATACCCAGAAGAAATCATAATAATAAGCAGTACACACACCTTCTATGTGCGCCATCTTTGCAACTGTAACCGGTGTTAAGCACATGGGAAAAATACTTGAGATCTAATTTACTTTTCAAGCGTCTTATAGTTAGA
>JBAMYA010000008.1:15502098-15541734 GCA_037176975.1 Arrhamphus sclerolepis
AGCGACAGCCCCAAAACATCACTGCTCTAGAGGAGATCTGCATGGAGGAATGGGCCAAGATATCAGCAACAGTGTGTTAAAACCTTGTGAAGACTTAGAGAAAATGTTTGACCTCTGTCATTGCCGACAAAGGGTAGATGAACTTTTGTTGACCAAATACTTATTTTCCACCATGATTTGCAAATTAATTCTTTAAAAATCAGACAATGTGATTTGTCTGGATTTCTTTTCTCATTTTTTTCTCTCATAGTTGAGGTATACCTACGACGAAAATAACAGGCCTCTCACCTTTTTAAGTGGGAGAACTTGCACAATTGATGGCTGACTAAATACTTTTTTGCCCCACTGTATACTGCCCCCTTTCCACCCAACCTCTTTTTCTTTCCTTCTGCCCCCCTCAAAACAAAAGAAAAAAACAACAAAAAAACTGTAACTCCTCTGCATGTTCTTACCCCCTCCATTCTTATCTTCTCACCTACTTGCTCCTCTCCTCTCCCCTGCAATGCCACAGCTGATCTGCGCCTATGTCTTTTAATTCAGTCTCTTATCTGAGTGTACTAGTTCCACGAAGCCCTATGATCCTTGCCATCCTACAGCCCTTGTGGGAATCATGAGTCAGTGTAGATGACGGTGTAAGAGTTGGACGTGGGGAGGAAGAGAGGTGGCCAGTGACAGAAAGGGAGGTAGAAATAGTTGGCTGGGTATGCCTAGGCAAAAAATGCAATGAAAAAGGGGTACATGTTATTGGACAGGCACGGAAAATCCATCTACATCTGACTTTTTAGGTTGAGAACCTTTACTGCATTAATCTAATCTTGTCATCTGTCATTACAGATTGTGTCAAACAAAGACTGAAATACCGTGATATAAATTTAAACAGAGGCAGAGGAGAAACAGAACTGGAGGGGTGGATGGTTTTTATTTAAAAAAAAGTAGTACATAATATAAAATATGAGGGGGGAAAAAAAGAGGAGAGTGAGTGAAAGACACTGCTTCCCAGATAAAGTAAGACAGGCAGAATGTCGATGTTAGAGATTTAGTACAGATGTGTCACACAAATCCTGATCTTTAGTCAGACTCTGACAGGCACATAGAACATTTTGCTGCCACGCAGAGACCCCCTGTTAGTCCTCCTCCTCATCTTCGTCATCTTCTCCCCCGCTTTGGCTCCCATCCCCTCGAGCTTCTCCCTCTTTTGTTACTTCTTCCTCGCCTCATTTCTCTATTTGCTTCACTCCATTCCTCCTATTTTTCTCTTTTGCCTGCATCATCTCTTCCTTCACCCATCTTCTCCCCACCCTTCCCCCCTTTTTTTTTCTTCAGTGCTTCTACTTGACAATTTCAGTTAATCTCTTTACGGTTGATCCTTTCTCTCGTTACTACTCTTCTAAATTTGTTTGAAATAGATGTTTCCTTAAAAAGCTTTGAAAAAGGCTTTCTGCTGCCACCACTTAGTACCAGCTTCTTCCTTCCTTTCCCCTTCTCTCCATCTGTGACACTCTCTTGGTAGATATTTGTTCTTCATCTCCCCAATTCTCTCCACTAATGAATTTTGGGCACTTTGCAGCCACAGATGGTGAAGCAGGCAGCCCCTGGTGGCAGGGCCCTCGCTTAACAAATAGGGGAGAGAGAGAGAGAAACAGAATCCAGCAATAGACTGTCTGTCTGCCAACACCTCTTTTTAAAAAAGTAGATGGAAGCCACCATGTGTGATTATGCTCTCACCTATACTTCAAATCATATGAAAATGTGGATACACTTCAGCCAGCTGTTCAGGGCACATATTTTCTTTTTTCTTCCTTTTCCCCTCCGACCACACTCTCATTTTTATTTTATTTTTTTCCTTGGTGGCACTCCTGTTAATTCAAAATCCTTGTTCCTTTCGGACAAGCTTAAAACATTTTTCCCTGCAAGGAAGCCTTTGGGCAAGGAGAACAAACCCTCATGTTGCTCTCCCCACTTTTACATCCAGCACCAGACCCTTATCTATCTTTTTTTTTTTAAATTCACCTCACACCTTGCAGGACTTCATACTTAATTCATTCTGCCCTTGGATCCAAAAGCCTAAAAACACAGGCATCAGTAATAGAAGCTTTTATAAGGCATATGCTGAGCCCATATTTGCAACAAATATTTCTTCGATTAAAAGATAAAAAAAAAAGTATCTCTAAAATACTTTTGAAAGCATACTGACAACATTTTTTTCTGCACAAGCTGGTCCATACATTTATCTCTGTTTAAATCTTACTTGCTGAAATCTTACTGTTTACAGTGCAGCAACGAATCCAACATACTTACTGTCAAGCAATAATTCTAGCAACAGCTTTGACTGTGATGGCAATTCATACAGTAGAGTGGTATATAAAATAAATAAGGATCATGAGACTGAAGCAATGACAAAATGGAATGAATAGAGGTGGATGTTTGGCATCTCTTCAAATGTGGCAAAATATGGTATTCTGTTCATTGTGACTGAAAGTACAAGTCATCCTCTCTTCTCATGCGCATCTGATTTTTAAAAACTCCCTTTTATTCTGAGTTTAAGTCATCAGCAACAGGCCATTGAGTAGGCACTTTCTATTCTCCTCGAAGAAGGGTATTTGGTCAATCACAAAGGCACAGGGGACTCTAAAACATCTCACTATTTTTTTTCTTTTCTTTTTGGTTTGTTTTAAGATGGTTGAGGTCTCTGCAACATCACCTACTCTTTTCAGTTCAATTCATTTTTATTCACAACAAAAATCATCTCAAGGCACTTTACACAAAAAACAAGTTCAGTTCAGTTCAATTATATTCCAGTTCAATCAAATTCTATATAATTCACTTACAATTAATTATAATAGAATCCAAAGTTTTGTGAGTGTGTTTAAAGAAACACAACAGACTGCAGCAAATCTTTTCTTTGTTGCAATCCCTCATCCTGAGCAAGCACAATGTCAGTTTTGTTTTTGTTTTTTTGACTGCTGTTCTGAAGCCTCAAGGTCAGCATGAAAATTTGTATTTTCGGTCCACCAAACCTATGTTGGCTTTGAAATATTTGTATAATTTTTTTTTCGTGTTCTTGAAGATGTTTCACCTTCCATCCAGAACGCTTTCTCCTGAGCCGTCTCATGGCCATATAGCCGGTCACCCAGGACGCCATCTGCTGGAGGGGGGCGCCAATGCAACCCAAACTTTTTAGAGTTACCAAGACCTGGATGACTGAGAGTCTACACAAGCATATTACTTTGGACTTTGGGAAGACCACTCTTGCCTTGATGAGGGAATACGAAAACATATCAAGGGAGCTTGCTGACTACAAAAACCGATCTCCACTTAAGTCTGAGATTAATACTGTCAAGAGTTGCTCCAGATACAATTACAGAAGAGGTTTACAACTTCACTAAAAAGGCACAGCTTTCATCACATCAGAAGAGCGAGGAGCAAAAAAAAATACAAATTTAAACTTTTAAAGCGAAGAGTAAACACATTTCAACACATGTGAAGCACTAAACAAAAAGATGAGGACTTTACGCACATCAAAATTTAGGACTAGTTGGTGTAAAATTTTATCAGATAAGGAGCTCAGCCAAGCAGAGAGGGATGTTTTTACCCAAAGGACTCAACAAATCTAGGCAACCACTAGAGGCAGATTTATTTCTGCATCAAAGCTACGCACATAGGCTATGGCTATGGCATTTATACCTCTGCTGTCAGGCTACTGCTGTCTGTCGTTCTGTAATTACCCCACTAACAGCTAGAATGCAGCGTCGTAGCTCACATACAGTATATGAAGTTCAGACATAGCAACAGAACAAATAAGCTTTATGTGAGTTAGAGCTGATAAATGTTAAACAGCAGTTGTTTTACAGACATTCCAGCAAACGATCGCTCAAGCCGACATTTGGAGAGAAGTGCACATCAGGCTATGGTGTAGCCTACGCCATAGCGTTCACACCTATGCTGTAGCTACGGCGTAAATCAACTGAGAATGACGAACAACTTAGCTGAGGCACAAGCAGAATAACTGAGGTCTACTGGAAACTTAGGCACATAAGCCAGTGTCTGCTTTTGGATTCATTGGCTTCATTATTCAGTCCTGTCTTTTTGATTATACTTGGTTTCTGCCATGTGAAATTTTGTCCTGTGGTCACATTGTTATGTCCATTCTGGGTCTAAGAACCTCTTCAGGGGGTTAAATGATGAAACATTATTTAAAATATTTTGGCTACACAAATGAAACTGTTTTGCGTCTGCCTCCCAGCTCAGACGACAAGATGAATGGAAATGATAAGATAAATTCAGGCTCATCAGAGGGAATGCACTCAGCGCATCTTGTGTGAATGTCCCTATAGGGTCAGCACATCCTCAGGTTACATTTAATGATTTATGAATTCAGGTAGTTTTAACATCCTGAAAAAGCTTTGCTCAACATTATTCTACATTAACCTCTTTCGAGAGCTATGCATAGTACCACCGGGTATATAGGTTAATTGTGCTTACTCAAGGGTATCCCAGCTGTGTTGCCCTTGAAAGGTCCATCATCGTACATGTTTATGGCCATCGAATGCAACCCCTTAAAATTTTTCTGTCTCCTCTTTATCCACTTTATGTAACTCGCCCTCCTTTTTTCTCCAGTTTCTCTCTTCAGACACATTGCTGTGTCATCAAAATAACTTCCTCTAACAATGTTGGTTCCTCTCAGTGCCAAGGTGAAAAATGGTTCTCCCATGCAGAGGTCCAAGGTCTGATCCACTTGCTGCAATCCAAACTTTGTCTGACAGAGTGAGAAACATCACCTTGATGCACCTTTGCACGGACCAACTTAAACAAACAAAAAAAAACCACGTGATTAAAGAGATGGGAAAATTATACATATCTGCTGTTTGGCTTAAGAACAGAAATGAAAATGTGTCATTCCCTACATTTAAACTTATTTAGCTGAAGCTTTTATCTAAAGGAAACACAGTGGGGCCAATGTGGGGTTCAATGTCTTTCCTGAGGACATTTTGACGAGTGAAGTGGTGGAGGTTGGAGATTTAACCAGCAACCACTAGACAACCTATTTGCCTCCTGATTCAGAGCCACATTACCATGAAAACCCAGTGTATATGATGTTGATTTTAAATTGCAAACCAATGTACCCCAAAATACAGAAGAGAAAAACAAACAAAAACAAACCAAGTAAAGACTTACTCTAAATCTATTCAACACAAATTAAAACAAAAAACAAAAAGAAAGTTCAGTACTTTAAATTTCCCAAAATGGAACACAAGCAAATCTTTTAATTTTTAGCCTAAATTACGAAATAACAAAAATATTCATATGAACACATCACAATCATAAATTGTCAGCTCTATCTCTCTCTCCCAGAGGAATAACCAAACAGCCAAACGAGTTTTCGGAAACTTTTTTTTTCTTTTCTAATTTATCTCTCATCATTGCTCTTCTCCCCTGTCTTTCTTACTCTGTCGTTTTTCTCATTCTGCATCATTCCCTGGGTAGGCGGCGGTGCGGAGGAAACTGACAGCCATCATTGCATCGTTTGTCGGCTCGACTGCTAATCTGCATGGCGTTAATAATTGATTGAAGGCTGCAACCAGAGATCTATGATGGACTCTCTCCCCTCCATCTTCTTCACTCTCATTCGTTCCATCTTTTCTCCTTCGCCTCTAAATATACTCCCACTTGACTTCCCTCCTGCTATCAAAATGCAGTTTTCTTCTTTCTCCCTCTTGATGAATCAAGTGAACCATCCTCATGCTTTTCTCAAACTCTCAACTCCTTTCATACATACACAAAAAACAACCTGCTCCCTCCTCTTTTCCCATATGAACTGTGAGCAACTCTGTTTCAGCCTTTAACCCGCCTGTTTAATGTTTTTCCAGATGAGCCTTTACAAGTTGTTCAGCTGTCACCACCTCATGAGTTGGCTTAATACATCCTTTCTACAACAAATGATATCTGGATAATGCTGCGCCAGTACCGTGCCACCTGTTCTACCATCAGCAGTACCCTGTTAGGCACCTACAGGAGAGCTCATGAGCTCTAACCATTTTATTTTCTTTTTCACAATATAATCGTGTCATGCTGCTCTCTGTGATCTATGACACCTAGTTCAGAGGATGCAAAGGCACTATTTGTACTCCCACTTTGTCTCTTTCTTTATATGCATCTCTAAGTGGTGTTTTGTATGTGTGTGTGGATCTTGTGTGAGTCTATTACAAGGAGGGGGTATGTCCACATGAGGCAACTGGTGAACCAGCAGGCCTCCAGGAAGATGGCCCCCACTGATCTGACCTTCTAAGTGAATGCCTCAGACAGCTGAAAGAAGAGGGGCTATCATGGAGGGATGAGCCCTGCATCGCATGTACCACCCCTGGATCCTTGGTTGACTCATTTAATTTCTGGCACTAAATAAAAACAGGAGACACATTTAAGTCCCCAATGTACATTTATATACTTGCAAATTTTTGGATTCAAGTGTAAGTAATTACTTGTATCCCCCCCCAAAAAATCCCCAGAAATTCTAATTTAAGGGCTTTATATCTTATTTGTGTGGAGCTTGACCTCTGTGACCTATTTGTTTATTTATATATTTTCTGGGGGTTCACAGTTGTATGCTTCATGCTCTGCTTCAACCACCAGCCACAACTGAGGAGAGGTCATCCTGGGGACACATCTCTGCCTCAGGGCCAATGACAGGTTGATGAAACTCTGCTTTGGTGTTATTCTGTGCCATACACATAAAACCTCCTGAATGCTTCAGTCTCTCACAGTTGCATAATCGATCCTTTCATACAGATGTGGTATAGGTGCAGTCAGCACACACATCCTTATCCCGCAGACACATCAATTCATTATGGCATCTTCAGGCAGCCATCCACAGCAACGTAAACACATTTAGTGGAATCTAAGCAGCAGGAGACATGCTAATGTGTATTTATACGAGTTTTTTTCTTTTTTTTTTTCTGGCCCACACACTTACTATGAGTGTGATGTGCACAGGGGCTTGGCTGGAGTTTTGGCACCAGCCGATCTGCTCAGGCTGTTAGTCACGACATTGTGACACCCCCAGCCACCAGGCAGTGCACGGGTCATTAGGGAGCAGCAGAACATCCGGATGATGACCACAAACGTGTGCGCACACTCACATAAACACAAAAAAAAGAACATTTGCACACACAAACACAATCAAATGTGACATCACTTGAGAGAAGCATCGCCTATTACTTGCCACCAGCGTGGTTAAAGGGGACTGAGAAATACATACCACACATTGTGAACACAAACACACACTACTCCCACTAGTTTTTGCAAGAGGAGGTAGTGTGGGAAGAGTCAGCCAAATGGGAATCATCTATTCAATTACTTAATTAATTCTGAGCCCCGAAGGGCCTGTGAGACTCAGGAGGAGTCTAATTGAAAGGATGAGATCTCCACTGCAACCTCAGTTATGCTATGCATCCTCCTGACCTTATCCCACTGTGTGTTACTCAAGCCAACTGGGACAGCATGGAGACAAGATATGATCTCCAGGAAAAACAGGGCAAGAAGGGGCAGAGGAGGGGGAATCAATGGAAAGTGGATTACACCTGATTTCTGCTTCCATGGACTTAAGTTTGAATCAGAGGTGAGCCAGAAGCAGCAGGGCATGTAGTAGTAAATGGTCAATCTCTCATTTTAGTCACCAAGAGCAATAACTGCATGAGCAAAAAGACATTCTTATGACCCACTCTTTGGAGTTTAATTGTGCTGATCTATAGGTGTAATAAAAGAAGCTAAGAAATAATCAATGCTCCAGGGAGAGTGGAGCAGTTTCTTTGTCACCCAAGTAAGATGCTCCCACCTGGAGGGAAAGTTGTTTCTGTTAAGGACAATGAAGGAGGAGGCAAAATTTTAACTGCCTTTTAATTAAATTTTAATCAGGAGATAATTTCCCCTTCCCCAAACCATTTAGAAGCAAGAAAGCTGAGTAGAAGGTGAAAAAGAGAGTGCCTTGGCCGTGATAGATTGGTTGTTTAAACCCTGCAGAGAGCCCATCACTGGTGTCTTGTTAAAATTTAATCGATCACTTGATTCTCAATGACACTGCCAGCTCTAAAAAAGAAAAGATAAAAGTACTCTAAAGAGGAAATTCTTCAAAATGGTTTGTCTTTACTCACCTGAGGATCGTCTCTAATGCTCCAAGAGGCAAAAGTCTCAAGGGGGAACCTAATACCAATATTGTTGCTTTAACCTCAGGTGAAAGAGATCTCTTTGTAAATGTATTTCTGCCATGAGTATGAATATAATTAATGTTAACAGTAGAGCTCACACATTATTGTTGATATTGCCCCAACCTCCTGTAGTGCCAACAGCTTTACTTGGCCACCAAAAATGACCCGACCTTTAAACAAAGCCTGCTGCTCAATACAACTTTATTACGTTATTGACTTCACTGGCTTAGTAGTGCCAGAGAGCTGCACAGTAGACATTTCATCCTGAATGTCAGACAGCTGATGTCACAGTTGCCCAAGAAGCTGGACCCATCTTCATGAAACCACAGAGGCATGTAATCATCGAACCCCTCTTGCTTAGCACCTCACAGCTCTTTTATGAGACGCTTTCTGCGATGCTCAGGCTGCACTCAGGGCTGAAGCCTGACCAGCAGCATAACATTCTCCCCACTCATGTGCTGCAATAAATGAAAACAGCACCAGTAATCACATTATCATATTCACACAGAAACTTATAGGGCAGTGATGGATGGCTGTGAGTTGAGTGTTGCATAGGATTACATTTCAGCTCAGTGTTTCCTGCTGTTACGGCTTGTTATTACCATTATCACTTTCTTTGCTAGATGGGATAACAGCAGAGCAGCCCTTAAAGTGAAAATGTCATGGCAGTTTTAGTGGGTACGAAGAGGTTTGAAGGGGGAGTATGGTAAGAGGCTTCAGGTGCATCGGGCAGACTGTGTTTCTGACATGGTGTGTGACGAGGGGCATCGCACCAACCCCTGCTCATGAATAAGACATGGGCTGGAAAGGCTGCCGGGGCGCCCGCTGTCCATTTGCCATTTGCACGCTTGGCCAAAGCCATGGAAGATGACTAGTGAGGGAGCACTATGGAGCTGGTTCAGGAAAAAGCACAGAGATGTAGAGTAAACAGAAGAGACTTAAAACCCCAAAACAGAAACAAAAAGATGAAACAGTCTTCAATACGCAAATAATATGAGAAAAAAATGCAAAAACTAACTTTTGCCTTTCATTTCTTTGTAGACGTTATGAAACCAAAATGCATCTTTTTTTTTTTCTTAAATGTCAGAATTAAAATCATTCCAAAAAGAGTTAAGTGCTCTAAAGAGGTGATTGAAGAAAATAAATATTATTTGAAGCAAATGATGCCAAATGATGATATTGTAATAATGATGTACTATTAGAGTCTTTGAGAAGTAAAAATAAGATTTTGTCACACGTTTCAAAAACAATATTCTTTAAGCAATGATGGGGACTTCAAATGGCTCCCTTTATATCATTAAACAATTCAGGGATTCTGGAGACATTTCAGTTCAAAGGTACATACTCTGCAGAATCAGATATCACAAGTGTCCAACAAGACAAAACAAGATAGAGAACAATCCTTCATAAGTAGCTGATATAGCTACACAGAGGAAACATAATGTTGTGAAGCTCTACAATGTACAGCTGCATTTACAAATGCCACGTGAAGCTTTACTGTATAAGGAAGCCTTGTGTTAAACTTGTCCAGAGACAACACATCTCTGGGCTCAGAGGAATCTGGGATGGACTGCTCCACACTTTAAACATCTATTGTGTTAAGACCAATCAGTATTCCAGATCTTTCTTGGAAAATATGCGTACCAAGTGCGTTGTATCAAAGATAAAAAAAAAAGATGATTCAGACTGCTCTCCGTAATAAGACAATAAATGGCAAACAAAGGTTTTTGGCTGAAGATAATTACACCTCTGTGATAACAACATCAATGCACAAAAAATAAAATTAAATAAAATTAAATTAAATACAAAGATATTTTAAAGCAGCATATGCTGCATTCAAGAGAAGATCTTTTTTCTGGGATTTTGTACATGTGCATTTGAAATCCGTGCACACAAAGGCATGGCAGAAAAAGAAGAGGGTATGGGTACTGGACTGACCTGGTTGCAGCCCTGAACTATTCCCAATACAGAATCTGTTTAGAATTTGAAATTGAAATTAAAGTGAAACAACAACAACCTTAAAACATGTTTGCAGGAATGAAATGTGACCAAAGAAATTGATAAAAATAAAAATAATGAAATGCTGCACTGTTGGGTAACCTTGGTGCTGAAATGTCTTAAGTGTTGTGAGGAAGAATGGTAACGATACAAAGCTATAAAAGCTTTTCTTTCCCAACTTTTTTCCTCCAATATATTGTAGACTTCTACCACATTATACACTGATTGCAAACAGCATACAATTTTAATTGTTCTTTGGATGAGAAAACAACTGTTATTCGCATTTATATGACTCTGGTCTTCTGCTGCACTCGAGTATTTAATGCAAATGTTCATGTCCTGTATGTCAGGCATGTGACAACCATCTCAGACGCAAAATAGAAGGAGACAAATGGCTGCAGGCTGAGATTTTGTAACACAGTGCAGTGCATCCTCAGTGCTTACTTTGGACATAGATACTTGCCTTTAATCTTTTCCAAAGTTGGCCTTGACCTCAAAAATTGATGCCTTATAATGATTTCCTATAGCAACTAACATCTTGTGGTCACAGCACTTGCAAATTCAATAAGAAAGGAGATCACTGAATGTTGCCAGGAAATTAGAATGTTCTGTTAACTTTAAGGATTAAAATACTTAGAAAATCACCATGGTTATTTTGTTTCCCCAGGTCGGACTTGCAAGCCAGAAATGGAAAAGGTTTTTAATCAGAAATGCATCCGAACTAACCCCCTTGGGGTGTCAAGCTAACATCGATCCACCACCCTCCTTCCTGTCTTTTTTCATCCTCCTTTTCCACCCAACCAAAGCAGATGAGAATCGATAGAAAATCAAGGAAATGGCGAGAAAATAAGTTGCTTGTGAAATGTTCCAGACTGAACTTTTACTTCAAAAGAAACCTCTGAAACGGGGGGGAGCGATGGACATACCAGTCGTAAGAACTTTGAAGCCTGGGTCTTTGGATGTGAAGCAGCAAATTGAGGTGAAGAGTCAGAGGGAGGCTGTTGGCTCAGATGGAGGATAAGAGGTCAAAAACACTACAGATGAATGGGGCAAATAAGTGTTCTGCTGTTAACACAACCTGACACCAGAACAGAAAGGCTAAGGCTTGTTCAACATGGCTGTTTCTGACTACTCATTGGACAAAGGGCTGTCAAAGGAGTCTGAGGGGTTTCGGCTGGCTCTTCAGACAGCTGTATAATGAGTGGGAAACGAAGTACTAGTTAGCCTCCGGGTTCTTCTTTGAGTTATGACTGGAAGCTGTACAATCTTCCTGTAGTAAAGTGTGACTTCTGCCGCCTCTAAATTTTGCTCACATATAAATAGCTCTAAGTGATGGAGACAGCCTTTAACCTACAAGCCCATGGGTTCCCTTGCTTGGTACTTATGATACCTTTTTTCTTGAAAAATTAGTATTTCCAGAGGCAGAAGAACAGTTCAATAGAGTTTTTAACGACTAACCTTGTAGCTTGTGGTGTCTGTTTGCAGAATCATATATCTGATGCTGCCATGCTAGAAATTAGGTACAATACAAGGCAAAGGACTGCAGACTCCCAGAACAACTTTGGGTAGACATTCAATGGAGAAGCACCTGGAGCTGTGTAGCTTTCTTTTTTTCTTTTTTCTTTTCTTTTCTTCTTTCCTGAAGGACACATTCACCCTCACTCTCAGGGTCTATGCAGAGGAAAATTTTAATTTGCTGCAAGATCAAATTGCATAAAAATTAGATTTTGTTTTATTTTGCCAAAAAAAAAAAAAAAAATCATATTAATAACCATTTTAGTTGAAGGAAAGGCTATTTAGAGGAGGGTTGAGGGCTGATTCTGTCTAGACAAACATTCAGAAGTACTGCAGTCTGCAAACTGAACAGCCCTTGATTCACTAAACCAGCCAGCTTTCTAAGCAACAGGCAGAAAGAGAACAGGTTTGGCTCATTGTGAGAACAGTTCATTTGTAAAATATTCATTTCTAAGTCTTTCAGCTGATCCTGGAAATGCTACTCTGTCATACAAGACCAAATGGCATAAGACTAAATCACAGAACCACAGTGAGTCTTAGGGATTTATTATGTAACAGATACATATTTAATTAGATCACACTACAAAGTTGCTACACACTCAAGGAAGAGAGCTCAAAATAGTACAAAACGGGTGTTGGTAACAGACAGTTTTTAATTAGAGCTGAGTGAAAAAGATCTAGAGGACTGGGAGCTGGCTCAGCAGGGACTTGGGTTAGCCAAGCTTGTGTATCGGGGAAAAAAAAGCTGAGACATGTCAAGAAACAATTTGGCAAAAAAAGACAGAAAGTCTGATAATAATTGCTAACAAGTTGGAGAAGGGTAAACTGCTGTTGGAGGATTGATGGAGTGGGTGGATGTGTGAGACCATCAACTGTAGGAGGGAGACCTTTGGCACAGCTTGTAATTAAAAGTGATAAAACGAGAGGCTTCTAAGTGTGGAATGTAACAGAGGAAGGAAGTGGACGGGAATAAATTGAAGCATGGAGGCACATGGCTGTGAGGTGGTGACAGTGTTGTTGGTGATGTGGCATTGTAATTGGCTTGCAGACAGCTGGGGTGAGCTGATCTCTGCACTCCGTGGCAGTTTGGGGTGTGTGTACGTGTTTGTGTGTGTGTGTGAGATACTGTACGTGTGTTGCAAGAGAGAAAGAATTGATCATCAGATTTGTTCATTCCCGTGGAAAGACTAGACGAGGGACAGGGTACCAAGGGTCAGAAGAATTGGGCTTATCTAAGTCTTTTCATGAGAGAACAAAGGTAAACAAGGAATACATAGAGTGAGGGATAGAAAAAGTAGGGGAGGGAGTGTGAAGATAAAACAGAGATGGAAACAAATGAAGAGCACAGAAGGAGGGAGGAACACATACTCGTGGGAGGATTAGGAGCTGAATGAAGTGTAGAGAAAAATAAATAAATAAGAAACTCATTTACACCAGCCTGTCGGAGGCACCTTCAAAGTTTTGGAGTCAATCACAGAATTTCAAGTTGGCCAGCTAGAGCAAACTCATGCATAGTTCACGAAGGTTGCAAGAAACCTGTCTCCATTCAGGTAGCTCAGACAGCAGAGCACACTGTGTACTTACTGAACTTGCATGTTCAACTCCAGCTCACACTAATTCTTCCATTCCAATTATAGCTGTAAATAGTTCAATGGTGGTTTGACATGTGCAAACAGGAAATGCAGAAAGGTTCGAATATTCTGTCATTTTTCAAAGGTTTAAATGTAAAATGCCATACTTTCATCAAAATACAAAATAGGGACACTACCATTGTTCTCTTTGCATCATTTCTTTACATCTTTGTTCATAACATATAGACAGTTTTAGAGGGTGGAATGAAGCTCCTTCTCCGCTGGGGTTGTACATTATTTGAATTCTGTGTGACAGTTTTGTACAACCCACTACAGAGGAACAGTGAATGCTGCAGGATGTGAAGCTGGATGGAGAAGAAAATGGGGAATCTGGATGATTCTGCTCTGATTCAGGTCTGTGATGTCACATAACCCTGCAGACAGGGACGACTGCACCAACATGCAGTCTCAGACTCAGGCTGTCCAAAATTAAGAGACAGGACTACATTGTGTTTGTGAGTTTTTCTTTTTGAGATCACTTCAGATTTTTTATTCAAGTATATGCTGTCAGGCACACAAAGAAAACATCATTACAAAAATATATTATTACTATGTCAAATTTTTAACCTTCTCAGAAAAGGAAGGTAGAATTTACAGTGGACCTGATGGTGTGATGAAGACTGAGATGTACATCCACAACAAATTTTCCTAACTTACCCATGCCAAATGAGAAATGAGTCCTTGTTATTGAGCACCACTGTGAAGTATCCCAACTATCTATTTGTTATAAGTTCATGTTTCATCGACTGTGCCAGCCTACACCAACACACTCAACACGTCACCTTGTAAACCCTTTGCTAAATGTGCAAACCTTTCAAATCCATTGGGATCAAGTGAACGAGATCAGTGTCAGTGAAATGCCTCCAAATATCTGTGTATGCCTCGCTTTGATGTACAGTAAACCTTTCATTTCTAAAAGTCATGGAAGCTATGGGATTGTGTTTGGATATGTCAGTCACAGACAGTTTGAAGTACATGCTAAAAAGAAGCTTTGGAGGCAACGTAGCACCAGCAGAGAGAAGAACCAAGGAGATGACACTCAGTAGGGAAAAAAGGGAACAAAAAAATTACAGCGGACAAAGGAAGAGACGCTGTAAGTATAAACCCAGGCAAGCTGGAGCAACAGAGAAGAAAAAGCCTGGATGTTGGGTTCACACTGCTAATCCCTCCGAAAAAAGTGAAACGAATGGGAGTAGGAGAAAATAGTGATGAACAGAAATGTTGCACAAAGTCAAGCAAGAGTTAGGTGTGAAAATGACATCCCAGTTGGTTCAGCAGTGCTACAGCCAAACTATTGGTCGTCTTCCTTCAGGCAAATTCTCCACAATACAAACAGACACTTGTATTTAAGAGGGAGAAAAAAAAAAGAACAGAAATTCTAACGACAGATAATCAGGCTGTAGTTGCATGGTGCTGCATATGTAATGTGTTTTTATCGTGCTTTGGGGTCATAATTCAGGACTGTTGGGTCCTCGAGCAATTAGCCAAGCCTTGGTCACTCCGCTGTCAAGATTGTAGGTGAAATGTTGATAAATCTTCCATGAAACCAGCTAAAAAATGAGCAGAATAATTCTTTAAGCCCAGAGGGAGGAGTGAAACTGGGCAGAGAATTTCAATGGGAAAGTGAAAGCCAGAAAACACACTGAAAGAAATGAGCGAGAAGCTGTGTGTCTCCTGACACCCTTGGCCTACATGTCAGGCCTTGAGGCTGAGCCAACAACCCCCCACCCTTCAGATGGCAGTGCATTTTGGCAGCAGATGCTTTGATGTCAATCCTGAGTCTTTGGTGAGTTTAAACAAACTACTTTAGCTGAATGAGGAACATAAGCCGGGGAGACAGACGTATAGATCATAGGGAAGTTTAAATTTAAGGCTTAAAAAGAAAGGAAGAAATAATTAGCTTCTTCTTCTTCTTCTTCTTTTTTTTTGACACAACGCTCTGTACTCATCTTAGTGAAAACCTGCCTCCAAAACAGCAGCCATCATCTTGAACCCTGACTCCTCAGTACCTCCCCAAACTCAGTCTTTCAGTAATCCCCTGCCTGTGTCCTGGAGGATGCTCATACTTCCTGTGACTTTCCCCTTTTCAGTGCCAGAAACTGGAGCTAGTTACCATAGAAACAGCCTTGTATTGGAAGGGAGGGGGTGAAAAAAAAAAATCTCTGCCGCATTGCTTGACTCGGATGAATGTTTTGTATGGGTGAGTGTGTTCATGTGTGCGTAGAGACTTCATGAATGACTGTGTAATCAAGCAGTTGTGGAGACAGGATGCTATTTGTTTCTCTATGTGCATTTGAAAGAGAGACACAGAAAAAGAAATAAAGAAACTGTGTGTGCATATTAATTATGTTTGAACATCAGTTATAAAGTCAAACATCAACTGTCTGTTGTCCTCCTTTACATGTTCTGTACATCTGTCCATCCACAAACATGTAAATGTGCTGCTACTGAATTAATTTCCTGGTCTTTAATGTGTATCATTAATGTAAATGAGACAGGATATTTCATTTGGTGACATTGCTTACAATTGCCAGAAGTGTAGCAGGTCACAACCTGTTTAAAGCCTCTCAGCTGGTCCCAAGACTTGTTGTAGTTGAAATGAATCAGTTCAGTTGGCTTGTGAACTCCAAATGCCTTAACAGTTTTTAATGTTGGCAGGTCCAGGTCCCTCCCCCTCAAACCTCTGTGGCTCAACCCCTTTTGTGGCTGAGAGGACATATTGTATTAGACCATCAGACTGAGGTTATGGAGCCTTGGTGTGCCTCCCTCACCCCCTTCCCCCTCCAGCCCCCAACTCAATTCTCATTCCAGCTCATACTTGGCTACCCTACTTCTCCAGGCGCTCAGCAGCCTGGCAGCCCCTGTCCTCTATTGATCCCACAATCTCATCTAGCATGTTTCCTGAAGATGCAATTTCCACCACATCAACACACAGGGCCGGAGCACTTTGTTCTGACCGTGCCCGACGCGTCATTGATCTAGTTTGCTGCTTGCTCACTGGCTCCCCATCCCCTCCTCAGAGTTCTACCTTCATTGCAACGCTGGCAGGATCTCCAGCAACCCGACATGAAAACAGCCCCCACTCTCACCCAACACACGAAACACAACCTTCCACATTTTTCAAATTCCGTGAACATCCACCCACTGTTTATTTTTGGTCTCTTCCCATACCTTTTGACTGAACGAGGTTCAGCAGAGCGGTGAAATATTTGTGAATCCACATGCACGTACATACAATGAATATATACAACACCCACTAAATGCACGCAGAAGCATACTCCATATACAGGCAGGCAGCATACAAGTGATGCCACATGACCCCCATCAAATCTGTGCCAGTCAAGGTCATGAACAGACTTAATGGCAACGTTGATGGGTGTTCCCCTTAAAAAAAAGAAATTCACACTTGATCGAACCTTTTACATCATCTTCACCACCGAATATGTATTTATACAATCCAACCCAAAATATAAATTGAAGTATTCTCTATGTGCTTTATATCTTCCTCTTATTTCATGTAAACACAAAATTATTACTACACATCTGTGCACAAAAGCATACACACGGGCACACAAACTTCATCTTCTGGCCTTTCAGCAGTGAGATCACGGCGGTCTAAGCCCACACCTCGGGGCCTGCGAGACCTCATCTAATTCCTGCGTCCTCCTACTCCTTCTCTCGTGTCTCCTCCCCTCTCGCCCCTCTGTGATCTGCTTCTATTTTCCTTCACATAATCTTGTCACAAATGCGTTTTAGATATGACTAACACATCCTCCCGTCCATTCCCCTTTCCCTTTCTTCCACTCCTTTTTCGCCTTCTGTCTTTAATTACCGAGGCAATCACATTTACCAGTTCCCCTCCGCTTGTTTATCCCTCCCTGCA
The DNA here is from genome assembly GCA_037176975.1 of Arrhamphus sclerolepis. Lineage (NCBI taxonomy): Eukaryota > Metazoa > Chordata > Actinopteri > Beloniformes > Hemiramphidae > Arrhamphus > Arrhamphus sclerolepis. Next base: position 15,519,324 of record JBAMYA010000008.1, read on the forward strand.
ACTGTTTGAATATTTAAATTGCTTTAGTTCTCCACGCTACATTCTTGAAGAAAAGGGAAAATGTAAAACAGAATTGTGGGGGATTTAATTGAGTGGGTCAGTGGCTTGCGGATGAATTATTAAATAAGAAACAAGTATTGCTGACAGCAGTGACTAAAACACAACATGCTTATGCTGCCCACTCAATCTGCTTGTTGCCCTCCCTCCGTCCATTTTCATCTGACGTCAGCCCCCATGCTGGTTGTCAGAACTGTCTTTCACAGTCCTTTTTCGCAGAAAGATAAGACGGAGACTTTGCTGCAACTAGCCTTTAAGGCGCCAGAGTCTGTGTTTATTTCTCCGCATCCACAATTATGTCTCCAGACATTTGAGCTTCACCTTGAGTGAAGCCACGAAAACAGGGTGGGACAAACATAAAAACAGGTGCGGACTCAAAAAAAAACATGCCAAATATTTTTAGGTATGCACAAGGCAGATTGGCACAATGCATATCTTTCTGATTTACAGCACCGAGTGTGACCGGATGCTGCCTGACTGATGACAAACTAGACAACAGCGTTGCAGCTTTTCCATGACGAAAATATCTGAAGCTTTTATAGTCCATTACAGAGCAGAATAAAATATATTAGGTGCGATTATGACATCATAAAGGAGGAAGAAACATTGAGAAAACATATGCTTCGCTCTGGAAGACTGTACACAGTACTAATATTAAATGCCCATTAAAGGTAGCTAAGATGACTGTTTTGATAAGCTAGAGTCACAGAGCGTCAAGCTGCATCCAGTTTCTAATTTGAGAACTATACGGCATAATGCTTGCATAAGCGGCCCATCATCAAAGACTGCCATGGTTGACACATTTGGCAATCAGTACAGAACTCATCTGGAAGCTGGTCTGATTACCCAGTGGGGGGTAATGACATTTCTGAGTGCAATTAATCACATGTTGAGCACCACTTCTGTTGGTCGAGGTGAATCATGCAGGACATGTACCCCTGCCTTTAAAAAAGAAAAAGAAAAAGAAAAAAGAGACAGCTAGTTACTTTCTCCTTCATTTACATCCCATTACCTGGTGGTAGGAGTGACAAACATAAGTGTGCTATATTTCAAGGAATTAATCTGACCTTGTTTCTCCTTGCTTATAAAAACTGACATTAAGAAAGCCTCCACTGTCTGACCAATCCAAGTGTCTTGTTGCTGTGCACCTCTTGGTTCTAATCAGTGAAAGGATGGGACTTGCTGCCTGTCTGAGGTAATCAACATCAGGGGCCATAAAGCGATGCTAATTGAATGGTCTCCTCATTGCCATGCACAAGGGGTATCTCTCCTCACTCCTTTCTCTCTCAAACACTCTCTTTCCACTATTACTCTCCCACCCCTTTTCTCTTGCATGCCTCTCATACGGGTCCCTTAGAGACCCTCCGTTGCCAGTACTGCCTTTTCCCACCGACAGCTCTAAGAAAACAGGCCTTGTCTGAAGTGGATGTAGGAGCTGCTGAGAGAATTTAGCCCTTGTTAGGATCCAAATTTAAGAGAAGGGGGCACAGAAAAAGGGGAAGGAATTGAGGAAATGGTGTGAACATTTTCACTAAGATGACAACAAACTACAGTTTGTGTTCTCCATGTAGTAAATGAATAATAATAATAAAATAAAACCTTGGGTGGAAGTTTGTATTGAATTTTCAGTTTAATCTTAAAGATTTGAGCATATCAAGTGCAAAGGCGGATTTTGTGAGGAACTCCATGCTGCCTTTGTGGGAAATACTGAAACTATTGACTGTTTTAAATGTTATTCCCTTGCATTGGCCCCTTGCTCACAGCCAAACTCTGAATACCCATAGAGACAAGCAAGGACCGTGACAGAGCACATTTGGGTAGAACAAAAGGCCCTACAGATGAAAGGAATTAAGGTTACATCACGTACCAGAGTGTGATGGCACATTGGTGATTCACATTGAAGCAAACATTGTGGGAGGATTTTTTTTTCTTTTTGTTCTACATGTCATTTAACATATTCATATGGTTAGATAACAGGTTTACTTTACCTGAACAAGTGGCATTAATCACATTTGGATCACTGTATTGTTCTAGTAGGGAGAGACAATCTTCCCCTCGTGCTACCGGTGCAGGGATATGTCATATGGGAAGGCAAGCACGTCACTTCCAAAGATGAGTCCACAAAGCCAAACCATCACACACAACAACGATGGTGACGGAGCAGAAATCACCCAGGTGTGTGTTTGTGTTTGCTTGTGGGTGTGTGTGGAACAGCAGCTCAAGCAGGCAGACCGTAGCATGCCGCTGACAATTGATTTTCCTTTGTGTGTGCCCATTTTTACTTGGAAATGCAACAACACTGTAATCACTCCCCATACCCAACACCACCCACGGGCCCACCCCCCAGGCAGGTGCTGCTCAGGCTGCCATCTGGAGAGAGGCTGACCACTGCTTATCAGCCCCTGGCTCATCACACAGCTGGCGCAGAGTGGCTGGGTGGATCAGTGGTGGTGAGGGGATGTAGAGTTGGAAGAGACGAAGAGATGGAGATGGAGGTTCAGAGGATGGTGAAGAGTGATGTGTGTGTATATATATATATTTAAAAATGGCAATAAAATTTAAGACTGCATAATACATCAAAAATGTATCATCAGTATAACAAATGATTGCTTTGACTGCAATAAACGGCAGTCTGTTGTATTTCAGAGTGCCCTGCATTTTTCATCCAGTTATCAATAAAAAATTTGGTCATTTAGATTGCCTTCACTGCCTCAGATGCCCAGCCCCACTTTAGATGCAAATTACTGAGATACTAAAGTACATAGAGTTTTATAACCATTGTAGTGACAAAAGGGAAAGAGGAAAAACACACAAAGAAAAAAAATGTGCCTGAAACAGAACAGCACATCCACAAACAGAATGCATGACATTGCATATTATCCTAACGCGTGGGTCAACACAAACAGCGCTCTACATGTTGGTATTTGAATTTAAATATGGTTTTGTAGACTGTTCAAAATGTTGGTTTCTTTGGCCAAAAATGTACCAGGAAGGTAAATCATGTCTTTGTTTTACTTAATTTTCTCTCAGTTTGGTGATGTAGGAACCCCCCTCCCCCAACGCCCATATGCAAGTCACAATATTCAATAATATAAGATATTTACCTAATATAATGCAGTCTTAATAAAATATGAAGAAATTGCACAACTTAATAGTATTACTGAGTATATAAGGAATTGCGATTTAAACATTTTCTATATACCTTTTTTATATCTCACCCTCCTTTCATCACTCGTAAAGAGTCTCAAGGTTTTAGGGTTGGGCAGTTGGAACTGAACCAATTGTTCTGTCCTTTATGCCTGACAAATTTTCTTTTATGGCATTGTTGTACCAACTGTATCGATCTGAAAAAGACAAACACACCCACTCATGTCTGGGGAGACAGCCCATTTTCTGCTTCCACTGCTGCTGTTCACACACTCTTTTATTGCAATTCATTCACTTCTCGGTGAGAGAGAAGGGAAATCTGTACAACTCCCTCTTTTGGCCTCTCAGCATCCTGGACTGCACTTGCACATGTGTGGAGAAGGTAGGGATGGCTAGGGGTAGCCTCATGGGTCTCTTCCTCCCGTATTTGTAATGAGGTTTCATGTTGCTGCAAGTCACCGTGTCACTCAGCTCGGTCAGTTGAATCAGTGTGTCTGTTAGACAGCTTGTGTGAATCAGGGCGTGTGTCACATGGTTAAATGGCATGCAGACCACTGTATATCTCCCTATCATCTATTGCAAATAGCCTGACATTAATGCACATTAAATCAAAGCCCTGTGTTTCCTCTTGCCACCCAGCTGCCCTCGCCTTGTTTATGAATCTATGGGTCTCTCAGGCAGATGACAGGCACTGCTTGGAACTCTGATTTCCCCGGAGCCTGGAGAGCCTCTTACTTTGCCTCTGTTGTGCTCCTCCTCCTTGTTACCTAACATATATTTACATCAAGGCCTTGCTGGAATGCTTGCATAGCACATCTAGACCCAGTTTCTCTCCTGGAGGATTTCCTGATTAGATCACTAAGTAGGACTAGTGAGAAATAATGTCTTTCATATGCTCAGCAAGTCTTATTTCCATGATTCAATCATCAAACTTGGCTCGAAACTGGACCTCCAGTGACGGGGGGCCCCTACTGAGCTTACAGCTGTGGGAGCATGTTGAGGCTCCAGGGGGTAGAGAATCTCACTAGAGAAGGTCGGCCAGCACCAGGTGTGGGCCAACTTCCTCCTGAGAATCCAATTGGCTTGTTCATTTCCGCTACACTCTGAATGGTCGACTGCCTATTTGGATCATAGCTTGCATTTGCTGTTTCAGTTCAGTTTTGAAGACTTGATAAGTTGATAATTAAACAGTAACTTAACCTTCAGGGTGACACCCCAATCAGCTACATTCCCTCTTGTCTTAGAGTAGATCAGCAAGAGCCTGATCGTCAACACCAGAGCTTGCTCCTGTCTTAGAGGCAATGAGTAAACCAACTTGTTAAAACAAAGGCAAAGTTAGCTGATTAAATCAGCATTTTTATTCTTTTCTGTATTGGTCTCATTGTCTCTTTTTGCTCCAGTTTGCTTCTTTTCCAGAGTGTCTCTGATGGGAAGAGTGAAAACAAAAGAAGCAGCAGTACTAGCTTTCTTCTTCTCCCCTTAACACAGATTAGAAAGTCCTGTGAAATAACTTCAAGGAACTTCTCTCTCGCTCTTTTTTTTTTTTTTTTTAAACTTCATATCAGCCTGAAACCATGAGCTTGAGACAGCTCCCATGAAGACAGAATTGCTTGCCACACACAGAGTTTGAGCTGACAATGAACAGGCCTTGTTTAAGCCTGTCCCTCCAGCCACTGTAACTGTCTGGATGGTGTAATAGCCTGTTAGGGCGAATCCAGTAGACTGCTCCTGTGGGCTGTTGTGGAGTTGACTGGCAAAGGTCAACACACAGAACAGGGTTTGACCGCAACGCAGTCACAGAGATGATTTACAGTGATCCCTTTTAATTAGTGCATTCAAGCATGTTAATACTCTTGCTCTGCATGAAAGAGCTGCCGTAACACACATGCACTAGTAGGCAGGACCATTTCAACGTTTTTCTGGGGGAATCCTGTACAATATTCTGTTTGGAGTTCCCCATTTTGTAAAGCTGAAGTATTATGGGGAGAGTTCAAACCTGTGAAGAGGATCGATCGGTTACACTTTAAGCCAAAAAAATCAGATAGATTTGTAAATATAAAACTCAAATGAAAGCTCTCAAACTGAACTAACTGAGCTAGCCTGCAGCAGAAAAGTAGTCTCTCCATAAAGTCACCTTCCCTCTCCCAACCATTATTTTTTTTCTTTCCTGTACCAGGAGGATCAACGTAACACTGAGGAGTATTAGGTTCATATTAAATTGTCATATTTAATATAATCTGAAATAATATTTTACTGTGTCCCATTCCTATTATTAGGATAAAACCACCCAAACTAACTTGGACTCCCAGATGTCTCTCACAAGAACTGTGTAGCACTTTATGGCACCATATCACATATCAACAACAATGGTCAATGATAGCTATCAGCTTAAACTAGCTCACAGAGCTACAGTGGATATTATGGTTCAGGCAATTCAGTGATCCAAGAAAGTAATGATCGAAAAAAGAGAAAATGAGAGAGAGAGAGAGAGAGAGAGAGAGAGAGAGAGAGGGAGAGATCAAGTAAGAGACTGAACAACAGTAAATCTTTGACAGTGCTGTATAAGCAACTTAACCTGCATACTTATAGGGAAACCCTCTTGTCTAGAAAAAGTGAAAAACCCTTAGTACCATATTAAGGTCTTCTATGCATTATTGCAGCTTGGACTGCCATTATTCTCCCCCAGAAATGACATACGGATGTTGTTAGGATCACAGCATGACAGCCTAATTATGATTTCAGAATTCATTACCCCATAAACACAGGCCACAGCCTCAGCATTCCTATCAATCTACATTAGTTTTGAATGGAATGAGCTGAACTTGCTACAAATGAAGACAGGCAATATTAATTCTCCCCAAATATTGCATGTTGACATTGACCTTGCAGCTTAGAAACACCCTAAGTGCCTTAGGGGCCCTGGGGTTCTGCATAGTATATACAACAGACTACAAGAAGAACAGGAAAAAAAACGTCAGGTGATGTCACCTGTGGGTTTCTGAAGATGGCTTTTGAAGCATCTTTTTAATTGTACTGCATGGCGCCTCATGGCCGCATCTGGCTGGAACATGCCCACCTTATGTCAGTCACAGCTGGCAATGTCAGCAAACCAACAATGCTAACCCATATTACTTCATATTTATGCTGATTAAATCTGTCCAAACATTCCCATTCCAAATGTCAATACCAAAACAACAACCAAAACAGATTCTGCCACAGTTCAAATGAGAAGCTTCATTGGGACCAGCAGTCAGCCTACCCCTCAGCTCCCTGTTGAATGTCACCTGGAACCAGTCCTACCAGCACAGCCCACAAGTTACAATAAGCAGTTACAGGTGACATGGAATGGTTGAACAGGGTATTTTTCCTTGTTCTGTGATGTGATATGGAGGCCACAAAATTTTGGTTTTCTCTGTAATGCCTCAGAAGTTTTCTAAAAACCTCTCTCAGAAAGCTATGTTAAATGGGGGATTGTAAAAGTGTGATTTTGCAACTATTTGGCGTCCTTTTGGGTTTAACTGGCAACCTCAATACGAAATGCAAGCACATGACGCTGATTGGCTCCTTTGCTGCCACTCAAACGAGACTTTGCCAGCTTCAGAAAATGGACAGAGCAACTTTCTACAGCTATGGTCAACGCACAGAATTTAGAGTTTAGATCAGGCCCAAATAATCCGTCCCGACCCGACCCGAGCTCCTGCACATTCTATCCAAACCTGACCTGGCCTGGTCTAGCCCGAGTTCGGGTCGGGTATCGAGCCCGGCTTGGGCAGAGAATTCAAACTATTCACTATGTTGTGATCATTACGCCATAGCTTTATACAAAATAAAAATACTATATAAAAAAAAAAAAAAAAAAAAAAAAAGGTCATATGCCTGTATATCAAGCCTGAATCGACCCGATGAAAGTGGTGGGAAATCACAGCCCACACTCGGGACTGGGCCGGGTTGTGTTTGGAGTCCTAGTTACATCAGAAAAGTAAAACGGGGTAAAACCTGTGCCAAACTAATCCCAGAACAGGATTCGGCAGAACAGCAGCCGAAAATTAAAGTATAAAATAGTTTGTTCATCAATTTGGATGGATCCTGAAATCTTCTAAGGTGAAAGCTGTAGTTGCTGCAAGTGGGAGAAGTGTTTGGCTGGTGTCCTCATAGCCAGCAGCCTTCAAAAAAAAAAATAAAGGTACCTGCCTCAGGCTTCTTTGATTCGCCTCTGAATCCTACCAGGCTAACGCCAAACTGGTCACAGCAGTCTCTTCTGACAAAAATGATTTAGTCACAGTCCAGAACTTAAGACAGTGCTAAACTTTAAGTAGCTAAAGTGATTGCAACAAGCAATTTACTTATATAACAGACATATTTGTTGCATTATATAATTTTATCTGATATGGCACAAAACATTTTATATTTCTGATACAAAGATGAACACTTTAACATGGAGGACAAAGCCAAGTACCAATGATCAGTCAAACTTCCATGGTGGATTCAACCCAGAAGTTGAAATGTGGAGGCCTGGTTTATACATAGCAAGAAACTGCTCCACTGGTAGGCAGGCAAAACTGATTGATTAACTGCAGTCCTGATTTAGAAGATCTGGATGGATGATTTACACGTTAATCTGGCTCTAAAGATCAGTCATCAAAAATAAGACTTTCATGATACTCCCTGCCTCTGATGCTACTTGTTTCAAGGATGATCACTCTTCCAAGGCCATCCCACCACACAAACTCCCTCCTTTTCTATCCCTTAGAGATTGATACAGTCCTGCATATGCAAAACATTCTGCTTCTGTCTGCACATGTAGTCTCTGCTCACTCAAGTCTTTGAAAGTCAATGGTATCGCTCACTCCCGTGACTCTCATTTCTGCTTGGCGGAAGTTCTAATGAGCTTTTAGCACAGCTTGGACATATGCAGGAAGCAGTGATATTAAGGAAGACTTTGATGCCAGGTGGTGAATTGCTCTGTGAAAGAAATATTGGGATATGATTGTCCTCAGAAGAAACCTATCCAGCTGTATAAACAAATATAGCTTAATGATGTGCTGTCTATTTTGGTAAATCAAACAGATTATACTCTGAAGTATTCAGACATACGCTACAGCTACATGTACATTTATAGAATAATGTTCACACCATACCTGCATGGTTCCTTTCTTTAAATTGGTGATTATCAGCTGAAATATTTTGTCACCTGAAACAACAACCCAGTTGCCAGAATGTACTACTGTTACATTTTTCCTATAAAACCACAATGTATGTTCTCAATTCTGGGATGGCAGGTCTTATATCAGGCGACTTAATTGCAGGACACCATTTAGAAGTTATTTTATTGAAAACACATTTAGCTGCCATAGTTTGGACTTTGTACTCCATCAATTCAGAGCCTAATGTTTTGCGAATCAAAATCCAAAATCTGAAAAGCAAAATCCAGAATCTGTAACCAATAAAATTTAAAATCTGTAATCAAGACTTCAGTCATCTCTCTCAGATACACTTTTCTTTCTTGTTGTTAATTCTAGAACCATTTCCATTTTAGAAACATATTTCTTAATTGTGGTTTATCTTTTTGCAGTTGCAGTTCTGAGATGATTGTCAAATTAGCCCCATATCCATCAACAGCAGAAGAGGCGGGATATACTGTAGCTGAGTAGATCATTGGCTGCTGAGTGACTAAGCACTTTATCCGTGAACGTCAGAGCACCCCTTCCAGCGACCAATCTAACGACTTTTTCAGTTGTCATTGGAGACTTTTGGAGACTGACGTATCATTACTTTTCTAAAAGAGCAGCTGGAGCTGACGTGAGTCCTACCCTGTTCTAAAGCACTCATAATCGGCCCAATCCCAGACAGCCCCTCCCAGCTGCAGTCAGAGTAGGAGAAATGAATCCTCCTTTTAGGCAACCTGACTCCAAAAGTGTTAGTCATGGCCCTTCCTAGGGACCTTTCAGTATATGAATGTAATAAGATTATAACAGATAAATGAGATGATGCACAAGGCTAAGATTATTCAGCAGCCAATAAGCTACTGGATCAAGGCTATGTCCTGCCTCTTTTGGTGCTGATTGATGTGGTGCTGATTTGACACACATGTATTACAACTGTGAAAAGAAACTGCAACTGAGAGACAGTTTCAAAATGGAGATGATTTTCGAACTTTTAGTAAGAAAAAAAAAAAAAAAGCTTAACTGTGAAAAATGATTGAACTCTCGGTTACATATTTTGATTTCTTCGTTACAGAGCTGGGATGTGGTCCTCCAGATTTGGATTTTGATTTTTAAGCCTTGATATTTGATTCATTAGGCTCTCACTTGGAAGGAACAGTGAAAGAATTATTCCTTTTTTCTCCTCATTTTGTATTGCATAACTTTGACTTTTGAAGAATAAAAAAGCATATTTATCAAAAATCAATAAGCATGCATGAGTTAATATTTCTGATTGCACATTTGATAAGGCCAAACTTTTCTTTTTTTTATGTGATGCTGTTTTTGGCTGGTTTTATCAAGCTCCTGAGCACCAAGTATCTGGTGCCGTACACATGCCGTTACCGTTCGAGAAGATATTATAATGGGTAACCCCCAGAAGTTTGCCTTTTGTTTGGGCTGTTCAATGCTTTACACTTGGAAAAACAAATTCATCTAAAAAGTGATGCTTCGCTTGGAACAGAGCAATCTCTCACTAAGACAGCACGCTTAGAAAAATGCTGACAACCTGACAAAGGATTAGGTGATTCGTTTACTTTTTAATATAATACTCAAATAAATCAAATTACTCCTTTCAAATTGTCGGCCCTAGTATATTATTTAGTATGATAATATAATAATGGTTATTGATTTTTGTTTTTCTTCTTTGTCCATTCTGATAGATGAAGTTCAGTAATAGAGCAGTGTTGATGGAGAAAAAAATGGTGCAAAGAAAAGAACATAATTTGACTTTTAGCTTATGCCTTCAGTCCCTAAACATGCTGAAATACCTTTATCCACAAATCCCAAGTCAGGCGAGTGACTCAGAGCTTTTGCTTTTAACACTTACATTGTTGTGGGAGAAACACTGGGATGTGTTGGCACATAAACATATAGATTTTATCTTTTCCATGGTTTGTGTTTTTTTTTTGTGTGTGGTTTTTTTTGTTTGTTTTTAGTAGGCTCATGCAGCTATAGTTTAGACATGTGTTTCAAGCCAGCCATCATGAGTCAAAATTATTGATACTGCAATATTGGTATCTTTTGCACAAGATAATGACCATGTATGTGTAATTATCAGCCAGTTTGTAAGAGAATGAGTGAATTGTGTATTACTATGATAAGCATCGCCATAGTTTTATGGATAATGGAAATTTCCTACATAGCAGAGAAATCCATTAGCTTGGACATAAATCTTGACACAACATTCCTTTGTATATGCAGCTGAATTGCTGTTGGAAAAACGAGACAAATGGATATTGCTAATTATAGTTATTAAATACATGTCTGTCAGTATCTGCTTGGTAGGAGGCAAACATGATGGGCTTACTGTCTTATATAGAGGAACCACTTAATTTGCTAATTATCTCAACAGCCTCGGCCACTTATGCAGACTCCAATAAACCTGAAGAGAGCTGCTGTGCTCTGAACTGGTGACAGTGCATCTACCCAGCCATGTGAAGTCACACTTAAATTTTTGTGTATTATGTCTTATTATTATTATTATTATGTATTTCAGAATAGAATATAAAGTATTATTTCCATTTGATGAAAGCATAAAAACATATGCTGGTATGCCAGTGTAAGGAGCAGCCATTGCAGCCTCAGAGGTTCACAAGTCAGGGTCTTTTTTAAGCCAATCCCAAACTCGGACAGATGCAGAGGGTTGCGTCAGGAAGGGCATCAGACGTCAAACCTATGCCAAACTAACCATGCGAATCATGACACCCATGAAACCCCTTCCAGAGAGAGGACATGAACTTAGTTAGTGTGAGAGAAGAGCATGCAGAGGAGAGGGTTAGATGGAGACGAATGATTCACTGTGGTGACCCCTGAAGGGAAAAGCCGAAAGAAAAAAGAAGAATAAAAAAGAAAATACAAGTAGCAGCCATGAGCCAAAACTGCATTCTACAAACCTCCTTCTGGAGAAGGAGTCAAATGAGTCTTAGAGACTCGCAGTTGACAGGATCATAACTAACCATGAGACTACAACAACTGCAGCTGAAAATAGCAGCTAATGAGACAGGCCAAGGAGTTGTATTTTGGAAGCAGTGTCAAAGTGATGTTAAAGTGATGGAGCATTTGATGGGCTGACAGTTAAAACAGAAAGAGTTTCTTTTTTGCTCCCTCCCTTACTGTCTCTCAACTACACATCTACACTGGCACAAACTGGACATGCTCACATTAACTAAGTCAAGTAAAGAAGAACTAGGGTCGCCTCAGGTGCTGCCCAGCAGTGACAATTACACCCAGAGATCTGGGACCTCCTTCTTGCCAGTCCATATCACTGGTTTTCTTCTCACAGAAAATGAGGCTTATTTATCTTGAGGCGTCAGTCAAATCAAAGAAATCTAAATATCTGCACTGACTCACTCACTCGCTTGTTTTCTAACTGGGTTTTGCAAATTAATTTCTGTGTCAGAAGTGTTCTCCTCTTTTGGCACGAGAGCACAATTTCAAATACAAGAGAACTGAAAGGAAAGACACTCTCATATGCAAGCATTGCAGTAATTAGTAATCTGAGCAGAAAATGGAAAAGACAAGCACAAACCTCCTTCCAATGCTGCTGGGTGACAGTGGAGTGAAATGGTGCCGATATTAGATCCTCTCACAGTTGTGGATGTTTTATATTGTTCTTTTTCTGCTGTCCTGCTGTCTATCAAATCCATCATTGCACCATCAGCCTAAATGCAGGACTCTGACATGCATGAGAATTGGCTAATTTGCTGCCTCTTCTTATTTCCCTCCAGACTCATTTGGGAGGCCTGGCGTCTGCTGAACGCAAGCTGGATGCACACCAGCAGGTTCACAGTCAATTAAACAAAACACAATGCTACGGTGATGAATAGAAAGCAAATGGATCTGACAATAATTTGCGCCCTTGTAACACCATGTGTGGAACTTTGCTTCTGAAACAATCTATGATGCTGTTATTGCTGCGGAAACAAAGAAGCACGAACAGAAAAAAAAGAGAGAACCCACAGCATCAGCAACTTGTGTAACAGCAAGTTATGAAAAACCTGTGTGTGTGGGGGTGTTCTGCTTTTAGTCAAGTGCAAATATTTTAGCCTTAAGAGGGGGACCTGCCAGAGTTCAGAGCCAATATGAATGCACCATCAACACCCACACGATACCCAGTGACTAAAGCCCACACCTCGTACATCTGAGCAGTGCAAACACATGCACCAAGCAAGCTCTATACATACATTTACTTGTTTGTGTGTAATTACAGGCTCTCATGTGCATTTTGACGTGTTTCCACATTCCACAAATTTGTGAACTTCGAAAATCACACAACTGGGTAATTAAGCCATTACACCACACAGTGTTTCAGTGCAGAGCACTAAAGGCGATATGAAGCTCATTTGAGAAGAAAATTCTACCTCTGGGCCCATTTCATCACCCAAAGACAGCGATGATGTTGCCTTAGAGTCTAACTGCTGATTCCCCAATAAAACACCTGGATGTAATGAGTTCTATCGTCATATCTAACCGATCCTCCCAAAACAAAGTAAGAAATTAGACAGGCAATAAAAGACCCTTTGAAATTTTTGAAAAACTATCTCATGAAAGAATTTCCATTATCATCATCATAATCACCTTCTTCTTCTTTTGACTATTCCCTTAGAGGCTGCCACAGCAGATCACCTGCTTCCATCTCATCCTGTCTTCTGCATCTTCCTCTGTCACACCAAGTAAATGCATATCCTCTTCCACCACATACTAAAATCTCCTCTTTGAGTTTCTCCTTTTCCTCCGTCTCCATCTTCAGCATCCTTCAGTCAATGGATACATTATCGCTCCTGTTTATGCATCCAAACCATCTTAATCTACCCTCTCTTACTTTGTCGCCAAGACACCCATCCTTAGCTGCCCCTCCAATGTGCCTGTTCTTAATCCTGTCGCTCCATGTAACTCCCAAATAAAATCTCACTATCTTCAACATCTCTGTATCCTGTGTCTTAGCCAGTGCCACTGTCTCCAGATCACAGAGAACAGCTATTACTCCCCACAGCCATCAGAGTGTATAAAAAAACAAAAAAAAAAAAAACAGCACACGAAATTAGTGCTTCGTCAATAATGTGCAATGACAATAATGTGCTATGTGACATGTCTCCAATCTCTAGAGCAGTGTTTAACTTGTTCTATCCTTTATATCTTGCTTTGATCTTTGAACAGTGAATTTAAACTGAATTTAACATTTTTGCATCTGTGTATATATATGTATATAGTAAATGTGTGTATACTGTATGTATGTTTATACAATACTTCTGTCGACTTTTTATGTTTGTTTTTTTTTGGTTTCTATGTGTATATGCTTAAATATGCTTAAAATATGTCACAAAAACACGCGCTTCTCCTTTAATGTTATAGCATAAATATGCTTTGAAACATGAACATTCAGGTCCAATTTGAAACTGGCGGAAAGGTTTTGTCATTTCAGTATGCTGAACTGTTGCATTCAGTGTGTCCTAAACTGAGACTCACAGCCAGCTAAACTATATCTGGCATCACTTCCTCGTTGTAGTTTAATAGGATTTAATGCAAAAAAGGTGTGAAACTGACATTATACAAAACACAAACAGGCCTTCAGTGACATTTCATATATAATATTTACATTACATTATTCAGAAATGTAGAATCTAACAGTCATATGAAACATCTGAACTTCCTCATATTGCCACTCAAAGGGCTAGAAAAGAAGGGATGGAATAACACAATTATTCTTTTGCTTGCATATGGAAAACAGGAAGTTCCTATGACGTCACCCTGATGTCACATCTATTGGCTAATACCATGACCAATGGAAAACCTATGCTCCTCAGAGGCCTGAAGGAACATTTTTATAAGAACAATTCCAGTACAAATTCTCTTTTTCAGGGGCTGAAATATAATTAGACAGTTCGCAAAGGAAAAAAAAAAAAGAAAAGAAAATCATGCTCACAAAATGCATCATCATCTTCATCTTTCTTTGAGTAGCTCTGGAGCTAAAGTTTATTAATCATGTTAGAAAAAAAAGTTGCTGGATAAATTCTGATGTGAGGATATGCTAAAAGCTTGCACTTAAAGCATATATTTCTTATAGCACTGCAACATCAGTGTTTTAATGAATAGGTACTATAGTGCCTTTTGTGCTTTGACCTTTGAATTTATTCTTATTATTATTATTATTTTACATGTATTTGGAGAGAGGTCATTTAAATATAGAGCATTTGCATTTCTGCCAAGCTTCAATCAGTTTAGCTGCTGCCATCATGCACAGGTCACCTGCAATATGTAGAACACAGAAATAAATGTGTGCCATATTGCCAATAATGAGGTTGATAGTGACTCTGAGCTGTCATGTGTTTAGTCTGTTATTCCCAGTGTGGAGCAGTGAAGGTCACCATGGTATGATGATACAACCAGTGGACCCTCACGCCCCGTCACAGCTTTGTGCACGCGTTGCTGCTGGTCCCCACTGCAGATCACCTCCTCACTGATTAATTAGGCTCATTCTGCTAATTGAAAGTCACCCCTTCACCTACTGTTCTGCTGTGAGAATGAGGGTATAAAAAAAAAGACTGCAGCCGCCCCACTCTGCAGTGCTGACTCCGACTGCCACAAATAGTGATGGGCACTTTTTGGTTGTTGTTGTTATTATTATTTTTTTTTTATTTTTATTTTTTTATCATGGTGCTTCCCCCTGTTACTAAGCTCCTTCTCTCTCACTGGTCCAGACAGCTCCCCCTCTGTTACTGTTCCTCCTGTGAATGACAGCCAACCCACACTGGCTGCCCTGGGATCATTTGGTGTAACAAGCCAATTAACTAATTAAGGCCTCGTTTGGAAGCCTAACGAGGAACATGGACAATCATTTGTGTGGATAAACAGGGATTTCTTTTTCCTTTCCTTTCTTTTTTTGACTGCATATAAATAGCCCAAATACATGTGTCCCTGCACAAAGTGAATAAATAAAAAATAAAAAAAATAACACAGGTTTCTGCCAGGAGATGCCTCCTCTCATATGCATGAAGCGACAAAGGAGATGGTGCAACATGGTGAATCATTTATTCTAATGATACTGCTGACAACAGCCAAGCAAAGGAGCAGATCAGATCTGTCTTATTGCAGCAGGGAGAACGGACGCTCTTAGCCTTCCGACTGTCAAGGCATTGGCAGCCGCTGTATCCTAAAAGCATGGCTGCATACCAAACTGTAAACAGACACAAGTTGAATTGCCGTCCAGCATCAATTCACATCAACAGACATGATGCCTATTGATCTTGCAGCTTGGTGCGGGCTTTGATGAAAAGGCTCCATAGATTAGCGGTGCATGATTAAGAACTGAATGTGTAATGTGCTCCCGCTTACTTATTGGACAGTGAATATGCAGTACATCAAATCACAGGGCTTCTCTATTCATGCTCAAACACATACAACAGAACAAAAGGCATGTCACACTGAGAATCCTTTTACAGCTACCGTGCTAATGGTGATTGATTTTGAAAAATGGTGGATACTGACTCACTAACAGGTGAAATTAGTGAATTCTTTAAAAAAATAATCCCAGATCGTACCTTTTTATTATGAGGAAAATGCTTTCAATCACTAATATTCTAAGGAACACCATCCTGCAGCAGTAAATCAATTTTTCTTGTATATATTTCAAGGAAAATATTTTTTCCATTTTAAAAATCTGTGATCAGTGGTATTTATTTTAAATGAGAAAATAAGTATCTATCTTTAAATACAACAAGTGCACAATATGTTCATGCTTATCTTCCAAGTCCTTGATTTACTTTCATTTTCATAAATGTCTTGCATGTCACTTTTCCCTCATAATACAATAGTTGATCTTGGGTAAGTGAATCTACTTACTACCGTCATGATTTTTATTTTTTTTTTGTGACCTGTGTCTGGACACTGTAATAATGTGCCAGGATGGGATCATGTGTCAGCGGATAAATGACACAATACAAGAGCTATTCGGGTTGAAATGCTTTATCTGCTGGTGCAGGAATGATGTGCACGGTGCAAGGCTTTCATGACTTCAAAAATAGGTTAAGGTCCTTTCAAGACGAGCGCACAATGAGCATCCAGTCTGCCCTGCAAAGCTGAAAAACAGACATCCTGCTCAGTATCCCAATATGTAGGATATTAAGTGTCAGGTTTAAATCTTGGTACCACAGGATCAAAACTGGCAACAACTGTGACTCTGATCAAGTCTGTGGCTAATCCCCTAAGACTGAGCCTCCAATACAGACTGCATTCAGCAGGGAGCAAGACAAAGAGAAGTGTGTGCATTTAGGTTGTTTTTTTTGTTTTTTTTCTTTTGTCATGTGCGTTTTCGTGTGTTTTTGTTCGCGGAACATTATATGCACAGAGGGAAGCAGAACAGAGAGAACGCATAGTATAGATAGGTGGGAGGCAGAAATATGAAGGACACTGTTTGGAGAATTGGAAAAATTGGATGTGTGAATAAAATAAATACTGAACAGGAGAGCAAACACAGGAAAACGTCATGTCTGATTTTGGAAAGTATCATCAAAGAAAAAAAGGAAGGGATCAAAAATAGCTTGAATGGAAAGACAAGGAACCAAAGTGAGTGCAAAAGTGACCTGTGTTGTTGATTGTGACAACGGAAGAGTGGAGTGAGACAAAAAGAGCTGAGGGTTGACTTTTTGTCTCTTTATTTTCTGCTAGGAGTCAGCAGGTTTGGGTGTGGACTGCGGGCCAGTCGATCGATTTCAGTTTCAATTGCTAGAATATTTTCCTCCACCTCATACAAGCTCTTTGCTGGTGTGATAGACCACTGGGATGGAGGATTGAGGCAGTAAAACAATACAATATGGAAAAAAATTAGCCAAAAAAAAAAAAATGTGTTGGAGTGCAAAGATAAGGAAAAAACATTAATGAGCATATTATTATTATCATTATTTTTATGATTTTCTTCTGCCTAAAGGGCCAGATAACATCAGTTTTCTGCTCCATGCCCTGATGCTGATAGACTTTTCTCAAGAGGGTTGCTTAATCCAGATGTACAAAGCCTCATAAATTAAGCATAACAATTACGTAGTCCTGAAAAACAGAATGCAAATCCTGGATTTGGACTGCCAAGCCCTAAGTTAACCAGCTGCAATAATTGAGCTAGTGGAGGTTAAACAAGCAGATCGGAACTGTTAAAAAACCCACAAATAACGACACACACACAGTTTAACTATTCATTATCTCTAATCTGCCAGCTTCTTCTGTGTGTAATGTTAATGTTAAGCCAGAACTCTCTCATTTAATGCACAACATGGGTGCCTTTATTTCCTGCACCGCTGCACTCTGGGACTGTCCCTCAAGTGGTGTGATATACTGTCCAGTCGATGCTTGGAAAAAAAAAGTCATGAAAACAAAACGATGTATTGTGGTGTACACCCAGGCTATTCAAGCCTGCAAATGGGTTTTTGAGCCACCTATTGAGAAGCCTCAGCATGAAGTAACTCTACTCCACATAAGAGTGGGGAAAAAAGACGACAAACGAAGGAGAGTAAAAGACAGCGGATAAGTCACGAGGAGTGAGTGTGTAACGGTGACAATGCCCTTCAGGAAGGTGCTTAACCTGGCCCACTCAGGCAGTACTAACTCCCTAATGTGCACTGTATGAAAAATGTAAGTGGCTTAAATTGCATTACATTAGGCAGCCGTGAAGCGAATAAGTGACAGAATAAAACAATAAGTCTCGATGGGAGTAGTACCTGCGGGGAGAGAGAGCATGTGACATTAGTCCCCAGGACTGCACCTGCCAGCCAGCTGGACACTCACCACCAACAGGTGTTGATGGCTGTTACCTCATCTTCTGTGTGAATATTGAGTGAAATTGCAGTTATATACCTTCAAACGTGTTTTAGAAATTGTATGTTTCATTTATCTACTGTACCAGTGCAGCTATTTGTGTCACCATGGTGCCTTGAAGCAAACACACACCTGAAAATGGATCAAAGTACTGAACTGTATTTTCCTTCTCACAGCTTTTAGTTTTCTTTAGCACAAGATAAAAACGTGCTTTTGTAACTAGCAAAACAAGAATTTTTTAAAATTTTATTTATTTATTTTTTCCTTTTGTCTCCAACCTTGTTGCTTTGATCCCAAACTTCAATCCACTGTGACTTACAGCAGACTTTTACTGGCAAGTGAACGATTTGCTTCACAATACTTTTGCACATATCAATAATGTATTTCATCACTGACCTTACCTTAAGTTTACAGCAGCAGAATGTCCTTTATCAACGTAAATAAAAGATTCATCACTATAGCGTAAAATCACATTGATACACATTACATTAAATACATAAATTCTGCTATGCAGATTTTATAACTAATAAAAATCCTCAGTTTCTGTGTAGCACTGTGAAAGACCTTGTGCACATTTTCCAAACCTGGTTCATTTAGACTGACCTCCAGCAGTGATAAAAAGTTGCACAAAATAGAAAAAAATGAGCTTTCTACCATAGGATTTACTGGCCTATAACTGACAAGAATAACAAATTCAACCCCTAAATTAGAGACTAGTGGGTGAGCTAATTACAGCAAAGACCCACAAGTCTAATTTATTGAATATTGTTTCACTGGCTCTGCAAGGAGACTTTTAAGTGCTTATACCATATTTTAAAACGCATTGAGGCAGCATGCTGATTCTGTAGAGAACAGAGGTGAATGTGGAATTTTTTGATGCGAGGGGCCACATTTATCACACAAGGGCTAAACATTTGACCAGCATTTTGCACACAATACCTTTTTTTTTAGGTAAGATGAAAACACATTTCACCAGTCATACCTTATTCAAGCACTTGATGAAATTGGAAAAAAAAGAGAGTTACTTTTATTGTGCATAGATAAAAGACTTTCAAGACACACTGTGGCAGAAAAATCACATGGGTTAGGTCTGGGTATATCAGTGATAAGGGAAATTTTCATGCCTAAACACAAGTAATTTACTATTAGCTAATAGCTTGTGGCGGCTTCTTAACTGATGTTGTTCAGACTTGGTTGGAGTTGGTTGAATACAGCCAATAAAAGGATAGTGACTAACCAAAAACAATTCACAAAAAGCTGGCTGGTGTCTGTTTGACCAGCTCCCGTTCAGTTCATGATTTTTTTTTTCTCTAATATAAATCTCACTACATCTCACATTCATACTATTTCCACCAGTACAGAACATACCAAACCATCCACAATATGGTTTCATGCAATGATTTTTACAGGAGTGCTCAAGAGTCACCATTCAAAACAAGTGATGTTTTGAATGGTGACTGCTGAATTGGACATAATACCAATAATACTTCACATAATCCTTTGTGTGCATCTGCTGGTACTGGTACCCTGGAAGTCAGTGAAATCCAGAGGAACCAGACTTTCTCTCTGTATCCAAGGAAAAGAATTAGGACTAGGATAGCTAGGCAGGCTGTGACATTTCTTTTTACAATATCACTTGGAGCTTTGGTGCCCCTAGCTGTTTGGGACTAATCGGATCTTCACTCTTAGACAAAGGTCAGACAGCAGTGCTTCAGGAGGCCAATCATGTTTCAACTGGGACCTATTCCCTGTGGCCCCGCCCCCACGAAATACCATACAAAGTATACATATTTAAATAAGTTTATTTGAATGAGTATGAATGATTACATTAAGGCAAAATAAATATTTTTTGAGATCAGCAGGAAAAACAAACAGTGGTGTTGATCGTGTACAGTATGGTTTCTTACACTCACCTGGGGGCCTTTTGGGTGAAAAACTTGTAAAACAATGAAAAGGAAAACCGGGGCAGTCCAAAGCACAACAGCGGGGCAATAAATAAAATCCTGAAAATGTGAAACACATGTTGGAAAAACTTGCTTGTAATCTGAAAGCATGAAACAGAAATGATTAAACGAACAAAAACGCAGTTATCATAAACATATGGAACATTGGAATGCAGCTGCAGTTTGTTATTACACTGGTTTACTGCAGTATTTACTTTACTAATAGCCTACTCTAAGTATGTTATTATAGAGTGAAATTAATTGAATCTAATAAGTCAATATGAAAAAAAAGTGATTAATCAAATAGATTTGGAACTGCACATCCTCTCATTCATCGACCATTGACTTTTAGGTCCTGCCTGTGGACTACCACACCACAATCAGCTAATTGGCTCGGATTAATAGAAAAGGATTTGACATTAATTTATTTCAAAATGGAGTAGTTTTAATTTGGTTCATTGGTCAGTTCCCCTCGATGGTCTTAAATGATCCTTCCCTAATGATCTTCTTATAATGGTGTGAAAGACAAAGCTAAGTACACATCATCCACTCTAGCAGCCATAAGGACATGTTTTCTGACTTTAGAATTAAACTTCTGTCCTTTCAGTTGCTCTCCACTTATTTCACATCCACATAGATGCCGAGTTCTAATTTCTGTCTTAAACCACGTCTGTCACTAGTATACATCAGTATCACAACCTTCATCAGCGTTGATTAAATTGGTAAAATAATATATAAATTAATGTGCCTGTCTGTGTTAGATAATTATCGAGATACAGATTGGTGGTGCTAATTGCCCTGATGAGTGTGATTAAACTGATGCATGAAACTTTTTTTTATTTTTTTTATTGCAGGGTTAAACTAGAGTCATGAGTAGAAGTGTTCCAGTCAATCCTTAAATGGGTGAAAAAAACATAATCAAACATGACATCTGTACGAGGATCTAACCTGAGTTGTCCTCGATCCAAATGGCCACAGAGACGTTTCAATAAAGCAAGAATAACTGCCTTCAGAGATTAAGGGCTGGGGCAGAGTTCATGTTTGCCATAGCTGACTTAAGAATGACCTTGCTTTCAGGAACTGTCCAAAAGGACAAAATGGTAAGTGATAATGTTAGACGCCAAAGTTATATTATAATTACAATTGTGAAAATGGCCTTTTATTTAATAGAATTAGGCCGGTTGAAAACCCTGCATATAATATGGCCTATGCCTGAACATAAAACAAGCTCTAACTGTGTTCAGAGCTGTTCAGACCTTGTATTCTGTCCATCCATCTATCTATCCATCTCCTATACCTGATTTACCTAATACCTAGCCTGATAGATCAGACCCACATGTAGGCAGATGTTGATTTAGAAAACCAGCTAGAGCCTCCTCATTCAGGGAGCAGCACCAATGGTCTTCTGCATGCTGTTGGTTAGCACTACAACCAATCAGAGCAACGAATAAGGAAATGTATTCAGAGCAATGCAAAAGAGTCAATGGAAGAGTGTTGTGGAGCACAATTTGGTGCAGAGAGACACTAAGATAATGCAAAAGAAATCCAATGATTGTTGCCATTTTTGCCAGAATAAGAATATCCAGAATACCCGGTGTGCTCAAATTTATATTTTTGAAAAACATAACCTTTCGTTCATGTTCAGATTACTTCTTCAATAGCTTCCTTTATCATTAGCATGAGCATTTTACCAGATGTCTCTTACCATTTGTAAATAAAACGGGCCTCATTAACCCCAGTCCCTAAGAGACTGTAATGGAAATTCAAATCTTTGATTAACTGCCGATGCCAAACCTGCTTCAAATGACCACAGTTTACCATCCTGACTCCATTATCTCAGCTCTGTCCTCATTGCATTAAGCCTTCTCAGGGATGCTTCACAAAGATAGACTGATCTGATTGGCTGCCCAACAGTTTTGGGCATTTTTAATGAGCTTTAGTAGAGGGTAGCTAGACACACCTGCTGAGCAAAATCAAATTTGATCGTGGTACATCTGCGTTTCTAGGCTACTTAATACCAGAAGTGTATGTGAACAGCTCAACAAGTCTCTGTGTGATCAGAAAGTTACCTCCACCTGATTATAGATAGATATACTTTATTGATCCCCCAGGGGGAAATTCTAGTATCACAGCAGCATACAATGGAATAGAAATAAGGGTTTGAAAAAATAAAATATAAAAATATATGAATAAAGTAAAATGAGGCTGAGCACAGAGGGACCAAAGAGGAAACACCATCTTATGGAGCCGTCTGCATCACGA
>JBAMYA010000008.1:15558147-15580165 GCA_037176975.1 Arrhamphus sclerolepis
ATACATACATTTAAAATGGGCCAGAAATGATCAAGAACCACCTTAATTTATTGTGAAAATACGCCACTATTGGCTGATAATTAGAGTAAGTAGACTGGAGAGGTCTCAATAAATCTTGCAGAATGCTGACAGGATCTTGGCTCTGTTAGAATTACAACGTTTAAGTATTCCCTGTCCATGTCCCCCTCCTTATCACGCTTTCCACTTCACTACAACGTCCTGATCCTGGTTTTGCCTCCACCTCCCTCCCTCTAAATCACAGTCTTTGCACCTGTAACCTCTGGGTGAGAGATGATTACAACTTCCAAAGCAGAAATTGACCTGAGAGTTTTGCCCTGACCTCACTCGCACACCTCCACCTCCATCTTTTATGAGTCCCGTACGGAAAAGCTGAAACAGCAGTTGCTTAACGGCGATGCACACTTGTAGAATTGCAAAGCAAATTGGATATTTGCTTGATGGAATACATCAAAGCATCACGTAGAGAAATGCACCTGTGCCTTTCTTATTGAAAAATGCCACCTCCATTCTGCTCGCCAAGCATACTATCCAAAGCTCAGAGGCCAAATGACAGATGATGAAGCCTGATTCTCTGCATGCCACTTATACCACAGAGCACCAACAAGTTCATTTTCACCACAAGAAAGAACCACAACGACTTCCCAAGCCTTCCCTATATCAATGTTGGCAAAACTGCGAGAGCAGAACAGAGAAATAGAAACACCAAGGAGAGATTGAGGTTGAGGGCACACAGGAAAGAAAAATAGAGAAAGATGTGATGGATTGAAAAAAGGGGTATGGGTTGTTTGAAGAGAGACGAGATAGCGTTGAGGTAAAAAGGGGGATGGGGTGGGGGGGTGCAGAAAAAGCGACACACTTTCCTGGCTTATTTACACGTAGCTGCCAGTATGACAGGTAATTTGGGCAAATTCTCCACAGAGCCTGTAGCAGACGGTGAGGGGATAAAGACGAAAGGAGAGAGCAAAAGAGAGGTGGGGAAAAAAAGGAAAAGGAGAAGAGAGGGAGGGGAACAAGGGGACAAGCAGTGAAGAGGACGTGTGCAGACTACCTGACAAGGGGCGAGTTAGGTCTGAGAGCAAGAAAGTAAATGGGTTTCCAGATTCCAATCAGAGGATAGGAGTGGAACAGGAGGTGGGGGTTAAGAGATGGAAGGATGAGGGTGTGTTTGGAGGAGACTGAGGAGGGTGAAACAGGGGCACAAGTCATTCTGTTGACAGAGGCTGATCATTTTATTTATCTTCAGCAAGGAGATATCAAAAGCGCTTTTTAATTCAATTTTTCTTTTCTTGGTAGAGCTTCAAGATCAAGCAAAAGGCATGAATGGCTAAGGCAAAAGGAAATGGGGAATATATATCAAGATCCTCCTGATTTATTCCGGTTCTGATTTCTTCACTTGTTTGTGTTACTCATGTTTTGTGTATATGCACGTGTGCCTTTGTGAGTGCAGGTATGAGCATGTGATTTGTTTCATTGTACTTCATGTGAAGGCAAATCAAGACTGTTTTTTTATGGAAAGCTCATGTTCTTGTTCAGCACATAGCTGTCTGCTCAAAGCGAATTAGAAAACACTTTTTAATGGAATAAAAGCTCCCCTCACTGCCACTGCCACTATGCATGTCTCACTGGGTGTGTATGTAAGGAGGATAACTTCTTTTCCCGCACAGCAACTGAAATTGATGTGTGGTTGACAGTTGCAGAGATAACTAGGTGTTTGCCCATGTGGGTGGATGTCCCCTCAGGGTGTCAGATGTACAGGCTGTACTGGGCCCTCCACTAAGTTCTACTTCCTGGGTTGACTCATGCTTTTTAGGCGGAGGAGCGTTTACCCTCTTCTGACCTTTTCACCTGGCCTCCTCATGTGCTCAAAGCCTCAGGCACCACAGATGTATTCCTACCTTCTCTTGATAAACACAAAACTACAGTTCCTGTCATAGGCAAGCGCTGCTCACACAGCTGAACACTCATGAGCACATCATCCACAGCCCTCCTGATATCAGCTCTTTCAGGATCTCAAAATTCAGTGAGGGCTTGCACACATGCAGATGCACACATGCATGGCAGTTTTTTTTGCGCACACACACACACACACACACACACACACACACACACACACACACACACACACACACACACACATATATATACAATAGATATGCAGCAAGATATGCATATACAATCTCTTTGAATCCTTCTCTTTCAAGAGGATGAACCCCTGGTGCACACCATCTGCACTCCAAATCACTCCATGCTGAGAGGGACACCCAGTGCTACTTGCAAATTCAAAGTTCTGGACAGAGTCAAAATGGAAATGGCAACAGAGATCCACCGTTAGAACAGCAGATGGGTTGAGAGAAACACCCAAAGGCACGGAAAGAGACTTCACAGGAGAAATGGAAATAGGTTTGGAGGATGACACAACCCCATTTACAAAAAAGTTGTGATGCTGTGTAAAATGTAAAATAAAAACAGGATGCAATGATTTGCAGTTCTTATAATCCCATATTTTAATCCCAATGGAAGATAAAATGTCTCAGCTTCAACATCTGATATGTTCTTTATCATTAGCTCATTTTGACTTGATGGCAGCAAAACATCTCCAAAAAGTTGGAACAGAGTGATGCTTACCATTGTGTAGCATAACCCCCTGTTTTGTAAAGTCAGAGAAAGTTGTATGTAGTTAACACACACACACACACCTCTGTTCACATTTCATGAATGAGGCCTGTTGTCTGTATAGGAGAATGTGTTGCTCTAAAACATCTATGTACTCTTCAGCATTCATGATCACTTTCCAGATGTGTAAGTTTCCCATGCTATAGATGCTAATGCTACGCTACACCATCAGCTTTTGAAGAGTCCGCTGATGACAAGCTGGATGGTCTCCTTTTCTCTTCAGTCTGCAGGACATGGTGTCCCCGGTTTAAAAAAAGAACAGTTTTTCCATTTTTCCCCATTTTAGATCAACTTTAGCCCAGAAAAGATGGTGGCATTTCTGGATTGTTTCATCACATATGGGTTCTTCTTTGCATGATACAGCTTTAACTCTATCATGGTGGGCTGCTGATCTTTCCATCCGGAAATCTCTGCCTCTCTGAAATGCTCCTTTTATATTAAGTCATGTTACTAACCTGTTCCCAGTTGACCTAATTAGCTGTCAAATGTTCCTTCATTTGTTTTTGATTTGTACCAATTTACTTTTCTAACCCTTCTTGGAGATATCTTGCTGCCATCAAAGTCAAAATGAGCTAATATTTTCCATGTAATGGCAAAATGTTTCAGTTTCAACATCTGATATGTTCTTTATGTCCAACTGGGAATAAAATATGGATTTACGAGATTTGCACATGATTGAATTCTGTTTTGATTTATGTATGTTGTTTTTATTAAGAATTGGGTTTGTACATAGACCTCTGGTCGCTTCTGCAGATACCAAAAGGGAGTGGAAGTAGAGAGGAATATGGATGGATTGTATGATGGTGGCCTTAAAATGAGAGCAATAAAATATAATCAGAGTAAGAGAAAGGATAATCTCCTCTGCTTCAGTGGAGTATGTGATTGTAGTATAAACTCCTGTGACTTGCTGTGACAAGAAAACACAATTGCGCAGCAAATAGGCGAGTGTGATGCTGGGAATTAACAGCAGTGATAAAGAAGGAGATAACAGTGAGAACGATGGGGAAGAAAGATTCTGCTGATTATCAGTGTTGATGATAACAGTGTTGGTGGTTATCATAATGAAGGTGGTGAGGATCAAATGTGGTATAATGTCTTGATAATGTGACAAAAGAAGATGACTTGATTAAAATTCCTACTGATGCTAGCAGTGACAGTGGTATTTAGCACATTTATAATAGAGAAACCAGATTTTACATTTTCTACCATAATTCATCACATTAGGAGGCTTTGATGCGTAACTTAATGCCAACTGGGTCATTTTTTTCACATTTCAGAACACATTTTTTCACATTTCTCAACACTGAACCACTACACTGCCCTGGGCATCAACACTGATGTCAGTCCCTTCCTTTTATTTTAATCAAGTATGACTACTAACTCTAAAAATAAAATCAAGATTCATGGTCACAGAAGAAAACTTCTATCCAACTTTTGCCACTCACACTAAAGAACTGTTTACTCTCCATCCAGTATAACCAGCATATAGTATAAATTAATTGCTGAACTTTTCTTTACAAATTAAAAAGCTGTCCATTAGACAAAAATTAAAGAAAAGGGTTCCATGATAATGACCTCTAGTAGTGACATTTGCCATGTGACAGAAAAAATAAATACATTTTAAAAAGGGGTTTGGTCTATTTCATGTTCATGTTCTTGTTCCACAGTCAAAGTGCTGAAGCTTCAGGAATGAGAATCGGGTAGAAAATGGTGGAATACCCTCTCTAGGTTGGGAGTGATTTGCTTCCTCAAGCGGAGGAGGATAAGTTTTATTCACAAGTTAGGGAAGGATGGCTTTGGAGATCGACAAACAGGTCGGTGTGGTATCTGTAATAAAGCAGAATAAGAGGAGGCTCCAAGGTCAATTCAGGACACACCCGGAAGGATTATACCTTTTGGCTGACCTGAGAACACCTCAACATCTCTCCGGAGGAACTAGTGGAGGTGACAGGGGAGACGGAGGTCTGGGCCTCACTGCTTAGGCTGCTGCAACCATGACCTGAACTGAATGGACTGTTAATGTCGGATCGTGTTGTTTTCTCTGGACCTCTACCCAATTTGACTAGTGATGTCATGTACAACCGCATGCCATTGTTTAATCACGATATACATGTCATAAATAATTTGCACGTTCTGAGGAAGACCTGGTCTGATTAGGAGCAATGGCATTCATCCCACTTTGCGATGGAGCAGCTTCTTATCCAGTAATCTGGCCACGTTTATTGATAGTCTGAAACTCTGACAATCCAGAGTCCAGGGTAGGAGGCACATTGGCAGTTGTTAGAGCAGTCACCCAGCCACTTCCCCATCAGTACTGTGTCTGCCCCTGTACCTTCCAAATTAAAAGCTAAATCTAATTATGGAAAAGGTGTGATTTGATTCAAGTTAAAACCATTAAATTGACTGAGGACAGACATATGGTTATCAAATGTGAAATGTTAAACATTAGATCTCTTTCCTCTTAAGCTCTCTTTGTAAATGAGTTTATAACTGATCACCATTTCCATTTTCTCTGTCTTACAGAAACTTGGTTGCAGCAAGGAGATTACATTAGTCTGAATGAATCGGCTCCACTTACTCATGCTTATTATATTCCTAGAGACACAGGTTGAGGAGGCAGATTAACTTAGATTCTGGTTTATCATTCAACTTTAGGCCTAAATGCAGTTATACCACCTTTGAAAACCTGATGCTAAGTCTGTATATACCAGGCACCAAAGGCACAAACACATATTCTCCTGGTTATTGTTTACTGTCCTCCTGGTACTTATTCAGAATTTGTTTTTCGATTTCTCAGACTTCATATCGGATCTAGTTCGACAGACAGATAAGGTCATCATAGCTGGTGATTTTAACATTCTTGCGAATGTATAGCGACAGTCTTAGCATGAATTTTACTGCTCTAGTTGACTCGGTTGGATTCAGTCAACATGTGAAGGGAGCCACTCACTGATGCAATCATACGCCGGACTTGGTTCTAACTTATGGAAATGAAATCAAGTACTTAACAATCTTCTCACAAAACCCAGTTCTATCTGATCATTTTTTAATCTTATTCCAGTTTACTTGTCACAATGATGTTGTCTGTGATAGAAGAAAAAATGTATTACAGTAAAGACCTCTCTTCCAGTGCTGTCATTAGGTTCAAGGAGAAAATTTCTGCCCAGCTTGGGCACTTGCCATCCATTTATGCTGCTGGTAACAGCTCTGAAAGTCTTGCTCCTTCGTGCACTGATGGTCTTGCGGATGGCACTACTGAGCTCCTGCACTTAACCCTGAATCCCCACTTAAAAGGAAGGTAGTTAATCCTAGAAGGTTTGTGCCCTCGTAGAATGCAGAGATACAAAGTCTTAAACAGAAATGCAGAAAGTTGGAAAGAAAGTGGTTCTCTACTAATATAAAATAATCCCATTTAGCTTGGAAAGATATTTTGGTAATGTGTACAAAAATCTCTTTGCACAACTAGAAAAACTTTTATTATTCATTGTTAATGAGAGAAAATCAGAATAACCTCATATTTCTTTTCAGCACTGTTGCTGGGCTGACTCTGAGTTACAGCTCCATACAGGTATGTATTCCATCACATTTAACTGCTGATGACTTTATGAACTTCTTTATTAATAAAATTGCAAATATTAGAGACCAAAATTATCATCTTTTACCATCCATGGGAATTACATTAGACAGCATAGCGACAGTGGAATCGGTTGTATCAACTGCTACCAAGACCGCATCTCTCCTATTGATATTTGTGAAGTTGTATCTCACTCAAAGTCATATACATCCTTACTGGACCCCATTCCTTCCAAGCTATTTAAAGAAATTCTTCCTATAGTTAGCTCTGTAATCTTGGATCTCATCAATGGAGCCCTTGTAACAGGATATGGACCGAGAGCTTTTAAGAGGGTAGCAATTAAACGTCTACTTAAATAGACGTCTTTGGATCCTGATGATATAGCCAGCTACAGGCCTATTTCCTATTTCTTTTATTCCCAAAATTGTTGAGAAAGTTGTATCACCTGAATTATTATCTTTATAGATTAGAGCAGGTTGTTGGACTTAGAGGAACGGCATTAAAATAGTTCAAGTCATATTTATCGGATCAATTTTAGTTTGTCCATATGAATAAAGATTTGTACAATCGTACCAGCTGAGCTGGGATAGGCTCCAGCAGACCCCCGTGACCCATACAGGAAATAGCGGGTATAGATAATGGATAATGGATGGATGGATGGACAATCGTACCAGGGCCCACTGTGGAGTAGTGGAGGGTTCTGCTCTTGGACCGATACTTTTTTCCTTATACAGGCTTTCTTTAGGAAAACTCATTAGGAAACATAGCCTCAGTTGTCACTGTTACTATGTAGATGATGCATATCTGAATTTGCCCACATGAAGGTAATCAAATAGTCTTGTTGGATGCATACATTAAAGATGTGAAGACCTGGATGATTGTTAATTTTCTGCTTCTTAATTCAGATGAAACTGAAATTATAGTAACTGGTCAGAGCCTTTAGTGTTCAGGCTCCTCTATTATGGAACCAACATCTGGCTGCAGTCTGGGAGGCAGACTACCTTTGCATTGTCTATTTTCTGTAGTCTCTCTTCCTTCTCCATTTGGAGATCCTACCATTGCGCTGCCAGTAACCTGAAATTCTTCTCTTCTTCCTCTCCTGTATTCTATATGATGGGCAACACAGTAGTGCAGTGCTTAGTCCTGACACTCTGTAGCAAGAAGATTCAGTTGTTGGTTCAGCTGGGTTTTCCTGTGTGGGGTTGGCATGTTCTCCTTGCATCTGCTTGGTTTTTCTTCTGGTTCTCCAGTTTCCTCCCACCCTAAAAACATGTTGTTTATGTTAATTGGTCATGCTAAATCCCACGTAGGTTCATTTAGATTAACCATAATATAATTTGATTTATCGTGGTAATTATAGGAATAAAAGGAGTAATTACAGGAGTAATTTGGTCGAATAAATACATTGATCTAAGAAATGTGTGTGTATGTATGTGTGTGTATGTGTGTGCTCGTGTGTGTGTGTTAGATCTTGCATCTTTAATGCCATACAGCTTCCACTGGATAAGCATGGTGTTGTTGCAGTTGAGTCCAGGAGCTGAATTGGCCTTCAGTCCAACGCTTTCACCAACTGAAAGCATTTGACACCCCGTGAAACAAGAAATACACCAAAGTAGACTGTTGTGACAGAAGACAAGACAAATATGGGATGTAAAACTCCAGGAATGGGTCTCTCTCTTTATATGGGCTGTTGTTAAAAGAAGAGGAGATGCTACACAGTAGTAAACACCACCCTGGCAAAACATTTTAAGACATGTTGCTGCCATCAATTTCAAAATTGACTTTTTTTCCCTCAGAATGGTTCGTTTCCTTACTTTCAACATTTGATATATTTTCTATACTCTATTGTTAATAAAATATGGGTTGATGACATTTGCAAATCATCACATGTTCGTTTTATTTATATTTTACACAGCAGTCCAACTTTTTTTTTTTTATACGTTGTATAATTCTTTACTTTTATCCATGAAATTATTTTAATGTCAGCATTTGCATATCAGAGGTTTTGGAGATATACTCCACTTCTTGTCTGATGAACAGGATGAAGCAAGAATATTAAATGTATGTATGGTTGGGAGTTTTAAACTCCAGTCTGATAATGCTGCCGGTCTGGAGGCTCTGCGTACTTACCACACTACTTGTGTAAACAAAGCTTTGATTAACTGGTCTTTACTCTGACCCCAATCTTAGAAACGCTCAGATAGGCCCCAACTCTATGTTGCTTTACACAGGTAATGTGAAGGAGGTCATCCGTCAACACTGTGTAATTAACTAGGTGGCCCGAAAATGCGCCTTTAGGATACCATTAACCCAGGCCAGGATAACAAGGCTGCGCAAACACAGTCTAAATACACCAGCGAACACACATACGTGGCTGGACTGAGTGGGTGAGCAGAGAAGAAAATCCATTTCATGAATATTTGATTTCATTATGAGGGTGAAAAAAACCAGCTTTGCAGTGGATCATTCTTTAATGACCCCAAAGTCCACACACATGAATCTTTTAGCAGTTCCTGTCTGTTTGATATGGGAGAAAGAATAAGAGGAAGAAAAAAAAAGAAAAGGGAGCGCCACTCTCCTGTGGGCTTTGATGAACCGTGAGACAAGTCTCTGGCTGAGCACCTCAATCATGGTCTCAGCTGGGTCATCCTGTTTCTGACACAAAGAGAGGCTGACGGGGTTCAGTTCTGTGGAAATCTGCGGAGGACAAACAACAGCTTCTGGGTCCAGCATTAAAGTGTATGTCAAATATTAATGGTGTGACATATTCTGTGGATGCTTGAGGCTGAGCTTATTTTTGTCAGGGTGTGTTTTCAAAATGATAGGAAGAGCTTCCTACTGAGAACTTCTGCTTGCATCTGAACTGATCCTCACTGATTAGCCGAGAGGGCTGACTCCTTACTTTATTCCTCTCAGGTTTTTGTTTGATCCCTTGCTAGAAATTTATAAACAGCTCACCTTCCAGCTATAGCTGAATGTGCAGAGACTCAACATGTGTCCTCGCAAATGCAGGTTTTGAGTTGTAGGCATCTTGAATCCAACACATTTCTCTGTATCGTGTTGAAGAAAGAGGACTGTCACATACAACATGTTATCTGTTTTGCTATCTATTTTCCATCATTATGATGAGTAACTACAAGGAATCCTGTTGAGAAACAATAATAATCATAATAAAACAAAGCTAGCAAGCCACACAACATGATGTAAATAAATGTGACTCAGGAGACTTGAGCTGATTTGTCACCCTAAGATTTTGTGACTCTGCAGCTCATATTGTATTCAGTCACACAACCAGCAATATCTGAAAGGAGAATATACACGATTTAAAAGCCATTGTGTTGACAAGATTGTAAATTTAAAGCTGTAACACATTAATAATCACCGCACTGATTTTTTTCCCCTCTTTTGTAGTCCACAGGAAGTCTTTCTTCACCGGTTTTAGGGTAGCTGAGCTCAGCAACCTGCAGATCCAGGTGTGGTAATACAGGCATGAAATTAATGTTGCAACCAACCTGGCAGGGGTAATAAATAAAACTACCATCTACAACCAACCGCAGCCCCACATATGGTGTGCTTCTACCTCAATCAGCGTCCATTCATCCTTTGTGCAAATCACAGTCCATTTCAAAGGTGGCCTTCCTCTCTCTAGCCTCTCTTCTCACCATCCCCTTACCTACATTCAGTTTGATTCAATTCATTTCAATAATACTTAATTAATCCCTAAGAGGAAATTATATTGTTGCACTAAAAACTCAGACTCAGTCAATCAGCATTATAAAGGCACTGCAAAGAGTCATTGTAGAAGGTCATGGCAGGGGCTGCCTCCTGCTGACATGAGTGCAGA
The DNA here is from genome assembly GCA_037176975.1 of Arrhamphus sclerolepis. Lineage (NCBI taxonomy): Eukaryota > Metazoa > Chordata > Actinopteri > Beloniformes > Hemiramphidae > Arrhamphus > Arrhamphus sclerolepis. The sequence goes on from JBAMYA010000008.1 coordinate 15,568,260, forward strand.
CAGAATCCATGAGTTCTCCAGACTGAATGTGTCACTGATGCAAGTTTGCTGTTTTACAATATGGAGTCCAGGTCATCTAATGTGTGTTCTTATACATTTTTATATTCTACCGTCATGGTCTATTCCTGTCTTATCTCTCACTGGCATCCCATCAGTCAATGGTAGGATCTGCTTTTGAAGTTGTTTTAAGAATCCCTTAACATCAGCATCCTTTATGAAGACGCTCTAATGAAAATCATAACTCTATTGTTTCTTTCACAAAAAAGATAAAGTTTTCAGCCAAATGTGCCTTGTTTTGAATTTTATTATCTATTTTTTGGCTCTTTTTTGGTGACTTGTCAAATATGCCACTGCTGATTTTGCATTTGTGCAACTTAAAAATGTGTGGCGAACAGCTGCAAAGAACACTAACTGAAAGAAGCCCCACGTTATCGATTTAGATTTCTTTCTCCAAGTCAAAACTTTATGCACTTGGAATGGGAAAGGTTTTACTAATTTGTAATATTGGTATTCCTCCTCACAACAGTTAAAATCCATTCTAGCCTTGAGGATACCAAGCCATGAAACATTTTAGATCTAATTTAGTCCCATTCTTTGTGCAAACATGTCTTATGGTACACACCAGTACAGGGTCGTTGTTGTTTCATGTTTCATTTCAAAATCCTTCACACATTCTCCTTTTGAGGGCAGGTCAGGACTTCAGGCAGCCTAACCCACTTCGCAAATCCTCTTCTTCTCCTGCTAAATTGTGCATAAAGATAGCGTAGATATATATATACATATATATATATATATGTTCTTTTTATGGAAAGGTAGACTTGAAAGCATCATGTTGCTGTAAAATTTCAATTAGATTCTCTGCATTAATGCTGCTTCCATTAGCATGTGAATGACCTTCGTCAAGGACACTGATACATCCCTTAACTTTTACAGATCCTGGCTTTTGGACTTGATGATAACAGTCTGGATGGTAAGTAAGGGTTTATTTCTTCCAGAAAAAGCCAACATAAAGATTATTTTTTTGCACAGCAAAGACTTGAGTTGCTTTTGTGAATATAATTCTGTATTGCACTGCTTGACGAAGGTTTTCCAAACTAATCCCCTGTCCCCCAGGACTCTATGGGATCCGAGATCATATAGAAGAGGCTTTGGACTGCACCATTGCTCCTTACACATGAAAATTCCTCCAGATTGTTTAGAAATATAATCCATCCATTAACTTCCACTTATCTAATTTCGGGTGGTGGGGCAGCAGCATAAGCAGGGAGTCTCAGACGTCCCTCCCCATCCACCTCCTTCCAGTTCTCATGGTGATCTTCTGCCCATCTTTTCTCCTTTCATGAACAGTGTTTCTGATCCAAATTATCAGTACAATCACCACACTGACATTTCCTTTTTGGAATACCTTGTTAATTTATTTCACCTCATTAGCTTCCCCAAACTGATAAAATAAATCTGGGGATTGCTTTTTATGTATTTACTTCTTTTTTGTTTCTGTTCTGGGCCTAAAAGAAAGAGGATGAATAAACATGCCTAATTAGGCTTTAAAATGCAATTTTTAACTTGTGTCACCTGCGATTTATACATTTTTAATCGACATAAACTGATGACACCTGCCTAGTAATTTCCCCTCATATAATGCCAGCACTAATGAGAATTTAATCAGAAACAGCCAAGCACCAGAGAGAAAAAGTCAACTTTGTAGAAGACTTAATCAAGGTCATTTTAGAGGAGACTGAACACATCAAGCACAAATTTATGTCAAGATTGGTGCAGGAGATGTGGAGGAGCAGGAGTAGCAAAGCAAATCTGGGCACAAGTATGATTTGACTGGACAGCAAAAGAGGTGAGCAACACATGGAAGTACAACAGACAGACTGGGAAAAGTGGAAAGACTACAAAGACCATGCATTGGTACACTTTGGTCAATCAGAGTTGTCTCCTGTCAATTTTACCGGGACTTCAGCCCAGGGTAATTTGGGCTCAGCTTAGGTTGCCAAAATAGTTGTTTAGCTTTTTTAATTTAATTTCATTGTGCCTTCTAGTTCTATCAGCCTGTTAAAATAAGGAATCCCGAACACTACCTCTGATGAGTAGAAGCAGGGCAGGGCTGGGTTGAGCTGAGGGTGGGTGGAGACCGGTGGAGACAGTTAGGTCAGACCAGTTAGGTTAGGTCAGACCAGTTAGGTTTGGTCAGACCAGACCACAGTCTGATCAATGGACATCCTAAGTCTCCCAGAAGTTCCAGGAGTCTCCCGCGCCAGCTGGGCACCAGCTGGGCTAAGCTCAGGTTGTCCTTAAATTCTAGAAACGCCCCTGCCAACGATTTTAATATGTTATTTCCTTAAACCACACTTAAAAACAAAGCAAAAGCCATCATAAAGGCACCTTGTTCTCTAAGGTTAAGGGGCAAAAACTATCTTTATATTCCTTGAAACTGCAAGACTCTTAAACAGAAACTTGGGTTAGTTACTCTAGAGAGACATGAGGCCCAGCATTAATTCAGCTTGTTATGTCTCAACCTTTAGTGAGATTTTGGTCATTACATTATGTTTGTTGAGAAACACCATTAATTAAAACTGCAAAAATATATCTAAACTTTGGAAAAATATGTTTGTTGCTGTTATTTGATAAGAACCACAATTCCCTAACTTCCCTAGATCAAACTGTCTGAAGAGTATCATACCAACCTCAACCTCTTGAAGTAGAATTAGTTTGGCAAGAAAAAGGGAATTATAATGACTGTGAATTCTATCTTAACTTGCTCCAGAGGGGGTACACTAGAGGAAGAAGCACAGCAGGGGAACTATTTTTTTTAAGGGTTGGGAGAACGTGGCGTGTTTCATAGGAAACCATCCTGCTCTCACGGAAAAAAACAAAATGCAACATCCACAACACATCAAACCCTGTAGTCCTGTTGATGAAAACAAAGTCTGCATTTCTTTCCTTTTTTATACCACATACCAAAAAATGTTTAAAGCAATATATGCCAGCAGGACGCCAGCTGAGAGAGCTAGACATCTCATCAAGCGTTTTGATGCAAATACAGTGTTTGTTTTAATAAAAGCTGTGATAATACATTACACTTAGTGCTATTAGCCATGTAGGTTGTGATGTGAAAAATGGTGTCATAAAAACAAAGCAGCGACTCATCCAAAATGACATCAGGGTAAAGTATTTTAAAGCTCCATCATCCTGCTCCTCTGAAATCCCAGTGTGGACTTTATCAGCTCTTAAAATTTATGCAACAGTCCTCATCAAATACTTACGAAAGACAAAAAGAAACATTATGTTCATCTGTGCAGCTATTTCCATTTAATTTGGCTCTAAAAATGAGAAACTGCGTCTGTAAACCAATCGACTAATTTTGCGACTGGTTTTACTGGGAGATTGGGTTTGGTGATGAGGGCAGGCCGACACAGCAGGTTGACAACTCTGATGGTAATTTTTACCACATATGTCCATATCCCTGTGGGTGCCAAGTTGCCCTAGAAAATCCAAACAGATGGCCTCAGGTTTGTGCGTTCGTGTCTTGAAGTGTGAGCTGAGAGCATGAAGGAGCAACGGGTGAGTGGGCACAGTCGGAGGGCCTGTGGGGTTCCCAGAGCTGAGCGCTAACCTCCAAGCACAAGTGAGCTGGATTCGAATAAATGTGACACAACTGTAATGCAGTTCCGTCCTCTTCCATGTTAGAGTGTGTAATTGCTGTCCTCTGAATAGACGTGTTGCAGTTTCAAAGGCGCTGCATTTCAAAGCATGCCGGTCTATATGGTTTGACACTTTGTGTTTCACCGTCTCTGCTTTCAGCCTGCGCAGTATAAAAGCAAATCTTTGCTCACTTAGAAGTGCTGTCTTTAAGAAAAGAAATAAATAAATCACTACACTTCATCAAACTACAATAGTCAAAAACACTGACATGTAGGCAGAAATGAAAGCCTCACTGCAAAGCACGGAGCACAAATGAGACTTTAACTCATTATATAGTCACCTCTTGTTTTATAAATAACATCAAAGACATTTTTTAAATGTTTCGTGGATCGTATCACATGCTAGGGAGAAAGTACGTTTCATTTAAGCCCCGATACATTACATAGTGCAGGGAATGATGACACTTTAACTGTCTGGAATAATCAGACCTTCAGGCGAGTTTTCACCCGCCGTCATAACTCTTCACATTAATTCACCATGCAAAACCAGTCTGGTAAAAAAAAAAAAAAAAAAAAAATGTAATTAAAGGAAAATCAATAGCAGCAGCAGAAGCTATTGAAATCCGCCCAACATTTCTGGATTAACAAATGAAGGCTGAGGTAAGGCTGAATGAAAATGTGTTTTTTTGTTTTTTAATTCCCTGAATCTCGTGACCTCCACCCCCCACCCCCCAGTACTGCAGGCTATTAATCGCTATCTTTTTTTTTTTCTTTTTTTTTCAGTCCTGTGTCAAAAGAAAATCTTAATAAAAGCAGAGTGTCAATACGGCTTGATCATGATGGATTTAAGGGAGGATCAATCATGTCGGTCTTATTGAGAAAACACCTGCACGCTCTGTCCAACATTTGTCATGTCAGATTTAACGGAGTCCCTGCAGCACACAGATCAATTCTGATTACAGCTGTCAAAATCAAAATAACAAACAAAAGGTAACTGAAGGTTTGATGAAGCAGATGTTTACAGTACATGAAGCTTAATAACAAGCTTTATATCAGGTTGTTTATCTTCTATTGTTCAGATTCACATCAGATTTACATCTGAGATCGCAGTCTGACATCAGCCTCATCAGGACTTTGTTTTGCTTGTCTTGTTTATCCTCAACATACTCGAGTTTTCTTTTATCATAGCTTGTTTTTCCTCACATTTTCACTCAAAATGTGTTGAGATTTTTTTTTTTTAATTTGCTGTTTTTAAGCTGTCATTTAGAGCAGAAATAATTTTGTTCATAAAGAGCTGAATTTAACAATAACAGTACGTCTTAAAACAAAGTCATTGTTTTCAGGTATAGATACTGACTTGTCAGCAAATATATGTTTTTATAAGAGCACTGTTGCCCAACATTTAGGACCTAATTGCCCTTTTCTGACACCTTCATTATTTCTTAATGGAATTGGAGGTCTGCTGGCCAGAAAAAGGTCACATCGATACAGCCTTGTGCCCCCTTGATGGTGAAAGAGTAAGATGTTCTGCTGCTGTGACAAAATGATTTCACAAAGCTATTTCTGAAGGGAGGGCTGTTAAAAAATGTTTGCTTTTATGTACTTTCTGGAGCTCCCAACTCTATATTTGATCATATATCAAACATAGCTTTAACCCCACGCACTTTGAAAGACGGTTTCTGGCAATAACTTTCACTATATTTACAGTTGCTCGAGGACTGCAGAGACTGCTGCGACTAGGAGTAAACAGAGCTGAACAAGTGCAGCATGATGAGAATTATTATCTTGACTTGCATGTTTGAATGCTATTATGCATTTAATTGCACAATTTAATAATTTCTCGTGTATGTATTACTGCTAAAATGCAGAAGGAGGCAGAAACAAAAATGTATATGTTCTTAAAGAGCACCACAGGCTTGGACAGTAAAAAAAAAGTATCGAAGCCACTAGGAATGATTAAATTACACAATTAATTCAGTTTGCTCATGAATAAAGAGACAAAATGTGATTTGCTCATTTTAAAATCATGCTATATCCTTGAAATGTCTTAATCAGAGGCGAATACTATGCCCAGGTCCAAACACTAATGGAATTTTGCTGACTTCATTACAAAACTGGGAAGAGCAGCAAAGGCTTTTTGTGTTATCCAACTCAGCATCTAATTAGGGAAATATCATAACCCAACAATCCAGCAGCATCTTCTTCCAAAGCCAATTAAAGGTCTCTAGCAGCACAAATGTTGGATGGAATCTCACCCAACATCCCAGTTACCAATAGGGCCACAGTATCACAAATATAATGGTTTGCTCCAAGGCTGTGCCTGTGATCTTTATCTTCAAAACATGTGTAACAATGTTTGAACACCCAACACCCAGAGGATTTGAAGAGTGGAGTTAAAACATCCATTTATGGGCTGCCACAGTTGCATCCTGCATAACTGAGGATTTTCTGTTGGAATATCGTGCTTACATGGACATTTTATTACAAGAACACCCACCAGCACCTTCACAGCTGGAGATAGAGGCACATCCCAGAATAAAATGATAGGAGAGTTGTGACATATCACTAATCACAGCGTTAGCAGATGATGATTTCCTGCTAATTACGCTTCTTTCCAAATAGCAACACCTAGCCGTGTAATATTGGGATTTGACTTCCAAGTATGTTGTCAATTTTACAGAGCATCTAAATATAACAATGCATGTAACCTGTGGATTCTTGACAAGCTCCAAACTAGTTATTATGTGGGCACACTGCATGAGTGTCTTATTAGAGGTGTACTGCCTCACCGGAATAACTCCCCAACCAGCAGTATATCGCATTAGCAGCAGCTCCACAATGCTGCAACATCACACAACAAGTGACCCTGAAACAGTTTCACTACTCCCACTCACAAAGCAATATTACCAAACTCAGTTTTCATTGGCAGCATAAAACCTGCCATGTTTTATTTATTTATTTATTTTTATTCCGCCTAATCATCTGCCTGCAAAATCAATCCATCTCGATCACCGCCTGTTGCGGGTCTTTGCATCACTCCTCCCCTTCCTCCCTCACACCATCTGTCTCTCTTCCCTTACTCATTCCCAGCAGCCCTCCTTCAATCATTTTTTCATAACTCCACCATCTCTCTGGCCTGTCCATCCTCATAAGCTTGCTATTTTTTTTTTCCTCCCCCCTACTCTTTCTGCTCTTTGCATTAAACATACATACTATGCTACAGATGTTGCGTCCTCGGTGAGCAAATTTCATGACAATGCCAGAACATATCAGTCGATGATTGGCACTGACGGTGACCACGCCTGATTCACAGCGACTCCCCGGCCGTCTCAGCTGTGGAGCAGCTCATTATCATTTAGAACTGCTTGCTGCACAAACTACACACCCACACGGTCTGTTGCTGACTCCTGACAGGAATTAGAATTAAGCAAAAGTCAGGAAAAAGAGAGATTCTTACACTCATTGTTATATAGTGCCAAAGTCTGAAAATACAGGATCTCATATGGCTTTTTTTTTGTTCCCATGGAGGACAATGTTGGTATGTGGTGCTCGTTAGCACGCCCTGTGTCTCTTTTCCACCCCTCACTCATGCCTCCTCTCTGTGTCTATTAAAGTCTGGGACACAATTATCCCCATTCTCTATCGGTCTCTTTCACCCTCCCTCTCTCAGAGCTCACTGTGAATGAGAGTCTGGAACACAATTACCCCTGTTCTTTCCCCCTCTCTTGCACTTCATCCATCCTTCCCTCCCTCTTCTCCATCTCCCTCTCTCACGGCTTCAGGAGAAGTCTGTGAAGGGAGCAGCTGCTGAAATATTTATTGATCTGTTTTCCTCAGTTTTATTTATTTCCCTCTCGCTCCCCAATCCCGCCTGCGCAGACCCCAGAAACACCTCCAGCACCACGAGATGTCAGAGTTGTCTGAAAACCCACAACATAAAACTATTATTTAGCATTTGTTGCAGCCAGCGCTTTCACCTGTGTAAACTAAATGAGAGGCGCGAGCGTAGGACGGAGGCAGAAAATGTGAGAACAGCAGCAGAAGCAACTGCGGCGGAAACATCTGCGGTGGGTGATTGAGCTGTGACATAGGTGGTTTGTTGGACAGATTTTGATGTCGACATCTGCTGCATGAGCCTGTTGACAGGAACCACGAGGTGCTGCTCTGTTTTATTTTGCCACTGTAAAAGAAGTTGTACACAACTGCTGGCTATTGAAGTAGTAGTAGTTGTAGTTGTCATGGCAACAATGGTCTGAGCAATTATAATTACAATAGTAACAAAGTTAGAGCTGGACTAAATTGATTCACAGATGAATCTGACGTTATCTCTGCGTAATTAAGGAGCTTCTGAGCTATCGCATGTCCCCTTGGTAACGGTTAGCTTGGAGTTTTGAGGTCAGTTCAGCAGCAAGTGATACAGCAGTTGTTTGAAATGAATATTTAGCTCCAGCATTCTGCTGGAGTGCAAATGATTAAATGCACACAGTAAAAAAAAAAAAAAAAGAAATGATCTCACACACACACACACTTAATACGTACTCACAGTGAGAGAGAAAACACACAGAGAAAGCCAAGTCTCGTCACCAGACATGGCCTGCATTAGTGCGTAAGCCTTTTCCATTGATTTTGCTGGAGAGTGCCTTGTCTTTTGGTAATGAGGACAGGGAGAGAAGCGGGACCCTCGTCCCTCCCGTTTCCCCCAGGACAAGCTGCCTACACTAATCTGAATTGTGTTTTCAATGATGCTAAGTCCCTGGCACGTTTAAAAAAAAAAGAAAAAGAGAGAGAGAGGGACTAGAAGGAATGGGAATAGAGGAAAGAAAATCACACAGCTCTCTCTCTCTCTCCCTCTGTAACTGTAAGCATAGCTCCATCTGCACATAACCGAACATGAAAACATCTCTTTTTCTTCTGCTCCTCTTCTCCCTGCAGATAGCTCAATCTACAGTCTAGCTACCTTTTGAAAACCAAATGAGAGCAACTGGCACTGGGACTTCTTTAACTTTTTAATGTAAAGACTGTTGAAAAGAGATCAGTGGGTGTATTAAAATGCATATTGAACATATACTCTATGAAGACAAATGCCTAATTCAGGTTTAATGATTTAAGACGTACACCATAAGTGAGTAAATTGTCAAATTTAGTATTTTCAGTCATGCAAGCAAAGGAAATGTTCCACAGTGTGTGCATGTATAAGTTTATAATGTGTGTGCTGTGGGTGGTAACTGATGTGAGCACATGAGCCTCAGCTTATTTCTGCTCCTGCAGCCACCCTGCTGTCACATGAGTGTCCTTCCCTTGCACTAAGTAAATCGTAGACTTCTTTATTTGTTACAGTGAGAATTCACAGCTCACATTTATATTTGTACCGAGACGGGTGCACGTCATTAAACTGAGATACTGGGGCAAGGTGTGGGCGGAGGGAGTTTGCAACAGAGTGAATTAAAATAGTGATAAAACACATTGGAACTACCCCTTCTAAGCTGAAAGCAGTTACTTTTCATTAGACTGAACTCCATACATTAAAGCTGTAATTACAATTGCAAACAAGCCTTGCTGTAATTGTTATTTATGACACTGCCTATGCGTAACAGCTACTGAGGAGGCTTAGCCATGCATGAGGCCTGGTGAGGTTTTTATCAAAATCAACAGGAGAAATGTGAAGGGCATCAATGTGCTGCTGCACCTGCCTATCATCCACTGAAGCACGGTGACTGACCGACCTCCAAGGATTAGAATTCAGGAATTCACTGCTCCAGCCTGCTAATGCCTCTTCAGTCTGGCAGATCACAGGGTCATCTCTGTCTAACTGTTAATTGTAATGCAGTTATTCCTTTTTTGTTGCTCTACATGCAATATTTCTCACTTAGTCAGCCTCAGGGGGAGACCAGTCTGTTTTGGTATTTTTGCATTTTTTTTTTCCTCTTTACAGTTTCTGATCAAGATCTATAACACCTTAAAATTCAATAGAAATACTGCAGTGGAATGTGGCTTTAATATTTTTTCCTCTGCACAGCATTCACAATATTGAATGGTACAACAGCCACCTCACTTTAAAATGAGTGAGCATAATTTAAGCCTGATAACTACAGTGATTCTGCATCTTTGATTAGTAGTAGTGATTCTTTGCAAGAACCTCAGGTCTTTTATTTTTTGTCACTGTTTCTTTGAGATGACAAAATCTCGAGTATGGACCGATTCAAATGCTTTGACACTACGGTGGCAGTCATCCCAACCTTCTTTCCTTTCTCTTCTTCGTTTTATCTTTTTTCAACAGTAGTTGTATTACAAGAAACATCCCAAATGCCCTGTGATGGGAAAAACAAACAAACAAAAAACAACAATAATGCAGCATTGTGGATTATTCATCAACACTGATTAGCGTTTGTCCATCTTAGACACTTTGTTAGAGCTGACAGCTTTCATTCAGCCTCATCAGTGCTGTCTGACAGAGGAGTGTGACCATGTAAAAGATTTTCAGGGTAAGAGCACATGGCTTAGAAAGGCAGTGTCGGTAAACAATTCAAACAAGTAAGAGCCATTCAAGGGAAAAGCACTAATGCCGATAATGTGTTATCTGCAAAAAGTTATTTCAAATCAAGAAGGGACATCCTGTGGTCGTGCAGATGTTACTTTGCTTCGGAAGGGTTAAATTATTGGTCTGCATCAAGAAAATAAAACAGCGAAGGAGACTGTTGATTAATACAGGGTAAAGAACTGTCCATGATATTAATAAACCCTGGAACAAAAGTGGTGAACCATCAATGTTAATGATGGTCCCCATTTAAATGGCATCACCGTGACTGGAAAATGTTTGAAGAAGAGTAAAAGATTGGACTCTGGTGTCAACAGAAAACGGTTGGACGAGTCCAAACTCATCCTGTTCCAGAATGATGAGAGCACCAGAAAGAGACAGCAGCGGATGAAGTGATGCACCTGTCACATGTATTATGAGCTGGAGTTGCTTCAGTTGGTCACTTCTTGGTTCAGCAACGTTATGTGTCCAAAAAAAAAAGAAGAAAAGAGCTCAGCTACCTCCATGAACTCACAGAATGACCAGGTTTTGCAATCAATAGACTCTTTCGTCCCTGATGGTATGGGCATACACGGAGATGACAATGCCAGGATTTATCAAACTCCAAATTGGAAAGAGCAGTTTAGGTGGCATTAAGCATCAGTTACACACATGGATTGACCACCACTGAGTCCAGACCTTAAGTCCATTAAGAATCTTTGAGCTGTGCTGGAGATGCATTAAAGTTTGATTTGATTGATGATTGATTTTTGATCTTGGTGAAAAATTAATGCATCTCCGGGCGAAAATAGATTGCATAAGCTTACTGAAATGATGGCGGTCCGAGGGAATATCAGTATATGACTTGTTTTTTCACCTCTTTGCCAGGCTGTTCATGTATGCACACAGAATTTTATACACATGCATGAAAACAGAAAAAAAAATGTTTTTTTTAATCACACGTTCACAAAGTTCTGTATGTAACCTGAACTATGAACACAGTATGTGTACGTGTATGTGTGTGTACATACATGTATTATTCCCCAACCAATAAACAAAATGTGGTTGATAAAGAACATCAAATTCACTTTTTTTCAGCCATATCAGCTGTCTCTGCTATTTCAAAGAGCAAATGTTTCTCGAGAGATGATCTCGTCCATGTGTGGAAACACAGATTCAGTGTCTTGTACACCTCAGAGCTTATACATGGAAGTAAACCACCAGCTGTCATTCAACCACAGCAGTAATAATAAAAAAAGGTTAACCATTGAGGAAAACGTTGAGTCCACAGGCCCACTTCATCCTGGTCATATCCACAAGGCTCTTCAGACCAAATCCAAACCCTCTCCCTCCAGCGCTTGCAGATAAATCAAATCTGCCAAAAATGGTAGCACATTTTTAAGCCAAACATGCAGAACAACAGCAAACAGAAACCATGGATTTATAAAGGGAAAGAGAAAAAAAAAGCATAGGCGCCTCCAGAATAGGAGCACAAGGCATCTGTTGATGCTGGCAGGTTCCTTCTCTTCATCTCCAAGCCAAGACTGGTGATTCAGTTGAGTGTGTGCGTGTGTTTATGCATGCATGTGTATGTGAGGAAGCATGAAAGGAAGGGTTTGGCTACATGTTAACATGTGTAATGTGCATTGACCCCACTTGCCCCCCATATGTTCCTGTAACGAGAATGAAGGCAGGCTACAAAGAGACCTCTCGTGTTCTCACCTGTAATCCTGCCCTTTACATTT
>JBAMYA010000008.1:15580265-15611162 GCA_037176975.1 Arrhamphus sclerolepis
TCCCGACCAGGTTTAGTTCAGGGAGTCAGTTACCGCAGTAACAGACTCCGAGTATCAGTTACCTCACTTTGTGAAACTGACTCAACTGAACCCTCTGGGTCGGAGTTAAATAACCCCACTTTGTGAAACAGAAAACTCAGAGTTTCCTTGAGTTCCGGTTCAAGATACTTGGAGTTTCCACATAACCCGCTTTGTGAAACGGACCCATGGCCTGCAAACATATACAGCATCTAGCCCAGTGTGGCGAAGAGTGATGATTATGGATATAAATTGATAAATTAAGGGCCAACAACGCCACCTGGGAACTTGCACCCCACAGTATAACAACCCAAAGGGTAAAAACAGGAGTCTAAAAAGGGCAAGTTCAGGACTGAGAAGGCAGAGGCCATAGATTTAACAAAAAAGGTGATTTTATTAAAATAATGCTACAAATTAATCAAATTAAACCTAGTAAAAATGAGAAATAAAAGTTCCTGAAAAAAAGTGAAAACATCAATATAAAAGAAAGGGATTTTTATTAAACAATCTAAAATAAGACATTAAATCTTAACTGTAGCAACAAAACTAAAATAAGTGAGCTGGGGTCCTCAGTGGGAGGCAGACTACTAGGACAGTGTCCCTCCTCACCAGCCTGGGTGTACCACTACAACCAACACACACAGCATCCAATAAAAGTGTCCCAGTACCTACTTTCATGCAGAGTGAGGTCCTCACCATGGTGCCTAGCCCCCCAAAAGGTTAATACAATCCAATAGAACAAAATCAACAACCCAGTTAACAGTTTACATTAAAAACTCTAGTAAATAAAGCAATACTGGCCAAACAAAAACACTCGAGTGAAAACACAAATGAGGCCAAAAGAAAACCCAATCAAACAAACCAAAGGGCAGCCACCTCCACAGACCAGCAAGTGAAGGGGGAGAAACTGGCCTAGCTGAGGTCTTATGTGCTACACCTGGGCAGGGGGAGGAGCCTAACTGAGTCACACACCCCTACACCAGGAACATTTTGAAACTTTAAAGAATTGGGGGTCAAACACTTTCCAGCTTAAAGACAACTTTTCTACATGATGTTCCACCGTTCTCTCAATCAGTAAAGCACAGTTGTTTCTCATTTTGTGTCTGAGGTTGTGATTTTGTCGAAACGAGATTGTCGAGACATTGGAATCGAGAGCAACAATGCGGTCACATGTTGTCTGAAGTATGAACTGACCTACATTATTTTATAGACTCGCATTTTTTTTAAATAATAAAGTAAAAATAAATTTAAAAAGTAGCTAAAAGAATATCTGAAAAGAGGGATCATGAATCGGGTAGACACTTTCTCTTTTGCTCCACTTGCCGTTTATTAGGGGGTCCTGGTCAAACAGAAAAATGTGTTTCACATTCAACTCGTCATAATAAGGACTGCCATTAAAATACACAAGGGAAGCATTATGGCACACTGGTAGCAATGTTATAAATATTACAAATGCTAAAATAGAACAAAACAATGCAGTGTGCCTATGCTCATTGTGAAAATGTTATGAACCATTAAAGTGTTAAAACACACAAAGGAGCAATTGGGCTATTCTTATCTAAAATAATCACATTTATCCATTTCTGAGGGTTGGAGTTGCTGGAGTACAGCCTTATTACAAACAAATTTGGTCTGATTGTTTGAAACCGTCCTTTTTAGACTGTAGCTAGTTTATTTCTTTAGGTGGAAATTTTTAGATGAAGTGTTGATGTCTTGTTTCATTCCTGTTCTCTCTTCTGTCATAAAGGAAAAACAATAAAGAAGTAAAAAAAAAAAACAAAAACAAAAAAAACATTTGACTTGGACATGTAGTCATAGCTAAAATCTATATTCACCAGGCTTTAGACGATATTTTTTTAGTGTCATATGCAGAATTTGTTACTTTCTGCACTGATTTCAAATAACCTTTAGGTGACATCTATTTTCCTGTCATTTTTTCTCTACACCCATATGTCCTCTCATCACTATTTCCGTTGCCTCACCTGCAAATCAATCTTTCTTGTTTTTGTTCAGAATTGATATCTGTATTTCCTATCTTTCACGCAATTCCACAATCCTCTATCAGGAGCTCACTCAGACATAATCTGCCATATCTTTTGCTCATTTAATACAACCATATTGTGTTTTCTATTTATTCTTCTCCGTGTTCCTCAGCAACTGATGGCAAATTTTGCTCCGTTCCCTTATTTGGTAACCTCTGGAGAGTTGTGAAACAGTGCCTTGACTTGACGTTGTTGGCACTGCAAAGCATTGTGCTACAGAATTTCTGCCACACATACAGTATCATGTTGGCAGCTATCAGTTCATTATTGACAGAATGTTGACATACAACACGGAAAAGACAAATTCTAGTCAAAATGTAAAATGAATCGCCTCTGATGCTGATGAATACTGGCACATTTAAGAATGTATTTAACTTTCAAGTTATCTGAGATTCAATCCTATGATGGGAAAAAAATTGCATCCCTTGTTTGTTTGTTTTGTTGTTGTTGTTTTTTTTTTTACCAGATGTAGAGTTTAAAGTGTAGTAATTTGCAAATACACATAGGTCTGTCGTGGGAACAGCAGTCGTAAGTTACACTCACTTCATCAGAGATGCACTAGAAAGTCTTCCTGCACATATAGATGGTAATTGTTGTAATGAGAATGTCTATCTGACAGAGCTCCTCTGGCAATGAAATAATCACATTTGTCAACTCGGCAAAGGCAAAAATCGTCCCACAGGAACAGAGTCGAGCTGTGGGGATTGTAGCATAGAGCAGCAAAGAAAAAAAAAATCACAAGGAGTGCATTCAAGTCATGTGACGCCTGAAGGGCCAACGACATTTACTGTAATTTTCAGACTGTAAATTATTCAGCTTTCACTTAGTGGGCTCTAAAATGTATCAACGACAGTGTAATATCACCTAGTTGCTGCTGAACATTCAATACCACAGGTGAAACAAACAGACAAACAAGATAAAAAAACAAACAAACAAGCAAAAACAAAGCTGTAGTCCACATGGGATCTAAATGAAATACAAAAAAGTCACAGTGTAACACAGAACACAAAAAATACAAAGGCTGTAAGGGTACTGAGTCCTCATAGTAGTCATGTCTTCATAGACATTCCCCTGCCTCATGATTTATGCTGAATACCCCCATCCCCAACCCCGTACCCCCTGTGGATGTGCATATTTTACACAGTGCTGCTTATTATATACTGTACGAATGTGTACTCTATATATGCGGTGCTTTTTCTCTGCAGTCACACACCAGTGAGCATATCAGGACGGGTGCGTGGTTCAGCGTCTTGCCCACAGGCACTTCGGTAAACAGAGGGACCAAGGATCAAATCTCAACCTTCCAACAACAGCTGTGTCTTATGTCTCGCCATCAGTGATGATGGATTCATGAACAATTTGTGAAGAAAATGAGAAAGATTCTCAGTGTGTGCAGGGGCTTGGTGATGCTGCTGATGTTTGCTATGCCCACAGGAGAGAATTCTCTCCCCAAGGGAGATTTCTCTGCAGCCAGTCAGTGGTCTGCAGTATTCTTCCATCATCATTTAGTTGTGCCTCAGCTCACTTGCAGCCTTAGCTGAAGTAAAACTTTTTTCTTTTTTCTTTTTTTTTAAATAAAAAAAAGTACTTAATGGTAATTCCAGAGGCAAATAATAAAATGTTGACTCTGTCGGCTGATTTGATTAAAGACAAATCTGAAAATTTACTTTATCAAGCAAGTAAATGAAAGATTTTACTCAGATAAGCCTTTTTAAGAAAATGTTAAAAATTAAAATGACACCCACTAAAATCAGTTCTGGCTGAATCTGTTAAAGATGTCAGACAGCAACATAAGCAGAAGTGTAGGTTTCAGTGTGCGGTCACTCCCCTTCAAGCGCTGCTGCAGCAAACCTTTTGAATCAAGAACAAACTCAAAGCTGGGTGCAAGAGCTAGTCCTTGAACATTGGAATAAGTGATGCTTGAGCGGAGAGAAAGAAGGAATCCATCTCTCTGCCAACTGCTTAGTAGCAACACATGGAGCAAGTTTCAAAGAAGGAATGAAAGCTCGCCAAACATGTGAGCACCATATTGACTTTGGTTTGGGTCTTAATGAAAAATACGATGCATTGCTGACACGTACCATATGTGGTTGCCTCTCATTGCCTGTTAAAATAATGACAGCCAAATTCTTATAAATAATTTTTGACTTTGTTTAATCGTTTAAAAGGACCACTGAGCATGAGGTCTCTTGTTATTTTATTTTTTTTATTTTTTTCCTGTCAGCTTCGGTGTTGCTTCAAAATGTAGCAAACACCCATGCATGTATGGCCAAGAGCAGATATTGATTCCATGACTTGACCCACAATGTACTTCTGTGAAGCAGCGTATGACCAGAAATGCACAGGAACAACTTGGGATTTTTATTCTTCTCTTGGATGGTTGTTTCTCATTTTGAACCCTCTCAAGCAGGTAGCTGGAAACAATTTTCCTTGAAGATGTTGTGCTGAATGTGTGAGCAGGTGAGCAACAACAAGAGACGTATACAAAACAAAAAAACAAAAAAAAAAAAAACACACATCCACTTCTCATCTCCATGCACTTCTCCCCAGTAGATGTAAAATAATTTTAAAACAAGCTGCTGTCAGCTGTATATGCAGCACAATCACATCAACATATGCTGGTAGATTTTTCCATTTCCCTTCAAAGTGCGGCATCATCTTGCAACGAGGCTCTCTAGAAAGTATATAAGCAGACACCATAATCAATGTGTTTCTGCCGGGGCTTGTAAAGCTCTTTTAGGGAATAAAAAGTGAAGAAAACAAGAGCTGGAACTTTTAGTTGAATTAAGGACCTCCAGTCTATTTTTTATTTTTTTCCCCCATAGTTAAAGCATTAATGGTTTAAAACATGATGATACAGCCACAGTGCATTACTTTTTTTCCAAAGCAAAAATGTTTCAGTCCTCCTGTGACTCATTGGCTTTTAAAATTGATTGTTTACTCAATGGAGATGATAAGTGGAATGGAATGTTCAATTAAATGATTGATTGTTTGTGGCGCTGCCATTCATTTCTCAGGCGTCTCTTAAGCCATTTACTATGGTCTATCAATGTGCATTTAAACAAGTCAAATACAGGATGTGCTATACTAACTGTGTCACTGTTCTGGCACATTTGCTTTGTGTTTGGATTGACTCCCAGTGAAATTATTAATCAAAGTAGGGCTGTCACCAACATCTCTGTTTGATTATCACACACAGACAAAATTAATGTATTGATTGTTGGTGCTGCCAAGCTTCTCTGTAATTTGCAGAAAATTTGCCCATCCCCTCTGCCCTGCCTGTGCTAAATTCTCCAACTTATATCTGTGGTTTTGTCCGTCACATGGACACGCTGTACCCTTTACAAATGAGCAAATGCTTGTCCATATATTTAGAATCCATTCAGTGCTGACGTGGTTCTATGACAGTGTCAATTATTGATGCATCACCTGCTCCTCATCTTGTCCGTGCCTGTCACTGTGCATCTCAGTCATTCATCAGACATCCATCTATCTCACTGCCCCTCCAGCTTTCTCATCCATCTCCTTTGACCTCCCTCAGTATCTCTTTGCCTGCTACACATTGATCATGCTTAATAAGATGCTATGTCCCACGTTTCAGGTGGTACTTTGCAAAAACTGCAATGTTTTCATTCAAATTTTGTGAGACGTTTTGAGGTGAAAATTAACAGAGAATGGATGCTTTGTCTGCTTGATAGAGTTGTCTTGACAGGCCAGCAGCTGTTGTTATACGGCGGTTCAGTGACATTTCTGAAACAAACTGATTTGCAGCTCAGTGTGAATCTCATTATCATGCATTTGCAAAATTGCATCACCTTCAGGATAATCTATTTTGGCCTTGGGACAATGGCAGTGTGCCACCTGTTATGACAAAGGGGCCACTTTCTCTGCAAACCCTGTATTTTAGGTAAAACCATTGGGTGAAACAATGATAGGAGTTGTTATCCCTACCTTTGGTGTTATTGCCAATGAGTGTGTAAATCTCTAAAAATGGATCCAGTTACACTGCACATCCGCTTTGTGGAGGATTGTGGGCTGTTAGCTCATCTCAGCTAACACTGGATGTAAACTAAATGTACAAGCATTCACTAGACACCTGTGATGATATTCTAGTGAAGTACATATACTTTACTATGTAGTTGGTTTAAACTTTGCATTAAGAACAACTTCCAATCTTGTTGGAAGTCCCTGTGCAGGTCAGTCAAGTTCTTCCAAACCATTATCTCCAAAGTCCCTGTTTTGTACCCTTGGACATAGTCATGTTAGAATATAAAAGGGTCTTCCTCACTGTGTCCACAAAGTTGGAAGCAAAAAATTGTCCAACATGTTTTAGTATGCTGAAGCATTAAAATTTCCTCATCACTGGAGATAAGGGGTCCAGTTTGGGATCCAGAACACGAGTCCTGCTCCATCAAAGTTCAATCCTTTAAGTCAGGTAACAGTCTCATGGAATCTGCCAAACCCAGACAAGCCCAGCTGACTGCCAGACAGATAAGTGTGATTTGTCACTGCTCCACAGGCAGATGTGTCTAAGTCCATTCTAAGCTTAGAATTAGACTTGGTGACAAGAAGCTTTCATACAGCTGCTCAGAAATCCATACCTTGATGCATAGTTTTTGAGCTTTCTTTGATGTCAGTGGAAGTGTTGGTGACTTTTACGCACCATTTCCCTCAGCAGTCATTGACCCCGGTCTGTGATTTTTATGTGTTCTTCTGCTTTGTGGTTGAGCTGATGTCATTCTAAAAACATCCACTTTGTAATAATATCACTTACAGTTGATTGTGGAATATCCACCAGGAATGAAATTTCACAAATCATTTAATTGGAGCAGTGGCATCTTATCACAACAACCAGACTCATTTGTATCATAAATGTCTGGCTGCATGGCCTGGTGCTTCATCTTTTTACATGTCTGATTGGAGCACCTAAATTCAATAATTAACTGCTGTGGTCAATATTTTGCCCGTATGGCATACTTAATCAGTTCAATTAATTTATAAGTTAAAACCTTCAACTAACAAGGTCAAGACTTAGAGGTCATTGTGTCTCAATGGGACTGACTTGGTTAAATAAAGGTAAAATAAATAAAACAAAAGGCTCCTCAATTTAGTTTAAATCAAGTTTTGTTGTGTTGCTTATATTGGAGCAAGACTGCCTGATCAAATTATGCCACATTTGGCCTTTCTCCTTTGTTTTTTGTTATTTTTTTTGTTACCAGATTTATAATACAAAAGTATTAGATTTTAAGGCTCTGAATGGGTTGGCCCCAACTTACTTGACAAAAATCTGCATTTCCACATTGTTGCTAAAGCACTGAGGTCAATCAAACAGATGTTCTCATTAGAGGTTTCTTCCTCAAAACTGTCATAGAGAACCAACACAATAATGTTAAGTACTACATCCTTGCATTGGACGTGTCCGGGTTACATATAAAAATAACTTAAAATGACATCTAACTGCCAACTGAGATGTTCAGTCTACTCACGGAAGTAAATCTTTGGCTCATTTAGGTATGTTTAAATGAGTTTAGACTTAAACACCAGTGTTTATATTTAAACGTACACATCTTTGTACATTTATAATGTTTCAAAGACTTTGTTTCAAAGCTTTGCACATTTAAAAATAATACATTTAATGTTACATTAAAGTATCATTGCCACTGGCCAAGCTGACGCCCACTCAGCAGCTAAAGAAAAGTTGATGAGTCTGATGTAGATGGTGGGTACACCACACCTGATTGTCTGCTTTGTGTCTTGGAAGTTCCAAGACTTAAAAAAAGAGAAGTGATCATGCTTCTCCAAGGCAGTAGAACAAGTTATCTTTTGAGAAGTTTTCTCAGATCTCGCATTTGGTAAACAATTCTCTTTCTTGGCATTCAATTAGATTAAAGTCCAAAAGTTCAGTCTGAACTGAAGTGGACCTTTCAACTCAATAATGTGTTAAAGGGTTCTTAGACGACCAAAATGGAAAGAAAAAATGAGTGTTAGAGCACAGTTGAGGCACTACTGTAGTTTGAATGTACCTTGACAAATGGCATATTGGGCATGACATTTAAATGTCTATAATCATGATAATGGAACCTGTGGAAGGACAAATGATTGATTCTAAAAATTACTGGAAGGTTGAGGGTGATGCTGAATGATGTCAGTTACTTCTCATTTGTTAGTTCGGGGACAGAATTTTCATTGCTTTGATTTTTAGTGTGAAAATATAAAATACAGGAATTGTCTTTAGCTGTTAAGAAAAAGCTTTTGACCATAATGTCTGGAAGCACCTCCTGACCACCCAGTGCTGATCTCGACTCTTCTCTGAAAATCACACAATACTCTCCCTTTTTTCAGCTTCCACCAGTTCGTCCTCTGCCCTGCCTTTGTCCTCTTCATCTTCTTCACCACCAGAGCCATCCGACACACTGCCATCCTATGCTGTCTGGCTACACTCTAACCTACAACAATTCTGCAGTCACTGATCTCCTTCAGGTTATGTCATCTACACAAAACGCAGTCCACACTTACTTTCCACTACCTCCACTCTCATAAGTCACCTTATGTTTCTGCCTCTTCTGGAAGAAAGTATTCACTATACAGCCATTTCCTTGCAAAGTCTACCACCGTCTGTCCTTCTGCATCCTGGAAATCAAACCTGCCCATCACTTCCTTTCATTTCTGGAGAAACTGAGATCACATCACTGTATCTCTTCATCTTCTTTGCTCCCGAATGTCTCCTTCTCTTAGGACGTAAACACTAACAACATTGAATATCACACCTTTAATTTTTAACTTCTGAAACTCTTTTCACCACCAGAACATTCCGAACCAGCTCCTTAACTCCTACTCCAGTTATTTTCCTGTCCACACCATAATAAAACAAGCTTGAGCCCTATTCCTAAGCTTCTTGCCTTGCTACTTTTCCACCTGGTCTCCTGGTCTCTACAGATTCTCCACCTTCCTCCTCTACATCATGTCAACCAACTGTAGCTTTTTCTATCATTGTCCCAACCTTCAAAGTCCTTACTCTCATACCTAGCCTCTTACTATTCCTACCAACATGCTTACTTCAACTCCTTCTTCAACCAGCAGTTGTTCAATTTCCATCAGCACCTTGTAGGTCAACAACTCCAAAGGTGGTCTTTGTTGACCCAGGACTGGACCGATCCAGTCTGGGGTTCATTTGTGTTGTTATTCCCATAGTTGGTATAAGTTTTATTTCAGACAGATTTCCTGCCACAACTCTCTGCATTTATCAGTATTTTTGGACCATCTGAAAAAGACATTGGCTTGTGACCCCCTGAGGCTGCATTATTCAGCTGTGGTGCAAATGAGAATCTAATATCCTAGAATCCTAAAAAAATAAATAAAATAAAAACAAAGTCCATGTGCATTTCCAACAAAAACAGGGGGTTCAACTCAATTAGTCATACAATTTTCTCATTCATCTCTGTCAAATAAGTGATATTTTAATTAGACAAATAGCTCTACAATGGTGAAACACAGACTGACTGAATACATGTCAAGCAGAATTAATCTTCTCTCTTTATTTATTTGTCAGCACTTTCAAGTGACCGCTGGGATTTACTGCCTGATTGTGGAATGTTCGATGCTTTGATCTACATCAATTACAAACTAAACTTAGGGGAGGGAAGCCAAGCACTGTCGAAAAGCAGAAAGAAATACACCAAGGAAAAAGCCTCCGCTGCGGCTCTACAACCAAGTTCGTGTGAGAAAGGGTTGGTGTTTGGGGCTGATGGATGGTGGGGTTTCTGGGCAGAGATCCTGGAGCATAAGCAACTGTGGGGAACGCTCATCAATGTAAATCGGTGTCTGGGCACTGCGACCTTTGGAAAACTCCTGCCTGGGAAAGTGCAGCCTATTCACAGATTTTGTTTGGTGCCTGCACCCCCCCCTAAAAAAAAAAAAAAAAAACACAAACAAACAAAAAAAAAGTAGAAAACAAAAACACAGCACTGCACCTCTACACCACTGTCTTCTTTGTGGAAAAAAAGGGACAGTATATTTGTTGTTTGTGACAAATCCCAGTTATAGCCCCAGAGAATTAAGAAAAAGATTATTTGGATTTTGAGACATTCTGGGCTATAAAGCGGATGTGCTAAGTTTCCTGTAAGACATGTTCTTTTCATACTTAGTTTCATCAGCACAACGCTCTACTGATTGTTGCTGTGGCAGAAACTACTGGATAGAAATAGTCGTGTATATTTCAAAGGGACAATAAAGTGATTTGCTCATCATATTACAAAAGGACTATATATTTTGTTGAACAAACATTGCTGTCTTCTTCTTTTGGCTCTTCCTTTCACAGTGGATAATTTGTTTCCATCTTACCCTGTCTTCAGCATCTTCCTCTCTCACACCAAACACTTGTTTGAAAAAAGAAAAAAAAACATCTATATTTTTTCATTTTACAGGACTTCTGCACTCATACTTGTCAACTGCAATTCCTTAGAACCACTTATTTCATGAACTGTATTTTACAGTCTGTCAGATTACTCTCGACTTGAGCTTATTTTATTCCTGTTTTTCCAAGGCCCTGCTGACACCCTGGAGGGACATACACCTGTAAACCCAAACCGCACCAGGTGGTCGATGCTGAGCCCGCCTAAGGAGACCAAAAGTGCCTCTATCTCCGCAGTTAAGATAGACTCTGAGGGTGAAGGAGTATAATTCTGGCTTCAGGCACCACTTCTGGGTAGCAGCTTGTTTCCCAAAGCTTAGCTTCAAGAAGCACTGCTGGTGTTCCATCCAAGTAGGATCCATTTCTCTGCTAGGCTTGCTTCCCTGGTAAGCCTGTCCTATATTATTGTGGAGAGTTTGGCCTCAATATGCTCAGAGACGGTTAGTGACTCATCCAATGTAGCACTTTCATGTTACACCAAGATGAGTGACTGCAAATATTACACTAATAACTCTGATGATAATGAGATATAGTGTATGGAGGATTCACTCAGTGAGCCATTCCTTATAAAATGTATCCTCAAGTCAATTTGAAATGAACAGTTTTTCAATTCACGTTGCAATTATCTGCTGTAACGCTTGCTTTTCAATTTTGCATGAACTGTTTTGTTTGCTTTTCAGATGCTTTGCTTGCTGTGTGTTTCTTGTCCAGTGTTCTGTCTTGTGACTGTCTCTTTGGTTATTTTTTCTGCCATTTCTTTTCCTCTTCTTCAACATGTTGTTTTAGTTTGTTGTAACCTTGTTTTGCTTTAACTTTATTGGATTTTGTGCCTTTTTCTTGCAGTACTGGTGCAAATGTATTTATTTATTTATTGCAGCCTACACTCTCTCTCTCAGCCTCACATGTCTTCTTTTAGTTGTATCTTCAAATTTTCTATGCATCAAAAATGGCAAAAATGGTTTATTTTGCAACATCTAAACTTTATAAAAATTACCACAAAACCTGTAATCACCAGTTTAATTGAGCATCTCCTTCAGTAGATGTTTTGTTAACACCTGCTGAGTCAGGTGAGATGTGGCTGTCTCATCAGTCTCCAATGTATATAATCATACGCATTATTGGAGAAGATCAGTTAAATGTCAAAATAGATGATTACTGTGGAAAGAAGCAGCCTAAAGGGCAGTATGAAGCCAAAGTGTGCAATATAGCACTCAGTGTAAAATTCACAACATTAAAAACATTCTATGCATCACATCCACAGCATCAAAAGTGTCTTGATCAAAGAGTGACAATGTCATTAATGACAATTAAATGTTATAACAGCATTCAACATGGTTGCCCTAAAAGAGAATAGGTGAAAAAGTGGCATCTCAGATGTTTATGAAAAAGATCTTTCCTAAATATTGTATGTACTATAGTCAATATTTCATTGTTAACAATGCAGTCCATTTTCTCTCAGTAATACTGTACTTTGACACAATGAGAACAGATCCTGGCAGGATAACCAGAAAGTGGCCATCTGAGCACGCTCAAGGAGTCCTGGTAGTATGTAGAGTTTGGGTGGTGGCATGTAAGACAAGCAAAACAGACAATGAGGGATAGCAGCTTTTTAGACTGAGTGGAGATGTAATGGAAGTTATTGACTGGATCAATGAATTCCAGTAGGAGGCAGGATGTGAGTGGTGATGCTGGACTATAAGAAGAAATGCGGCCTTGCTTAGTCTAAACAAACTCCAAACCAAAGAGAATCAAGCACAGTTACAAGAGGCCTGAAATCTAATCACAAATATTCTGCACTTTACAATTCACTATTGTTATTTGGATCAAAATAAATACCAAATAAACACTTAAATGGAGGGGACTCTCACACGTTATAGAAATAAATTCTTTAGCTAGTTCAAACAAACACCAGAGGCCAGATGGAGTATTTTCGTTTTCTTTCCTGAATTCCAATCACCATGAAATTTTCAGCTTACTCAACAGCCTGTTTTCCATTCTCATGTTTAGTCTTAATTGGTGTATGCAATCCCTTAACTAATTATTTGCATATAAAAACAATGTTTACAGCATGACTAAATAATGAAAGCAAAAGCAAAGAAAGAAAGCTTTTTGTTTTTCTTTCTGAATGTGAAACTAAAATGCTCATCAGTGAAGTAGAGAAAAGGACCAGTTTTATTTGGCTCAGCTCTAGAAAAAGAAATATAGATGAACTGCCAAAGGCTCGCAGCAAACCAACCTGCAGTGGGAAAAAAAAGAGTTTTGAGCAAAAAAGGGGACCAGAAATCAACTAACTCAGCAGCAGACCAAGTTCCTCAGGTTAAAGCCAAATGAAGCCCAAAGTGAACCATGAAACATTATTCTGATACCAGAAATATTTGACAATCTCTAAATACTTGTTGTGTTCCGAAAGCAATATTTGCAAGGTCTGCCAACAATACTAAAGTCATTGCCATTATGCGCTTGCATAATGGCAATGACAACAGATCTAATGACTTGCAACAGATCCACAGGCCAAATTAACAAAAGAAAAAAATATATATATAAATCCACAAGCATTCTAATTTTGATAATACTCATGTTTCAGAACGCACTGATAAAATAAATTAAAATAAAAATCTTTTGGAATGTTATATTTTATTTACTATTGTGTAAAAATCTGGCACTTTACCTCTTCTCCTTCATGCTCTCTGCACCCAGCAACATCCTCTTTCCAGTCTTTGGAATATATTAAAACTATTAAAAATTCAATCAAAAACTACAATATCTATTTTGACTTCAAGGAATGAATAAAAGGTATTAAATAAAGTAAACCAATGCAAGATATCTTTAGGAAATGCAATTTAACAGCGCCCATAGATAATCTATAAAAGAAGCAAAACCCCAAGAGAGATCAATTCAAAGCACAACAGGAAAGCTGTGAGGGCAGAGGAAAGTAATTTTGGAATAATTAATCCACAGTCAGATTAAATTTTCTGCATTTTGTTATCATGCAGACGTTATATTTGATGTATGTTATGGTTACCAGGCTACAATACACATCAATGGAAAGGAGAAACTGTGTGTGTGTGTGTGTGTGTGTATTATCAGTCAGGACCAAGCCACCTGGTTAAGACAGCTGTCTGCAAACCTAACTATTGTCTGTAAACTAAGAAAGATGAATTAATCAAACCTCTTTAAGTAAGTAAGAAACAGAAAAAGAAGTAATATGTAAAAATGGGAACAACATGAAAAGACCTGAAACTGAGCTCTGGAGACCTAATTGAAGCTCAGCATTGATGAAGCAGGTGACGAATATTAACAGTTGAGGAATAAATTTCTCTGTGATCTCAGTTTCAGCATCGATTACTGTGACCTGCAGTGCCATTCTGCATTCTCATCTGACTCATCTCACACACTGTCAGCAGCACGTTTTGTACAAAATGTCGCACAATGCCCTGCAGCAAAAAAAAGAAGGAAAGAAAGAAAAAAAAGACAGATATTCAATGCAGAAGCCTCTTTGCTCAGAACAAAACATCCTAACAGTCCTGCAGTGACAGAGGTGAAGAAAAGTCTGCACGAAATGGAAAAGGACAGATTAAGCTGCATGTTCAAAAGAACTTTCAGTGCAAATTAAAGGAAAGGGAATCTATATATTTGGGAATTTACTTGGAAATAGTATGGAAATAAAGATAGTAAATTAAAATTCTGCATTGCATTGCTTTAACTATTCACCTATGATAGTGAACACTTAAGATGATACACAGTTGGTGTCCTATTTTTTATTTTTTGCATACATGCTGACTGCACATTGGACGATGATTAGCGGCCCTGTGTCATTGCTAAGCTCTCTCTCTTTACTATCACTAATAAATGAAAAAAATGGAACATCATATCTGTCAGCAAGCATTCATTCTGCAGTCTGACAATAAAGTGAAACTCGAGAGGGGTCAAAAGGTGTTACTGGCTGAAAGGAATTGGAACTGGCCTTGCAGCTCTTCATATAAAAGAAGAAAGAAAATAAACAATGTACGTATAGAATTGTGAATTACTTGCATAGAGCCCATATGCCTGATATGAGTGACATTTTGGCCTTCTGCTTTGCTGAATAGACGTTTTCCTTTTATGAGCCAATTTTATTTCATGTCATTATAAGGAAGCTGATGACTGAATAAAATACATTTCTAGGTAATTACGTTTGTGCTGATGAAGTAAGGAAAGAAACTACCTTGTAGATGGATAAAGGTTTTATCTCTACCTTAACTTGGTGACACATGGAATGAAGTATTAACCCTAAAATGTTTGGAGAATTTTAACTAAAGCTTCTCTTTTGTTTTTGTTGATCTTCTTTTTTTTTCTTTTCTTTTTTTTGGATTCCTAGCACTCCTGTGTTTTTTTTTCTTTTGTTCTTCTGTTCAGTCTTTCTTGATTGTGTTACCTGTTTTTCCTCACCATGTGTACATATCGCCTCTCTGCCAGTCTGTTTGTTGTGCTTTCTGCTCTACTTTATTACCTGCTTCAGCAGCCCCTTAGTGTCCGTCCAGCCGTCCATCTGTCATCAATTTCAGTTGCTGTGGGATCAAATTGAGCATTTTGGACCCAGTGCCAACATCCCCACTTATGGGCTGAGGAGTCAAGAAGTAGGTTTTGTGCAGGTCCTCGTTAATCTACTGACCACTATACCGACTTAGAAACGGAACAATTACCTATTAACCTCTATATTAAGCTGCCCTCTGCAACAGAAATAAACATATTTACAGCTTGCTACATAAAGGTTTTGATCTTTATATATGTAGACCTTACATCCCATGACAAGTGTACAGGAGATGATTTATATGTATTTTTTTTCTTTTTCTTTCTCAGGTGTCATCAGGGCAGGGTCAGGTTACACCCTGTATAGACAGACCATGACAGACCCACAAAGATAATGATAAAGGTGAACTAAAACAGTAAAATTTACACAATGAATTCACAGATGAAAAATCTTATAAAGCTCTTTAGCGGCTTAAAGACTAGAACATAATTTCCTGTTGTTTTTAATTGTCCATTTGCACATTACACTTTTTAGTTAAATCCTTTGTCGTTAATAAAGCCTGTATTGATATCTTTTGTAAAATCATAGCAGTTATGAAGAAAAAAAAAAATTAAATTGCACATTTTCTTCAATTAATCGTTAGGAATATTGCAAATTGCTTTTATAACTTGTTTCTCACCTTACTCATCCAGCTTAGGGCATCAAGCTGAAAAAGATGGATACTTGTGTCAGATTTGTACAACTGGAATGTCAGAAGACTGTGCAGACCTGGATTTTCTCTGGATTGACATTTCACAGCATGTACTTTGTTAGAGAGGGGTTCCTTGCAGTCGAAATATTGCTGAGTGGTGTCTGAACAGAGTCTAACATAAAAAAAAAAAAAAAAGTTCTTAATGCCACATGAGTGGTAGAAGCAACATAAGGGGATGGCCATGGTTTAATTGGTAGGGAGGCTAGGCTAAGTCCTAGAAACTGTGAAAAAAACACAAAGTGCTGACCATTAACAGACACGTCAGCAGAAAAACTGCAAAGCAGAACTCTTATCACTTTGTAAAAACAAAAGAAAGCTGTCGGTGTAACCTCTGAAAGCTGAACTACTATAACTCTGCATCATCAGTAGTTCCATTTCACCCTTCTTAGTACTGTAACTGT
This sequence comes from Arrhamphus sclerolepis, assembly GCA_037176975.1. Lineage (NCBI taxonomy): Eukaryota > Metazoa > Chordata > Actinopteri > Beloniformes > Hemiramphidae > Arrhamphus > Arrhamphus sclerolepis. Next base: position 15,596,398 of record JBAMYA010000008.1, read on the forward strand.
GGCTATAATTACAAAGCAGCATTCTTCCAGGTTTTATGTCTTCTACTGTGCCTTTTCCCCTCTCCTCCATCTTTCTTTTTCTCCTTACTGCTGCGCACCAACAGCACACAAACACACAGACATAAACACACTTGCACCTGCTTGTGACAGATGATTCTAAAGGTAGGGGGGCAACTGCACAAGTCTCACCTCTCCAGCTCTGCTTATCTCTGCCTCTGCACCACTGCAGCATTAACCTGTCTATAAGTGGACGAGATGGATAGAGCTCCTTATATCTGCTGTGCACTAAATGGTTTGATTTTACTCTGCGTCCCAGGACTGTCCATTTCAGGGATTTAGTTTTCAGCCTCTGACTTTGATTCTGTCTGAGTGCATTTAGGAGAAGCAAGGAAGACATTTCCATTGACATGACCTGCTACCACATCACCAGCCACCAAGCAATTTGGTTACACATCAGTGGTTGCTCTCTGTGCTGTAAGACTTTAAAGTGCATGGAAAAAAAACGTGTGCATTCCTGTGTATAGTTGAAAAACCCAACCAAGCAGACTTGTGTAGACATGTAGACATGCAGCTATACATCTTCATTCATTAATCCCTCACAGTATTGTTATATCACATAGTACTTCCTAAGTATTGCCAACTCTTGCTGGAGAAACAGAGCAACAAAACAACGAAATTCAACTGGACTTTTCTGTTTCACCACCTGTTAAATATTCCAGTACTCACTGGCATGGACTCCATGTTACTGTCCGCCAACTTCAGACAAAAACATCTGGCTATTTCTGGTGTCCTGGATGTTCAACAGTGTTCACAGGCACTTGGATATTTTGGCTCTCCATTATTTCACACTGGGCAGGAGGCCTACAATCAATGTGTCTGGGAGCTTAGTGGCTGGCCACCGTTTAATACGCAGGAGTCCGTTAGAAATGACTCAACAGTATGGACAAGCAAATCCAAAACAGTGAGATTATGGAATGTAGGCCAGCAGATGCAAAAAAAAAGCAAAAAAAACAAACAAACAAACAAAAACAAACCATCTTGTGGATAACCAACCCAGCACCAAACAAACGCAGTTTGTCTCATCAGTATGACCAATCAGAGGGATTATTAATGCCAAATAAATCTCCACTAAAGAAGGAGAAATCGTCTGAAGTCTCAGATACGTAATGAAATATTCATGTGAATAGAGAGATGGATGGATAGAGTATGTTTTTTTTTCTCTCTTTACTAAGAATGTTTGTGTTTCTTTGGGAAATAAACCAAACCTTCACATGTGATATAGAAATGTGACATAAAGCACTTTATAAATGTGTAAAGCATGTTGTAGAAGGTGACACAGAAATGTACACTATTTAGATTACAAAGTATGAAATCTGCCACAACATTCTCAGATGAAATTTCACACTATTTTGGAAAACGTAATGTGCACTCGTTTTCTTCAAGTGCTCAGTAAATGTTTTAAGGCAATCACTTACTGCAATGAGTGGATGACTACACTGTACTCTGGAGGAAAACAAAGCCTAAATTTAACTGGTCATGAAAGCAGAAATATTTTGTTAGATGTAGGAGTCCATCTTCTGTCATGGCGACGGAGCTGCTTTTTCACTTGCTTATTATTGTACCAGACTGCACCTTTGCATGCTTGAAAATATGTCTGTGCTTTGATGTAAAATAACTGTGAATTTTCAATGATGGCATAGAATTCAAATTTAGCTTATTGGGTCTGCATACCACTAAAGCACCTGTGTGGAGAAAAAAAAAAACCCTACTGCTGGAGTATTCTCTGTTTTTATATTTTTGAGAGTGTACAGTCAAAGCTCAAGAGGATAATTGCTTTTTTGTTTTTGTTTATTTTTATTTATTGTTTTTGTCACACTGTAAAATGTAATAATGTCATATCCAGATGCAATACAGAAGAACCCAACTGATATAGAGCTTCATAAATGGACAAACTACACAAAGTAACATGATGATTAAAAACAATGGTGGTTATCTTTGGTCAAAAATAAATAAAAATGTGGACATTCATTACTTATTATTCAAAACCAGTTTTATACTGTCAGAGCTTCTTCTTTTTTTTTCGTTTTCTTTTTTTTTTGATGAATGGAATTTTTGGGGGAATCTGATTTTTTTTCCAGCCTCAGCTTGTGTTTAATTCCCTCTTTCTTGCTAATATAAAAGTCATCAAAATAAAATATTAATAACATTACACAACACTCACATCTTAAACTTAGCATCTCCTATGACCGCAATTTCTCTCTGATTTTACCCTGAAAAAAAAAAAAATTCAGGTTCAGCAAAGCAAAAAAAGTACTTAAGTCTTATGTTATCTGCATGATTTCTTGCAACAGTCATTAATTCTGGGTGAACATCTTCCAGTGAACACTGTCTGATTCAAGATCAGAACTCTGCTGTCTACGCTTAACTAGAAAAGTGTTCACAATGCTCAACCAACTGACTTTAATCATTATGTTTTCTGTAATAGGAGTCTCATATAAAGAGTTGATTACTAAGTCAGAGATACTTTGTGGGCAGACTCATCTAATAAAATAGAACAAAAAGTAAATGCTGAGAAAGATTAATACAAAACCTTTTGAAATACAACAATTGATGTGTGACCATGGTATGATCAATGGCTTTGTGCTGAATGGTCAACAAGATTGCAATAGATGCAATACAAATGGGAGAAAAGGCAGAACGAAAAACTTATTTACTTTCAAGAAGTTTCAGAAAGAAAATGTTTCAATGGTTAGAGACATAACCAAGGACGAAAAAGGCTGAATCACTAACAACACTGGATAAGTTCACAAGACAGATCTTTTCAGTCTTTCTGGAAGGATAAATGAGTGATCAGATGGATGAGCTCATGCTGGATCTCTGGTAGACGATTTCTCTAAAACTGCAAGGGAAGCTCAGCTTCCCCTAAAATGTCAAAAAAGAAATGGTTAAATATGTACATCTGTGTTCACATTTAATTGAATGCAAATGCTTTAGAACATGTTCAGAATTGTCAATGCCATATATTTCAAGAAATTGTTCTCTTATATGGTCTATGATTCATGCATTTGTCTATAGAAGCTGAGCGTCCCTTCACTTCAATGGGACTGCATGGAACAGTTTTTTTTCATTGCCTCAGAATTCAACTGTCATTGGATAAGTGCCACGATTTCACTAAATTTCCTTGTTCAAGTTTAGTATCGTGCTGTTAGTTCGTTCACAGACCATTTTCTTGAAAAGGAACAGAGGGCAGAATTCTCCCGGAAGTTCCTGGGAGTCTCCCACATTCAGATAGCGGCTCCCTGATGCCCGCAAGTCAGATAAAATGTCTAAAGCGAGTGGTCAAGAGCGCACCTAAACACGCAAGGTGAGACAGACCTTCTTCCCAAATGTGTGCAAGAAGGAGAAGGAGAGAGAGGCCATACCACAGAATGACACAAAAAAACGGTAAAAGCCGGGGCTCTAACTCTTCTGTCCACTACTATCAAGCACTGTATCACTGAAGGAAAGGAGAGGAAAAAAAGAAAGAAAAAAAACCAACAAACTCCTGTCATTCACATTCATGTCTGAATTCACGTCTTAATAAACTGACAAATTTTATGTTGTAAGCCGACAACGAGCAAGCGCCACTGAATAGGACATAGGGCACCACTGTGAGTCACGCTCCAGTAGGGTCAAGGGTTTTAGTGGTATGGGTTAAGGAGGAACTCTGTGAATCTTTTAAGGTGAACCTGAAATGGAAATAAAGCACTGAACCTGCTGGCATTTTCACGAGTCTCTTTTCAAGCAGTGAAGGCTGACAAATAGTTAGTGGAGAAATCTGTTTTTGTCAATGCTGCAACTAAGAATATATATTCAGTATACTTTAATAACATTTGAGAACATTTATATTTGATCAGGCTCCTCTATTATGGAATAAACTTCCAGCCTCAGTTCGTGAGGCTGGAAGGTTAGGCCTAAGACTTTCCTTTTCAATAATGCCTTTAAGTCTGTAGTCTCTTTGGCAACAGCACACCGATATAGTGCCTTTCTAAGTCTAGAGACCACTTAAGGTGCTTGGACTTTAGGACTTGGACTGTTGCTGTAGGTCTAGGCTGCTGAGGAGAGACTCCTATTGTGCACTGAGCATCTTTTCTCTGTCTGTCTTTTCTGCACCCTGCATCATTCAATAACATCAATTTTGTCCGTCTTCCATATTGCGCTCCTTCCTCTATTCTCCTTCTGCAGGTCCTGTCAAGGAGTCTTCCCAAGAGGGATTTTTTTTTTTTCTTGCCAGTGTTCGACGTGGCATGTGCTCTGGGGTCATGCTCTGGGTTTCTGTGAAGTGTCTAGAGATGTGTCGAGAGATCTTGTAAATCAGTGCTATATAAATAAAATTGAATTGAATTGATTAGTTGTGTGTTGCTTCTGTCAGGAAATTTGGCATTGGTCAGCCTAAATGTGGAAGTAATTTGGATTATGGTCATACATATCCATATCTGTAGATATTTATGTTGTTGTTTTTTTTTGTTGTTGTTTTTTTTAATACGACACTAGAACTATTGCATTTTAATAAATCCAAGAACCACCACTGATGGTTTTATTTTTCAAATATCCACACTCTTCTATCCCATGGTTGCAGAGGCAAACTGCGGCCCCTCCCTGGCTGATCCTGGTAGCGACTGTCGGTGAGTTAATGTGCCTTGTCTGCAGCTTCTTCTTTCCTTTAGCCAGCTCGATAGATGTGGCCCGCAGTCATCCCTGCCCACCCTTCTCCTTGATCTAGCCACACATATCCCACGACACACTCCACTGGACCTCCTGGCTCTATTCATTTCATGCCCTTCACTCCACAGGCCACAAATCTCTCTTTCATTCTTTTGCCATCTTTTGCTGTGTACACTATCTCAGCCTGCTCGATGTGCGTTGTCCCATTTGCTGTACCCAAGATGTCAATTTCTGCCTGTCGCTGCTTTGTTTGTATCTCCTCCCTCAGCTCATCCATTCATATCAGTTCTCTCCTCTGTGTTTGTCTCTCATCTTCCGTGACTTCCCTTCCTTCTTCCTGTGGCACAACCTTTTCACTTTTATTCCAAATCCCCTAATGCTGTTTATTGCAGTGGTCTGCAGTTCATTGTCAACAGAATCCATATGGTTGAGGTACAACATGTCAAATCTGTCATACACACACATTACAGGGCATAAATATTTATTCTCTACCCTTCACTGCTGATGCTTCCATCTTCATCTGTTTGTCCTTCCCCTCTTTTTTCCTCTATTTTCTCCATAATTTCTTTGCTCTCGTTCCAGGGTGCGTTGGGCTTGGTGCAAACCTGAGCCCGTGCTTGCACACAGAGAGAAAAAAAAAACCTTGTTTATCTGTCATATCAAAGACCTGGCTTCTTATAAATTTTCATATTTTTCATAAAAATCCATTTTTATCATGCAAGTCAGACGAAGCAACCATAAAGCCCATGTGTCTGATTGAGACAGTGCCTGAGGTTTTTGTGTAAAAACGATGTTTAAAAAAACAAAAACAAAAAGAGACTAAAATAACAGTATAGCAAGGAAAGAAATTCAAAGGACAGGAAAAAAAAAAAAAAAGAGTAATCATGTTTTTGCATGTTTTATTTCACACATCTCTCCAATTATCTCTTTGTTTTCACTCTGGCCTTTGAGGGACGACACCCCCTACAGAGGATAGCAGAGAAAATATAAATGATGTTCTCTAACAATGAGGCAGAATTGGTCTTCCTGATTACATTTTCCCCACAAGCTTTATTTTTTCATAAAGAAAGCACTGCATCGCCCCAGCTTAACTAAAATCTGTGTTGAGTTAATTTGCTAATTAAGCTTGAAACCCACAAACAAAGCATCCCTAACAATTATAACACAATCCCAATGCAAAAGGCTTTGTATAGCTGCAGGAATAATGCCATACCTTTAGCGTGCTCTTTTCATACTGGCTCTTTATAACCCCACCTGTTCTTACTGGCAATGTATTTCCCTTCTCCATTAATATCTTCACCAAAGCTGACATCCATTTTATATCAATGTTTGGACCTTAATGTCACAGAACTCTTTCTGCTGACCTTATTCAACCCTTTGGCCCTCCATCTTAAACTCTGCAATCCCTACAAGTCCAAGCGTCTCACACATCGATTCAGCTGATTGGCACCGTGTGTAGTCATGACCGGGCTTTGAATGACAGGGGAGCTCTAGCCAGTAGAAATAAAACCCAGTGAAGTACAGAGTTGGTTCCCACAATGCCCGAGGCTCTGAATCAGCACTGGGATGAGCGAGGCAGGGCATCAATCATAGTGGTAGCGTGTCAGCTTTCTGCTCTCTTCTGTATAAGATCAGTGCAGGTCCTACAGATGAATCAGTCAAGTGATAAAGACTGAATGGCGATGGGGTTTCAGGTCTTATTGAAGGTAACATTTTTAGTGGAGGGCTGGCTGATCACACTTAAGAGGTGGAGTTGTGATTTTACTGTTTATGTGTGCTAATGTCTTTGAGGTGTTTGCACACCAGTGACTGATTTCCTTCCATATAAATAAGCTCGACACAGCTTTGGCCTAACATACACATTGAAGTCCTATTTATGTCAACAGGATATATGAGCACACAGGTGTCAAGGTATTTATGATGTTCCCTGATGTGCATGTGCAAGCGTGAGAGTCAGTGCATCAGGATTAAGGAGGGTTTTGCTCTGATGCATCCGTGTTTTCCCTGGCATTTCTCTTCTACCTGTCCTTGTTACATGACTGCCGCCTGTAGCTGGCACCACCTACAAGCCTGCTGTAATTAAAGTGTTTGATCTCCTTCCCTTCCCCGTCGAGACGCGCATTTCCAGCCAGCAAACACCATGCTATTGCCACCATGATCAATGACTGAGAGAAAGGCGAGAGCTGCAAACTGACAATGCAGAGATTGAACAAGGGAGGTGCAAGGATGGGCTGATGAAGGGGAGGAGGAGGAGGAGGTTGGTTAAGAGGAAGAGCGAATGGGACAGGGGTGAAGTGAGAGCTGATGGAGTAAGTCAAGGAATGTACTGCCTCTGTGTTGGACTGCACATTTGGAAAAACATAAAATTCTCATTACTGGAAGCTGCAATGCTCACATTACAGGAGGGTGCATTTTATTTTATTTATTTATTTTTTTCCCTCCAGAGATACAAGTGTTTCACACATTCCCTCAAACAGGAGAGCAATTCATTTGCTAACAGAAATCAAATGTTCCAAATACAAATCAAATGTTATGCAAGGCAAATCACATTTTAATTAAAGCAGTGCCTGAGCAGTAGCCTGTTAAAAACAAAAACAAATTATGTAGTTTAAAAAGACCTGAGTCCATATGTATTTGTCTTTTTTTTCCCTTTGCATTAATCAGTGAAAGTTGAAAAAAAGAGAACCTGATTTGCAGGACATGCTTTAAAACTAAAGCTTAGCCAACATGAATAATAATAATTATAATAATGTTGTGTGGTTTTATGTTACCCTTGTGGCATACACAATTGATTTTTCTGCGCTATACTTACTCAGCCACATCCACAAAAACATGATCTAGTGACATTCATGCAATATACTCATGAGACTCACATATGCACAGTGCGCACAACCTCTACACATGCGTGCACACACCTAAACGTGTGGGTGTGGAGAATAGCTACAGCAATAGCCGAAAGCAGGTTTATTACAACCTAGAATAAAAGATTAGATGTCAGGTACCACAGGAAAACAAATACGCCACCACACATCAGAAATGGCCTCTGTGTGGAAATAAAACACTGCAGTGCATTTAGGTTTGTTAGGGAAACTATTTTAAAATGCTGCTCTTAAACGACTACACAGAAGCAAATTCTCAAATATTTGTATATCAGATGTATGCGCTTTGTGTTTTGCGCCCCCAGTCAAGCCTGGTCATCCTCCCCCAGCTGGATACAGAAAAGGAAGTGGGATCTGGGCACAAAGTAGAAAGTCCAATCACAGGTTCAGAGGAGGCTCTGGAGGGCCCTGAAGGCTCACTGGTGATGCAGAAGAAAAATAACAACAGCAGCAAGTGAGAGCTGTATCGCTGTTTAGCAGAGGAAAAATGGACCTTGAACACATGTTTTAACACTTCTAAATGGTTTGAATCAAGATAATTGGACTTCGATCCAGATGACTTTGTTAAAGATGGAAGGGAATGAAATGAAGTCCAGTTGCCTTAATTTGAACCTTCAAGGGCCTCCAAGATCTGGATACTCAGAGACTGCACCAGCGTACATATAAGCTTTTTTTTTTTTTCAAGCTGTAGGTTTTTCTTTAGCTCCATCTTAACCAGTCTTAAGCTTTACAAATCTCCAATTCAACTGACTGACATTCATTTTGGATCAGCTAATTTATACACCATCAAATCACAGCAAATGCAGTCTTGAAACACTTCACACAGAAAGTAAACAGCTTCAGTATCGTCAAATTCAGGCCAGTTTAATCCAATTGATTGTGATCCATTTATATTCCAATAAATTGAAATTCAATTTCACATGATGACAATAAAGAAAGAAAGAACATAACTAAAGAAAACAGAATAATATATTTAATCTTAATTTTTATTCAGTCCTCCGTCATGAGTATGTATGAGGTGATAGTGGAAAGAAACAACTGCCCATTTACACAAAAAAAACCTCCCACAGAACCAGACTCGGTTTGGGGTCTGAGATGAACGAGATGATGAGTCCAGGGAAACCTGCTGTGAAAGAGAGAAAGAAGGAAAGAAAGTTAATTGATGTAATAATGGCTACAAGTCTTAAAAGGTACACAGCATGTTGTTTCCCAAACACAAAGTGTTTCGAGAGAGAGGTCCTGATCACTAAAGGCTCCTTCTTCTATTCTACTTTGCAAACTCTTGGAACCACAAATACCCCTGCAGTCTTAAGTGCTCTGTTGGAAAAAATATGCAACTATGAGCTTTTTAATTTAAGAGTGGTGATGGCATCAAAAATGACTGAGGTTTCTGCCAGCGGGACTAGATGCCAAAACAATTATCTCAAATCCATCCACCCACTATCAAGTGTTGCCAGACATTGTGACAGAAATAAGTAAGCATATCTGGCCAGACATGTATATCAAATGATTTCATGACTATTTTCTTTTAGTTATTTTGAGGACACAAAAATATAAAGTAGCAATAGCATATAATGAAAGTACTCTGCTGGAACATACATCAGGTGATCTTTTCACATAGTCTTTGTTGTATTCCATCCGTAATTTTGCCACTGAATAGGTGGCATTGTTGGTAAAATAGCTTTACAAATTTGGTAGAGTGTGTTATCTTTGTTTATTTTATTTTTTTTCTTTTTGAAGGAAAAAATAGGAAGAAGAGGACGAGACAAATCCTGTTTCAGAAGAACAAACTGCACGTGTATGCTTGTTCAGGAATTGTAAATGCTCATTCAGAGTGAGCCCAAACAACCCATTACACCTCAAAAACAAGCTTTGTTACTCTCGAACCGTATTCTTCTCGAATATGTTTGTTATTTTAGTTACATGGACGCTACTCTGCAAAGAGGGACCTCTGAAATGGACATTAAAGGTTAATTCTATAAAAACAGTGTGATTCATTCAACCAAGCAATATCGTCCTAAGTTAAGCATATTTTCTAAGTTTTCTTTCATACATTTTTGTTGTTGTTGCACACAGTTCTGTTAAATCAACTTAATGAGAAAGTATATTAACTAAATGTATTTATTAAAGCATAGCTGATGATGTGTCTGTGGTTATAGGCTGTGATCTATAAAAGGAGAATAAAAAGAACGGGTTCAAACTTTGATAATATTCAAAGGGGCAACTTCGGGTCTGGTTTTCTCTTTGTTATTTAAGAGCGGTGTCATCATCTATAGAGTTTTCTAAAGCTTTTCTTTTCTCTTTTTCTTTTCTTTTTTTTTTTCCTTTTTCTTAAAGGATGACAATGAGTCCAGCAAAAGAACTATAATTATCTTCAAATATGTCTCAAATGAATCACTTCACACCAAGGAAATTAATGTCAGTAAAATAACCTTCGGTGTGCAAAGGCCTTGACTGTTACCCAAAGTGCAGATTTAGATGATGCATTAAAAAAAAGCCTCCAAGAGCCCCCAATTTCAATCACGGCACAGGTGTTCAAGTTCCAATTCAAGTTCAGGTAACTTTATTTGTACCCGAAGGTAAATTTGTTTTGGAGTGAAGTGAATCAGCTCATAAACCTACAAACATGATTAGAAAGCAAAGAAGACAACATGTTAAAAAACAAAAACACATAAGAACGTATGACATATAAATAATATAAGAAACATTTATAAGAAACATAAAACATGGAGTTAAAATTTCTTACAGCTTACGACCGTAGGAACAAAACTGCTTTGATGGCGCTTGGTTTTACATTTGGACATTTTATATCTGCATCCTGATGGGAGAAGCTGGAACTCACGACACACAGAAGTGTCCTTTAAGACTGATCTAGATATCCTCTGTACCTGTCTGGAGCACAGAGATGCCCGTCAGCAACTTACTGTTCCACTTCACTATTTGGTTCAGGCAATTCTTATTATTGAGAGACAGATTACCAAACCAGGCCACCAAGTAAAAGGATAAAACCAATTCAATGTCTCCCTTCAAGTTTATGACTCACTTCCTGCCTCTCTTTGCTAAAATTGTGCACATCAAATCGAGAATAAAAACAATTAAGAGCATTTGCTAGGTCAGAGTATGAGTCAAAGCCCTCTAAAGTGACAGTGCCTTTATTATTTGGGTTACTTATACCTGCTATGGCTTTCATACTTGACCAGGCAGAGCCAAGGTTATTTGTGGCCTCCAGTTTATTTTTATAGTCGCGTTTTACTTTTAGGATGTTAATTTTCAGCTCCTTAGTGCAAATCAGGAACGGAACCAGACCTAAAAGCATGTCTCTTAGTCTGTAAGCTGGATTTCACAGCTTTTGTATCCTAGGGCTTGTTATTGGGGGAAATTCTGACCTTGTTATGTGGTACAATCATGTCTCCGCAGAAGGCCACATAAGAACATGTGTGTTGACTGTTATTGCAACACAGGAGGCATATCAGGAAATAATACTTTCAAGATGGACAGTCCAGCAGTTTGGCAACATTCAACATAAACGCAGGCCTTTATATGTTCTTGACAGACAAATCAAAGCCGTTCAAGAAGAACCTCTCACAAACTGTGAAGCACGGTGGTAGGTATGAATTCTGCATGATATCAAAGAGGTCCTGGGTTATGAAATCACACTGTCGAAGCAAATCCCACTGAAACACTGTGGGAGGAATTTTAAAGCGGGCGGTATACGCTAGACAAACCTTTAAACATCATGCAACTGACAGGATTTTGCAAGAAGAATTGTCAGAAGTGTAATCGAGCTCAGGCCAGAACAGGTGGACAGTTAGGCAAATATCTCAGGCTCGTTTCTGAGGCAAGAGATGTAGTAAGATTTTTTGTTGTTTTTTTATATTAACATTTTACTATATCACTTATGTCAGCTATCAAATCAAATAATTTCTTTTTCAAGTATGCAGAAAACAGCTATGAATTTCAATAGGGTTTTCTTACTTTTGTGCATGATTAAACATTATTTGTGGTTGGAGGGTTCATTTGATTTTTTTTTTTTTTTTCATCTGTTTTTTTGGCTCACTCAACGCTACAAGGCTATAACTCATCTTCAAAACAGCTGGAGAGCTGGGATTAAAATCCATATCACTGAAAAACATTCATGACATAAAAAGTGATTCTTTTTTTTCTTTCTCTCTTTTGTTTAGAGCTCATTGTGATTCCTGGCCCTGAAACTATTTTTAAAAGGTGTGTTGCACCAACAAATTAAAACCACTGAAGGAAGTGACTGTCAGTCTCTGAATACAGGTGAGAAAGTATTGGATGGATTGGAGCTTTGGACACTCTTCAAAATGAAACAGGGAGTAAAACAGCGATACAATAATAATATTAATAATAATTTAAAAAATCAATTTTAAAAAAAAAAATCTAGGCACAGCCAAGGAGAGGAGGTGTTCCAGTTTGGTAACCCCAGGATTGCTTCTCTGCTTTTTGCAGATGATGTGGTCATGTTGGCATCATCAGGTGAGGATCTTTAGCTCTCACTGGAGCATTTAGCAGCTGAGTGTGAAGTGGAGGAGATGAAAATCAGCACCTCCAAATCTGAGATCATGGTTCTCAGTTAGAGAAGTATAGAATGTCCTCTCCAGATTGAGAGTAAGGTTCTGCCTCAAGTAGAGGAGTTTAAATATCTCAGGGTCTTGTTCACGAGTAAGAGAAAATGTAAATGGGAGATTGGTACAGCTTCTACAGTAATGTGAATTCTGTACCAGTCTGTAGCGATGAAGAGAGAGCTGAGCCAAAAGGCAAGACTCACTGGTTACCAGCTGGTCCTCCCTCAGCTGTGGTCGTGAACTGTGGGTAGGGACTGAAAGAATAAGATAGCGGTATACAAGCATCCAAAATAAGTTTCCTCCATAGATAGGGTGAGAAGTTTAGTCATCCAAGAGAGACAGAGTAGAGTTGCTGCTCCTCCACATAGAGAGGAGCTAACTGAGGTGGTTCAGGCATCCAACCAGGAGAAGACCATGAGACACTCTGGAGAGATATTTTGAGGCTGGCCTGGTAAAGGTCACACCAATAGTTACTTTACTCTCTTTCCCAAAATGTGAATCCTACACCTTCTGGAAAAGAAGAGGAATCATCACATTTGAGGAACATTAAATCAGTACTGACAGCACAAAAAAAAAAAAAAAAAAGATATCACAGACATGATACAAAACTGTTGTATGAACAGTGAACACTGGATTTTAAAACTTACCTATGAAAAATTACTGGCACAGTTATGTTGTTATGGCTTTTAATTCTTTACTACTGAAAATACTATTACAATGCAAGAACAGAATACATTTTTTGAGGAGCACCATCAGCCAGGTGCAACAACTTGTTAAGGTCTGCAAACTCTCTCATTTCATTACAGTGTAATTTGCATTTTTTGACTTGTGCAGGTATTTGCCTTAGAAATACAAATTAAAATGGATTCTTTTTTTCCACATTTAGGATGTCCATAATTCATTACAACATTTGTATTTAATTATTCTGAATATGTGATTTCATATACATACATATGTATATATATATATATATATGCATATATGTATATGTATGATTTGTAACATAGAGTAGAAAATGGCAACCTGTTCTTGCTTGCAATACCACTCATTGAATTCCCTTAAATTCCCTTAAACTGCAGCTGATGTAGCTGATTTACAATCTATACTGGATGTCCTCCCTTACGTTATCGATTAAAGTCAGTGATTCCTTTTCTGACAGGACAGTTGGATAAATACAAGGAGCTGCCTTGTTCCTATTCCAAGTTGCTGCAACCAAAGTGAGACTGACAAACTCAGCTGCAGGTGGAACAGACTGCATGCTTGCAGACTCCATCTGAACAGCATGCTGATGCCGTTTGATGTGTTTCTCACTTCTTTTTTTTTTATTCTTTACACATACGGACAGAAAACCTAAAGGACAAAAAGAGGGCATACACAGATCTGCCCAGACTCAAGTCATGTATCTGCCTTGTAGAATCATAGACATCTGTCTTCTCTCTCTAACACACACACCCACACACACACACACACACACACCTCTGTCTTCCACGTCTCCTCAAATCAGCCAACCAGCCCTCCCATAGCCACATTGCCATTCTCCGCAACTCTGTGGCTGGCTGACCTTGGAGCAGCGAGGACGGATCAGAGACAGACAGGGTGGGAGAAGAAGCCGCTATTCATCTTCTGACGGCATGCCAGTCTGGCCAAACAAGCTTGGGGAAACAATACCTCGCAGGGGACTGCTGTAAGCATCACCAGACCGAGTGGCACGATCCGTCAAATTACCTGAGCTCGCTGGACTGTGGCCTGGCCCCATATCGAGAGGAGGCTGTAGACTTGCTGCTGACACACACACACACACACACACACACACACACACACACACAGAAACATGGGATCACACTCTTTTTCATGACATTTATTTTTGGCAAAGTGTTATTTATGTCTGAATGCTTTTGACCTTGCCTTAACCCTGAGTCTCTTAGCTTTCTTCCTCATATTATTCCTTCAAGAAAATCTTGTTTATTGTTTTTGCTTTATCTTTTTTTTCTTTTTCTTTTTTGAAGAGATGAGAGTTTAATGTTTTTTGTCACTACACAGTAAACTCAGGGGTGTTATTTTAAGTCTTAGTAAGACAACATATGGTCCTTTTCTACACAGGGTTAAAGTGAGACTAAACATCGTTTTACATTTTCAGAGTTAATTCAACTCGTCTGAGAGTTATTTGATACACCCTGTACTACATTAACACTGAAAAATGATCAAAAATTTCAACACAGAAATAACACCCAAAGTGTTAACGAATCACGCTAACAGTTCAGTTAAAGAGAATTAACTCCTGTAACACTACTTTTCATAAGTGTACAACCTCAGAAGCGATTTCTTGGAGACTGCAAGGGAAGCTCCGCTTCCCCTAAAATGTCAAAACTAAATGGTCAAATACGTACAGTTGGGTTAACATTTCACTGACTACAAATGTGTTAGAACACGTTCATCTTGAAGACGAGTTTGTTCAGAATCAGCTACTTTGTCATGCCCGCTCCTTCCCAGCGGTCAGAGTCGCCAGCTTCTGATCACCAGCCCCAACACTACAACTCCCAGAATCCCTCAGTTCTCATCATCATGGACTTCACCTGTGCTGTCATCATCTTCATCT